>WEIV01031090.1:5333-57704 GCA_013390005.1 Calyptomena viridis
CACACATAGCCTAAAGATACTAATTTCTGCTGATGGACCATAATGGATCCAGCTATGCTGACATAACAGGCAACCTTGACATCTTAGAAGGTGTCAAAGACTTCTGAAATGTTCTATGATCCATACCACATCATCCACTGTAGAACTCCCGGCCTCAGAGGAGGTACCTGGGGTGTTCCCACCTCGACTGAGCCCAATAAACACTCAGACTTCACTCAACATTGGGTTTTATTCCCTCATTACACAGGACTTTTCTTATTACTTGGGGCTTCTATCACCACCTCAATGGATCTGGACTATGAACACCACTTCAATCGATGAACATCAAAATCCAACAACATTAAAATCCAACAACCAAGTCTCATTGCTGGGTCCAACTGGTGTCTTGTGGGTCCTTCTAGTCACCTGTGGAAGCCACAGCCCTGCTCAGACTGCCTGTACCAGGACTGCAGCCTCATTCCAGTGCTGACACTCCAACTGTTCCTGCCAGGTTTTCCGGTCATGGGGGATGTTAACCAAATGGAAGTGTGACTATCTTGTCTCTATCTTGTTACCATGTATGTTTTCTTTTTCTGTGTGGGGGCAGTCAACCACCATCCTGATTTGGTCTGTGGGGCAGGGCTTGGGAAATTTCTCCTCATCTGTTGATTTAACCCATTTTTCTCTGTGTTGTTATTAGTACTCTTCTTGGAAAATTTATTTTTTCACTTATATTTGGTCTCTCTCTGTATTAGAGAAACCAGTGGTATTGAATCCATAGAAGGAGACTTCTGTCCAAGGTCTCCAACCTTCCAAGTTTTCTCAAACTGAGACACCTTGTGTTCCAAAAAAGTGAAACATGGGAAAAAAGTTTCAAGCAATATTTTTAAATAGTTCAATAAAATTTCCCCAGACAACTTTTCATTTAAATTTTCTTCTTGTTTTCCTATGCAAACTGAAAATGTTATATCATAGATCACCTGAAAATGTGTCATAGAATACTTGGACAAGGCTTTCCTCTGAAACCATATCATTAAGAAAGTGAGAAGAGACTAACAAGAATGGGTTGAGGAGAGCTAAAAAGGAACAGCAAGTAAAGTCATTTGTTTAATTAAAAATAAACTTGCAATATCCCTCCATTAAAAAAAAGAGTAAACTGGGCATACAGAGTTATGTTTGTATGAAGTTACATATAACTAATAAAAATGTTTTGAAAACAAAGTGTCAGACAAATTTTATTACAAATGACACTACAAGTCATGTGTAGGATGAAAAATCTGTTATAAATATGAAAAAGGGGCGCTGGTGGCTTTTCCATGGGAATGAAAATATTTCCAGAGAATATGTATGGTAAGAACATCTGATGGCTTATTTATGAGAGCATTATAAATATATGTCCTTTTTGTATAATACTTTCTCGTTTCCTTCCCCTGATTTGTTTTTTTAAGGTTGCTTTCTATGTATAACTTTTTTTTTTTTTTTAAGAAACATAAAGATGGTAAACAGATAACCTTATTCTAACGGAAACATCTTGAGTGGGGGTGGGCAGCAACCCCAACCTCCTCTGCACAATCAGCATGTGTCCATAAGGACAAATGGTTTTATTTATTCACACACTAGTAAAATCCTCCCTGCAGAGTCAGGTTTAGCAGGGTCTAATTTTTGTGTTTTATTTTTGTTTCCCACAGATGTTGAAAATGCCAGAATGAGAAGTGCCTTTTTTAGTGGAATTTTTAGATAGGCTTTACTCTGTAAGCTCTAGTACTAAAACATAAGAGAGAAAGATGTAGGGGGTATTTACAGAAAACACAAAACAGGAGAAAAAAAAGGTTTTCTGTAAAAAAGACCAATTTATTAATAATGATAAACAGTTATAACAGTTATATCTTTGTTAATATAGATACACTTTTCCTTCAGTTTCTCCTTTTTATGTGAATAAAGTCAGCCACCAACTTGGAGATGTTTGCATATTCTGCTCACTTCAGGTTTTTCAAATGCAGCTGTCTGCATCTGAGCCTTTCATGACCATCATCCTCTGTAATAAATGGAGGAAACAAAAAGATGAATGGTATAATACTTCAGAGTCACTTTAGAACAAGAGGAATCTTATTCCACGAGTGTCATGGGTTTTGACATATAACTGTTAGGAGTGCAGGTGATTTGCTAAGGCATACGTATCTGCATTGTAACTTCTGATTTTGGTGATACAAATCTTGCCCTTGACATTCACCTTCTGGTCACAAAGAATGAGTTGCCTCAATCCATAAAGACAATTCAGTAGGATGAAAACAGAGACAGTAAAATAGAAAGGCAGTACTAAACTAATTCAAAGGAAAGCAATACCCATCAAAGTAGAGATGGCCACAGAGACCTTTCTCTGAGTTACAAAATATATCAACTATCTAATATGAAAGAGAAGCAATCAAAGGAGTCTTCACAGGAGAACATATACACAGTAAGAGAAATAACTTGAAATAGCAACAGATAATAGAAGACAGATGCTTCTACAAGAACTGCAAAAACCCATTACCATCCATCTCTTTTTCTCATTGTGCTTGCTATTACAGCAGATCCTGGGCAACAGAACTCACTTTGCAGAACTAAGACAGTTGGTTGTCCTAGATCAGATGAGATCAGATCAGAGTGGCAGCAATGAAGACAGTTGACCTAATCAGCCATATCTCAGCAACTGAGAGACAATAAAGAATTTGCTTTAAGAGTGAAGTTGTGAACTTTGTTTGAAGACTCGCAGATATACCAGTTACATCAAGATGACAGAATTTGACCACAATCTAAAATTTCTTGAGATTTCTGAGAGTTCTTAAAATTATCTAATTGGAAACGGTGATGGTTTCTCAGTTATCTTTGGTGATATTCAAGCAAATGCATTTCTGCTGAAATGTTTATCTCTTGATGCTTCAAGTCACAAGATTGGACGACTGTGCTGATTTAAAAGTAAACCGGTGGGAGAAATGACCCCAATTTGCAGAGACCACAAACTTGGACCCAATTTGGAGAGACCAGGAATTTTATTAAAAGGATTACAATACATACAATGACACAAGATAACAAAACTGCTTTGACCCACAAGAACAAAGTACAACCAAGGTGCCGGGGCAGGAACAGCATGGTGCTCGTTAGCTCCTGTACCAAACACTGCGTGGTGCCCCTGGGTGCAGAGCAGAAGGAAAGGAAAAACCTGGTAGTTGGGATGAGGGTCTTGTGGAAGATGGCAATTCTGTTGAAGAAATGGTACCAGTCTCCTCAAGAGTAGCAGCCACAGTCCTGCTGGAGTTCTGTTCCCCCTCTTGATCCGATGAGGTGGTACCCCAGTCCCAAATCCCAAAGATTATATATCCCTAGGTTCAAGTGGAAATGCCCAGTACCCCCCCGCAGAGCAGGGAGTTTCACAATGGGTGTTTTATCTCTGTGAGTCCTGGGATATTTTTGGATCTGTTGATGATGTGGGCCGTTGCAAGTGCCTATTGTGTCAGTGCAGCTGGGCCCATTAGCAGGGAGGGCCCCTTCAGCTGGGTGTGGAGGTGTTAATGTCTCCCCAGATCTCTTTCTTTATCTGTTGTGGCCTGAGGTGTGAAGTGTGTTCTGGGCAGCTGTTGCCAATGATTTATTATTAACAGCTCATCAGGGATGACATAGAGGGTATAGAATATACAGTTTCTGGTTATACCCTCATAGTGATAAACCAGTCCCAGCCCCTGTAACTATGACAATGACTTACTGGTTTGGCTAATGAAAATAAAAACTTAAATCCTTCTGTTTGAACTATACAAAGTTTTTTATTTGTGTTTCCTTCACTAAAAAAGATAAATATATTCATTATTCAAAAATAAAACAATATTTTTCCCCTCATTTGTAAAGAGATACTAATTGCAAATATATGACAGGCTAGATTTAGAAAGACTATGAATTTGCTTTAGATTCTGGAGGATCTTAACTTAGAAATACTGGGTTTCTTTTCCCTGTGACTAAGAAGTCTCTTCTGATTCACATTTTACATTTTCATAGGTAACACCTTGGCTACTAACTTCTGGTGTGTTCTGACTGACACTCTTTTTTTTTTCCTCTTGGAACTACTTATTAAGTATATAGTCACTCAGCCATTAAGTAAAGCAGAATAAACAAATGAGTTTGTAATCTGTGCCTGAAGAGACATGATGTTCCAGTATTTACTGAAATGCTTACTTATTTATGCAGAGACAGAGCCTACCAACAATCAACAACAACCACCAGAGAAAATAACTCTCCTTTACTCGTGTCATGTGAAGAGGAACAGAATAAAAAGATAATTTCTGTACTGCAGGTATTAATATTTTTTCAGAGCTATTCAGTGTCCCATCCCCAAAGGATGTCTAAACCAGTCTGTGAGAGGTCTGCTTAATAGAGACCTTTCACTAACAGGTTCACTCGATTTAGATGGGAAGTTTTTCAGGGACTTCACTACATAGCAAGAGAGAGAATGAGGCCCCTCGTGTGTTATTTCACCACTGAGAATTTTTTTTTTTTTCATTTCTCGTAGTCTAGAATCTAACAATGTAAAGCAGCAGTCACTCCTAATCTATGTCAACACATTTCCGTTCACTCTTCCATGTATCTTATTTTTTCTTTCTTATGAGAAACAAATTTTTTTACTATTTGCTTAACCACCATTTAATATCATCATTCATGGAAGCAACACCTTCCTCTACTTTTTTCTTTCTTCCCTGCTTCTGGTATGCTTCTTCATGACATCCCTCTGTCCAACTTTGAGACTTCTATTTCTCAAATTCCAGGTATCTGATTTGTATTTCCTTTATGTTTCTTCTTTTTACTCCCAACAGAAAGATGAAACAAAATTAACACAGGACAAATGGCACAACATTCTATATTTATGCAGTCATTAAAAGAAAAAAACCCAAATCTATACAGTGATTTTTTTTTGTTTTGCCTTAGGATATTGAATATTACTTCAAATAATTTTAGCCCTTACTATTCAAATATCTGAAAAAGCACAAAGAATTTTCTCTCAGAAATGGTAATTAGTGCAACAAATTAGTACAACACATTTTTTCCTGAGAAAAACTGTCACTTCCCTTTTCTTTTAATTATGAAATAAACTCCTCTTTTCTGTACTGGCACAATCACTTCACCTTCAACAGACTCGTGGCTATAACAGTCAGCTTTAAGCCAATGCAAGAATTTTTTAAAAATTGCCATAGCTGGCTCAATGTCTTTTTTTCTTTTTTACATTTTGTCATACTATACTTTTATTTTTTATTGATACTATTTTCAAATTTTTAGTCTTCCGTGTGCCTATGTTCTTGCAAAGATTTAGTAGTCATTTGTCACTCTTATTAAGACAGAAATGTCTTTCTCAAAACATTTCTATTAGTTCAAATTATTTCTATTGGTTGGAGGATGAAATAAAAAAAAAGAGGAACTTTCTTTAGCTCACACAGGGCATGGCTAAGACACTGAGGTTATTCTATTCTACCTCATGTTATTGCTGGGGGCAGGGGGAAAGGAACCCTCGCTTCTGAGGAGAAGAGCATTCCTTCCAGTCAAGACAATGTGATCGGAAGAGCTTTCCGGTATTGTTTATTGTCCCAAGCTCTATATAACATACTATATAAATGCATATAGCTTATTTTCTTGTATTTTTACATATTATTTATATTTTTATATATTTTTCTGTTCAATTTTTATATTTTATAATTTATTATTAAATTGTTGTTACTATTCATTTTCCCACCTCATTGCTGTTTCCAGTAAATTATTCTTATCTGAAATTTTTATCTTTGCCTTTTGTGTCTCCAGCTGGAGAGGGGTAGGGGAAGCAGCAAATGGTTTTAGTGGAAATACTAAATTGAAGAATACCATTCCTAAAGCACAGCAACAAGCTATTGAACTGAGGATATACCAACACGCGCTGGTCCCCTCCAACTTGGGTCCCGAAGGACCCTAATTCTGCTGAACCCAACTCAAAATATTTGCTGTAAACTTGAAGAAAAAAAAAAAATAGTGTGCCAGATACCTGCTTTGTAAGTTGTTTGTATTGAATAGCTTTAATTTCAGGTTGATAAAATGTGCTTTATAAAAAATTAATTACAGGATCAGAGTAATGGCTTTGTTCATTATTATGGAGACCATTCTCTTAATGAAAGCTTCTTGAAGCAAAAAACCCCCCAAACCACCAATCCAGAGAGCTACTCAGCCACTCTGTCTTCTATCTTGTCCTCTTGTTTCAGAATCTATTCTTCTTTTCTCCTCATTTTATATGTTATCATTTAAAATTTATTTCATATAGCTTTTTTTTCTTATTTGATATTTTCTTCCAACTTCCCTTTTTTAATTGAGATGATTTATTAGTATCTGTAGGCATATGAAGTTACTTAACAAATATTTATCCTCTGAAAAATTTTTAGATCATATCTTTACACTGTAGATGTAAATATTACAAATTGCAGTATATTAAGATTTTAAGTTATGGAAAGAAATTGCCTAAAATGAATAATATATAGTAAAGATGTGCATAGCTCCAAATATGGAATTTATACGTCATAATATTAAGAGCCACAGTTCTTTTACATTCTTAAAAGGTGGAACAGGAGGTGCAACTGGTCCAGAAATATCCTTATGGTATACTTGATCCTGCAATTACTTTTGAAACATAGAAATATAAGTCATCATGTTATATTATCTCCTATTTTTCTTTCAAAAAGGAGTATGCAAAAGTCCACTTTTTAGAATGTGTTTAATAGAACAGTTAGCAGACGTAAATTCAGTACCAATCTTAGCCTTATTGGCCCATAACTTCACCCAGAAGTGTCCCTAACACTTTTGTGGAAAAGCATCATCATGCAGCTAAAAATATGAGCGATTTGGTAGGTAAGAACTTTAATCATAAAGCTATTAAGTGATAGGTGGCAGTGTTACCTTCTTCACCACATTTTAAGTAGAAGTGTCTTTTACAATTTTTGCTATGCTAAGTTTTCTCAGCAGACACACAAGGGATCAGTTTTCTCATAATTTCAGATACTGACATTTTTTTTTGTTCGGTGTCACCAGACTCAAACACAGCTGTAGGTATGATAAAGATATGGAAAAACTCATCCCCGCCGAGATGCTGCCATCTATTTTTACAGTGCTGAAGGCAATAAAGTAACTCGACTAGGAAAACTCAGAATCTTTAAGGAACTAAATTGTAAGCAGTGAGGTTTCAAGCTATTTAGCTCAACACAGACACTTGTATTTAATGTGCATTCTTGATTTGGATGTAGCCTTGCATTCTTTTAAGGGCATCACACCTCTGCTTCTACTGGAAACGAACTGAACTGGAAAATCTATAGATGTAAGGGAGGTGTAGAGGCAAATCCCTGTATTACAATGTTAATAAGAAATTTTTCACAACTTACTTTCTAAGAATTTATCTTATAAACATTTTGGGTTATCCATATTTAGCTCTATCCTCTGCTTAACGTCTAATCTTCTTCCTGTCTCCAATCACTTAAATGTTGTCTTGCTTCCTCACCCCAAATCTGGACACCAGAAGAGTTCGGTGAGGACACATGAGAGCTGTAAGGTTGTAAATCGCCCAGAAATGAGTTATAAAATAATGTTTCATACAAAATTTCTCACTTTATTTACTCATGTGGTACTGAAAATCAATTGCTCTTATGAAAATGATAGAAAGAAATGTTCTTAAATTTAAAGGAAAAAAAGGTGTGACTGACAAATAAATATAATTATGAATTAAAACAGATTCTCCAGTCACACCAGATGCATGTTTTGTCTGGTTTTGATGGAAACTTGACATGCAAAGACATCCTAGCATGAGTGCTTTCTCTGTGTCTTAACCAGATTTTGTATAAATATAAATCTCAGTTTACCACATAGTTTGGGGTGTAGAGTATACGACATACAGAAGTATATTACATGTAGCAGAAATAAGTTTCTCCAATATTTCTTTGCATTACCTGTTTAACTCTACATTCAAACATATAGTTTTCTTCTTTTATATTTGCTGAGAACAATTGCTCACATATGCACCTGAACTCCCTGCTGGCATAGTGATAACCTGCAGAGAGAGATTTATTTAATGCTACACTGAGCAGATGAAAAACTCTACACAATAACACTTTCTCTTTCTGAATGTAAACAGGAAAAAATCTTATAAGTGGCCTGTACTCTGAAGAGACGCTTTTTCTACATTTGGATAGAAAGCAACCATTTTCTCTTATAAATGATTTAGCTTTCATGAACAGTTCAATGTGGCTCTCCGTATTTTATTCTTCAAAACAAGAAAGAAAAAATATTTTTATATATTTTATGAATTTGTTGAATATGAATAAAAATGATAGGATATAAGAAATAAAGTTTAAGAAACTATAGACAATCTCTTCTGTTCCTTCTGGACTTCAGGCAAATCTCTTTTTTGTAATTATATTTTTTATAGCATAAAATGATCCTAAGTGTTCTGGAGATAAAAATAAGATGAACTTCAAGGATCAATGTTTGATCTTGAGTAAAATTCAGAAGTTTATTCAAGATTCTAATTTTAAGAAAACCTAGACAATATTATCTTTAAATAAACACGAAGAGGACAATACTAGAAGCAAGAAGGGGTTTTTCCTTCAGAGAACCACAAATGGAAAGTAATATAAAACATCACTGTAAAGGTAATATGGCATTTGGCCATGAGCAGTAAAAAAAATCTCCACTGAAATAGATGGGCAGACTTCCACTAACTAAAAGGGTACCAAACATTTCACTCTTAATAAATAGAGACATTCTTGATTCGAAGTGCATCCAAAAAAACAAAAGGACCTTGATTATGTAGGCATGAAGTTATTTGAACTTACTAAGGAAGCCGAATTCAGGATGTCTACTTTCCAATTCCCTTATCTAAGAAAATAAAATGCACTCAAATTATAGTTTAAGTCCAATCTTTATATGTTATTGAATAACTGTTTAAGGAACATTAAGAAGCCACGGCTTCCACTCAAGAGAGCAAAAATAGAGCCCTAGCACCTCTTTTCTTTCTGTCAGAATAAAACATGGTGTCAGGGCATCTTTCCAGAGATTCTATGTATTACATGTATTACAAGTATTCTATGTATTTCATGATTTATTTATCATACACCATGATATCATATGATATTTTGCACATCATATTTCCGTGTATTTCATAATCTTATCTCTCACAGAAAGAGCATATGACATGTAAAAGGGCAGATTTTCCCAACACTTTGAGAGGGAGATTCTTTCAACTCTTAGTAATTTGTTTGTCTGTTAATGTCCCTGGGAAGCCAAAAACCTTTAACATCCAATTTGTTCATCAGTGTCCCATAACAGGAGGGACCTTCACTGAACAAATTCACAGATTGGAGGGTACACACCAAATTCCCTTTCTGGAGGCAGCCTGAGCCAACAGAGAAAAGAGATTACTTAGTGAGTCTTCCCAGTGTGTTATTCGCTGCTGGCAACTATCAGCATCTTATAAGAAATAACTCTAACACTGTATGGAATAACACTTTTTATTAATACTAATCATGAGAAATTAATAAGGTTTGTAAGTCATTGGTAATAGTGTCTGTCTGTAAAAATACGTTTAAAACAATCTACCGATACCACAAAGCAAGCACAAACACAGGTTTTAATACAAAGAAATATACTAACATATTTATAATGCAAGCACAAGCTCTAGTCCTGAAAGTAGAATTTAACATGCAAAGAATATAGTTCTTGTCCAATGGGCGTCCCTGTGGTGGGGGGAAGCAAGGTTTAGCCTGTTGACTGTCCCAGTTGTGGAAAACTTCCTGCTCAAACTCCCCACACATCCAACTTTTATATTCTTTCATTAGGTTTTAAGTGGAGTTTGAGTGACTCACGTCACAAGCGCTTAATTGGATACTCATCCTTGGTGTCTATTTCTCTTGGTGGACAGATATGTTATGATCTTTGAAACTTCAAAGCATCACCATGTTCCCCTTGTGGATATTTGTGGAAGGAGGCTGCAGTGCCTCCATGCTATTCCTCTTTTCCTTTGCATCCCACATAGCAAGTGTTTATGGGGAACCTTTAGGCCAAACTGACCATTTTCCATCTGGGGAGCAGCAGCCCAGAAGCAGCAGCTCTTTTTTATCCTGTAATTCTCCTTTTTTAATTTTTAACCCTATCCATTATTCCACAGCATATCAGACTACCTTTCTTGCTATGATAAAAGATTGAAAGTTTATCAGACTGGTTATTTTCCTATTCATATAATATTTTTTCTTCTTTCATTGTTTAGGAATTTTGTTCCTTATAATATCTTATCTGTACCAATAGTTTGTTCAGCACACAGTGGAAAATATGTACATACAAACTATGAAAATTCATATCAACTTTTATGATAACTTAACAAACCAACTGTTCCTGATTCCAAAAGGAATTGTTCCCATGAAAATATGTTTACACTGACAAAAATATCTGAAACACGTTGAAGGGCCCTATCCACATCTTCTAGAAATGGCATATTCAGAATATTTATTACTGGAGTTTTTGACATATAAGTCAACTGGTGACATTCCATAGAATCACAGAATGTTTGAGGTCAGAAGGGACCACTGGAGGTCATGGTTCAAGCTCCCACTTAAGTAGGGCCACCTAAAGTCAGTTGTCCAGGACCATATCCAGGCAGCTTTTGAACATCCCCAAGGATGGAGACTCCATAACCACTCTGGGTAATCTGTAACACTGCAGAAAAAAAGTGTTTCCTAACATTCATATGGAGCCGCCTGAGTTTCACTTTGTGCCCATTGCCTCTGTCACTTGGCACCGCTGAAGAGAACCTGACTCCAGCCTCCATGCACCCTCCCTTTAGGTATTTATATCTGTTCATAAAATATCCACTGACCCTTCTTTTCTCCAAATTGAAAGGTCACAGCTATCTTTCTTTCTTTCTTCATAGAAGAGATGCTCCAGTCCCTTTTGGCAATAAGCCTCCAAATGTAGCCCTGGATGCAACTAGCCTTCTTTGCCAAAAGGGCACGTTGCTGGCTCATGGTGTCGCACAGTAAGCCATTCCTTGCTTATTTGTTGCAGAACTTAATTAGTCTAAAAACTCAGAATCATTCATTTGCATTCAGTTATTTAAAAAATAAAATCAGCTAGCTTTNTTGAGGTCAGAAGGGACCACTGGAGGTCATGGTTCAAGCTCCCACTTAAGTAGGGCCACCTAAAGTCAGTTGTCCAGGACCATATCCAGGCAGCTTTTGAACATCCCCAAGGATGGAGACTCCATAACCACTCTGGGTAATCTGTAACACTGCAGAAAAAAAGTGTTTCCTAACATTCATATGGAGCCGCCTGAGTTTCACTTTGTGCCCATTGCCTCTGTCACTTGGCACCGCTGAAGAGAACCTGACTCCAGCCTCCATGCACCCTCCCTTTAGGTATTTATATCTGTTCATAAAATATCCACTGACCCTTCTTTTCTCCAAATTGAAAGGTCACAGCTATCTTTCTTTCTTTCTTCATAGAAGAGATGCTCCAGTCCCTTTTGGCAATAAGCCTCCAAATGTAGCCCTGGATGCAACTAGCCTTCTTTGCCAAAAGGGCACGTTGCTGGCTCATGGTGTCGCACAGTAAGCCATTCCTTGCTTATTTGTTGCAGAACTTAATTAGTCTAAAAACTCAGAATCATTCATTTGCATTCAGTTATTTAAAAAATAAAATCAGCTAGCTTTGATCTTCTTAGCTTCCTCACAGTGCATCTGCCTACTGAAGATGACTGCCCTGCATTGTCCCTGAGGGGTTTCGGTGGTGGAATGAAAAGCGACACAGTCTCATCAGGGTGAACCACCTGAGCCATTTATTAACTCTACCTTTATACAGTTATCCTACAACTACTATTGGTGTTTGCAAGACATGTCTGTACATAATTGACCACCTGACTCGTGTCATGTTAACATTGGTGCCAGGAAACAAACTTATATATTATTGGACAGTCAGTTCNTCTGTTCATAAAATATCCACTGACCCTTCTTTTCTCCAAATTGAAAGGTCACAGCTATCTTTCTTTCTTTCTTCATAGAAGAGATGCTCCAGTCCCTTTTGGCAATAAGCCTCCAAATGTAGCCCTGGATGCAACTAGCCTTCTTTGCCAAAAGGGCACGTTGCNCATCCAACTGTCAGCCGCCACACTGCATGTCTCCACAGCAGTACTGTCTCTACATCGTTCTTATTTTTCTAGTCTCTTTTTGTTTGTTTTTTTTTTTAAATGCCTCCAACAAGAATTGTCTCTGTAACTGGGAAATAATACGTCGCATACTATCATTTTATATCTGTTTTGTTAGCACTGGCCATATAGCAGATAACACTAATAGTACCACAATTTTTCTATTCATTTCTTAACACTGACCGGTATAGAACCAAAAATATCTAGCATTGTAAGGGACCCAAGAGGATCATTGAGTTCAACTGTCGACTCCTTACAGAAGTACATAAAACTAAACCATATGACTGTGATGCTTCTTCAACTCTTACAAGTTTGGTGTTGTGATCACTTCCCTGTGAACTCACTTCCCTGGGAACTCATTACAGTTACTAACCACTCTCTCAGTGAAGAACCTTTTCCTGATGTCCAGTCTGAACTTTCCCTGACACACTTTCATTCCATTTCTTTGTGTCCTACCACTGGTCGTCAGATAGAGAATAGGACTTCCAGCTCTGCTACCCCATCTCGCAGAAGTTGTAGACTGGCCTCTCTATACTCAAAATCAATCCACAGCCCCTCTGAGTATAATTTCATTAGCAACATTCTTAATATGTATTTGATTTTGCATCCAGGTAATTTAGAGCATTGCCTTTAAAATTGAGCAAGTGGTTACACTTGTTTTGCCTTTAGTTGTGCTCACTACCTGTGGCATGGCTAAACACATCAGGAAAGAGATTCCTGGGTTTCCCCTACAGAAGATGATTTTGCTTCTAATTCCAACCTTTGTGGAAGATTTTCTCATTCAGAGGGGGCATCTGAATGTGAGCAATCCAAGCTTTGTAACAGATGCATGAACTTTCCCAGGAGTTAAGCAAGATCTACAAGGCCACCGGGATGAGAGAAATGTGATTAACCAGCAACTCCCAAACCCAAGATGCAGAACAATAGACAGTGCTGCTTTCAGACAAACTTTTTATGGACATTACAATAAACCAATCATAGATATGTGCTTATGCAAGCTTAACCAATCAGTAAGCTGTTAGCAATGCGTGCTTGAAGGCACAAGGGTATAATAGAATGTAATTGATAGTTAATAAACAGCACTTGCTTGATCACATTGGTCTGTGTGCAGTGTCCATGATCCCCCTACCCCTGATCCAGTGACCTGACCCTCAGCACCCGACAACCGGGGTCCCTGGGAAACCAACACCTGACAACTCCCAGCAGACCTTATCATTAACTAGGCAAGGGGAGACAAGTAAATACATGAAGCTCTAACTTAGCTTAAAACCTTAAAACCCATATTAAAATTAAAACTCAAATCCTCTATTTCCAAATCAAGATACCTGATGTGTTTTTAGGTAAATGGAAGGGGGATGACCTCATGACTCATGTGAGGAATGGCTTCCTGAGTTCTATTTAAAAAAAATCAATAGAAATAAGAATTTTCAGAGCAACCACAGGAATAGCTAAAGTTTTAATCATAGACAAATTTTTCATGCATTTACTTTCTGAAGCACAAATCATACTTCAGTCTGTGCATATGTAGCTTCTATTAATATCACCGGGAACTGAAAATTCATTGTAAAGATTCAGTATACCCATAAGTTACATTTTCTAGTTACAAACTTGTCTGAAGGTAGAAGACAAAAAAGTCTATAAATGCCTTGATATTAACAGACCTAAAAACCCCATCAGAGGTGGTGTGTTTGGACATCTTTGAATTGGTCTGCATGTGAATATGATGCAGATTCCTTCTACCAACCTTTAGTATTGGACCCATTACAGCTTCAGCTGAGTTTTAACCGTGTCTGATCACAACCATTGATGTCTGCCAATAGAAAGCCTCAATTATATCTAAGTCAAATCTATCCCTGGAAATGTCATTCACATGACCCTGGAAACTTCTCATCTATGTTTCCTATTCCTGTCTCAAGAACTTGGCTCCCAAAAAAAAAGGCTGGCAATCATTAAAATGAGATAGACATTAAATCAACATCTTCTCTTTCATAATGAAAATATAAAATTATTTAGAATTTAGTTGTGTGTCATCAGAGGATAATTTCATGTGGATATTTGTGTAGAGATGAGTACCTTTAGTTTGCAAATCTGAAAATGTCTTATTTTAGGATGTCACGCTAGCTATGTAACTTTTATTATCTACACGAACACAACCTTTTTTCCACTTCTGAAAGTATTTCACATTCCTTTGTCCTACCAATGTATGAATTACTTTAACACAGAACAAATATTACTTATTCACTTTGTTACTACTTTTGTCCCCAAGACTAGCTTTGTGTGGTTTTGAATATCACCCACATGATTTCAAAAAACTTCATTCTATTCTAACTTATTTTTTAAATCCCATCTACAATCAAAGCCATGAGAAAGATGTTTTACTTCATGACATCCCAACTTCTATACTTTATTCTAAATTAACTTGTGATATAAAAGGTGGGAAAGAAGAAGTTTATTTAAATAGCCTTATACTTTATAAACAGCTTACATTTCTCATTTATATATCCAGCTATAAATAAGGTTTGTTTAGCCTACCTTAGAATAGGAAAGTAATTTGCTGTTAAACGGAGACTTAAGTGCTATATGTTTACGTGAATTTAAGATGTTAATAGTCATTGATACAAAGAGTGGCTATATTGACCTCTAATAAGCAGACATACTGCATGGAATTCTATTACATCCTCATTAATGCATTGTGTTTGTTTACCGAATATTTAGTTGTTTACTATCTTTATTTAGTAAAGATGACACACTATCTGTAAAAATAAAAGACTGTGCAAAGTATAACTGCTCTTTCCTTCTTATTACTTTGGAAAAAAAAAAAAGATATAATAGAAAAATACTCAAGAAAGGAAGAACAGAATGTATAGTACATTTCATATTTGTTTGAAAATAACACTTGCGACTGTTCAAAAATTTCATTTTTATACCATATACTCCAAGAAATTGTTCCAGGCCACTTTCATAAAATTGTTTGTGTCAGTGAAATTATTCTGTTAGTATTTTATTTTCAAATGTATTTGCTTTTACGTCATTTTGCATTTAACATTGATTCTTCAAGAAGCTTCTTCAAGAAGCTGCTGGAAGCTTCTTCACCCATGTCCAGCAGATCCAATGCCAGCTGGCTCCAGGCTGGACTCACTGCTGGCCAAGGCCAGGAGTGATAGTAACACCTCCATGATAACATATTTAAGAAGGGAAAATAAAAGGTAGAAGGCAGATGAAGACAGCCGCTAGAAAAGAGCAGAGTGAGAACATGTGAACAACAATGTAGACACCAAGGTCAGTGGAGAAGGAGGGAGAGGAGATGCTTCAGGCGACAGAGTGGGGCCCCTGCAGCCCATGGTGAAGACTATAGTGGAGCAGGCTGTCTCCCTGCGGTCCATGGGAGACCATAGGGGAGTTTGCTTTGAAAATTGGTATTCAACTATTAATAGAATTTTTAATTTCCATATATGTAATCATGAAGTGATTAAATGCGGTATCTAGTTCAGGTCTACAGAAACATTAAATTTATGTTCCTTGTTTTTGTCGATAGATTAATTAAAAAAAATTATCTTTTGTCTTCTAAAATATCTTTATTTATATTGCCTATACAGTCATATGGTAGCCATGCTGAAGTCCACCTAGTACTAGTAACTTTTGTTGTTTTGAGGAAGAAAACTTCCACACTGGAGTCCTAGAACAGTACTAATAATTGAAGGGACGCTATTTATCTAATAAGAAAAGGAACTTTTAATAAATTCAAGATACTAAGATTATTAGTATCTTTTCTTTATTGATATCTGCTATTGCTCTTTTCTTGTCACATATATATGAGCAAGCTGGTGGCAAATTTCACGTACTTGTTCTACTGCAATATTTTTAGTCTGGTATGTGAATGTTGTCATTAAAGGAACAGGCACTATTGTAAATGACAGTCATTTCAATTTTAGATTTCAAAAGACTGAGAACTTAGTATTTGGTACTTATAATCCATCTTCCAAACGAGTCAGATGTTGTAGTTATATTTGCAATGCTGTTGACACATGAAAAATAGTCCAAACACAGTCTAATGATAACCTAAACCCAATACTGTAGACCCAACACCTATGAAAAAGCAGGTTTTTGAATCTAAGAAGATATGATCAAATTTGTGTAGAGTTTATTGTTAATTTATCCAATATTATATCTATCTTGTGATGATAAGTGAAATATGTTAATGAAGTCATAATTTACTGTCATTATTCTGCAGAAGCTATGTGTTCTAAAATATTATGTAGGAAATATTCGTCCCCTGTACATCCCAGGTAAAAAGCCCAGATTCAGCTGATTTAAGCTAATATTTTAATATGTCTCCAGCACATATTGAAAATACAAAACTAAAACATTAATGAAGAAGACAAAAAGATATTTTGAAGTGATAATAGGCTAATCATAGAATTATTTAGGTTGAAAAACACCTCTAAGATCATTGAGTCCAGCCATTAAACTAGCACTGTCGAGTCCACCACTAAACCATGCCCCCAAGTGCCACATCCAAACACATTTAAAATACCTGCAGGGATGGTAACTCAGCCACTTCTCTGGGCAGTGTATCACAATGCTTGACAATCCTTTCCATGAAGAAATTTTTCCTAATATCCAATCTAAACCTCCCCTGGTGCAACTTGAGGCCATTTCATCCTCCTACTTGGGAGAAGAGATAAACCTTCACCTGACTACCTTCTTTCAGGTAGTTGTAAGCTGTTGGAGTCCAGGATATCGAGTCTACACCTCAGATTGCCCTGGAGGGTCTGGGACCCTCGCAGAGACCCCAGGAGGATACAGCTTTTGATCTGTGTCCCTGGGAAGGACTTCCAAAACTGATGGAAGCAAAAACAACAGAAAAATAATTTGGCTTATGGTTTGNCATCAGCCACTGTTGTAAGACATGTGCTCCAGACTCCTAACCAGCCTTGCTGTCCTCTAGACATGCTCCGGCACCTCAATGTCTTTCTTGCAGTGAGCAACCCAAAATTAAATACAATATTCAAGAGGCAGCCTCACCAGTGCTGAGTACAGGGGGATGATCTTTGCCCTAGTCCTGCTGGCCACATTATTTCTGGGTATGTTTCCAGTCACTCTTTCCAGAGGCTGTAGCACTGTGTGGGGTTGTTGTGACCCAAGTGCAGGACCTGGTACTTCACCTTGTTGAACCTCATACAACTGTCCTTGGTCTGTATGTTGATAACAATATTAAACAAATCTGCCCTCAAGTCTTTGTCACTATGTTTCCCCAGCATCCAACAAAGGGTGGAGATTTTCCTGAGAGCAACTTTTTTTGCTAATGTATTTATGGAAGCTCTTTTAATTGTCTTTTATGGTAATAGATTTATTTCTACTTGAGTTTTGGCCCTTCTAATTTACTCCCTGCATATCCTCACACACCCTTGTACTCCTCTTGAATTTCCTGCCACTTCTTACAAATGTCATAAACTCCTTTTTTTTTTCCTCTGAGTTCCAGCCAAAGCTCTCTGTTCGAGCAATCTGATCTTTTTCCCTGTCTGTTCATCTCATGGGAATGGCCTGTTCCTGTGCATTTAGCATTGCCTTCTTGAAGAATGTTTAGCCTTCCTGGACAACTTCACCCTTCAGAATTGCTTTTCAAGGGATGCTTGAAAAGCCTCCTAAACAGGTTAGGTCTGTCCTCTAGAAGTCTAAGCATCAGTTTTGCTGACCCCACTTTCTTACTTCTCTGAGAACTGATTGCTATGATCAAGACAGCCTCCAACAACCACATCATCTGCCAGTTCTTGTCTGCTCACAAACAATTGGTCCAGCCAGGTGCATTTCTTAGCTAACTCACTAGCTAAGAAATCTGTTCATTTCTGCATTGTTGTATTTCCAGGAGACATCTGGCAAATTGAGGTTCTCCATGAGAAAAAGGACCAGTGATTATGAAACTTCTCCAAGATGCTTATAGAATGTTTTGTTCACCTCTTCATTATGGTTGGGTGGTTTGTATCAGACTCCAACCAGTATGCTTGCCTTGCTGATTCTTAACCATAAACACTCAGCCCTATCATAACTATCATGAAGCTCTAGATAGTCATATTACTGCCTCTCCTTCGTTGCTTATTGCTTCTGGAGATGTTACAGCCATCCATTGTTGCAGTTCAGTTGCATACATTTTCATACCAGATTTCCACTATGGTAACTATGCTATAGATTCCTACTGCACAACAGCTTCCTGTTCCTCCTGTTTGTTGCCCAAGTTTTGTGCATCAGTGTAGATGCCACCAACTTTTCTGGGGAGACAAGCCCTAATTTCTATGTACCCATTCTCAGACAATTCCGTGGTTCCTAAGACATCTAAGATATCTAAGATCCTTCTACCTTCGCTGCTGCATGGTCTCCATCCAAGGACTGTAACAGGGTAGGAAGCCTTCTTGTCACATCTTTCACCTGGGCCCCAGTGAGGCAGTACAGTTCAGAGTTAATTCTATGTAATAGCCAAGTCCACAAAAAAACCCCAAAGCCCAAAACCACACCAGAAAACCTAAGCAAACAAACAAAAAAATCCCAAGCCACAACCAAGCAAAAAACCCCTACCTCCAAAACAAAACAAAAATAACAAACCTAAAAAACATATGATTAACACTAACCTGTTCCAACAGAAAGACTTCCATGACAACATAACACAAACACCATTTTAAAGGTTAGTCAACTTTAGACTGGGATGCAATATGAAACTTCCCTTCCATAACTCATTTTGGATATTGATTAGTGTGGGAAGTAGAAGCTCTTTAGCAATATTAAATTATTCATTTCAGTGAAAATCAACCGGCTCACTTAGATTTTGAAGAGACACTTTCTACCGTTTCCTCACAATGTTTGCCAAGATTTTCTTCAGCCCTTCAAAACATTCAACACCTGAAGCTTAACTGTTAAGTAATTTTATCTTCAGTAACATAATAACTGTCTTTCTGGTGTATTAAGTAAATCAATTTCCTTCTAATCAGACTCGTCACAGGGACACGGACTCTCCATGTTCTGATGAATGGAATGTTCGTCATGCAATGGTCTTTGGTGCTCTCAGGTTCAAAAATTATATGACATAATTTTGATGTTGAAGTTCTATAAATACTGTAGTTCTGAACACATAATTTTAAGTGTCTGTTGCTATTAGTGAAATGAAACCCCCTGATAAAAAATAAACTTTTCTGGGCAAAAAATTACACTTCTTAATAATTCACAAGTGACAAAACAACAGTGTTTTTCACTTGGAATAATCAAAGATTTGTGGAAAACAAAAAAAGAAATTGGATGTTGTAATGTAACTGTGCCTTATGAGAGCTGTTCACATCCTTCTTATTGTAATGCAAGAGGAAAGCACTACATATTAGAAAAAGCCCAGCAAGAAAGACGATTTTAACTATTTCTGTATTTTCAGTATGTAACATTTATAGTTTCACTGAACTGTTTTTTCCACAAACAAATAAATCATGTGAAATTTAATTAGCGTGTTAAACTATCCTAGCTGTATGCTCAAACTGGTTCAGTAGTACTTGGACTATAGGAGTCATCTATTAGTAAAACCTCATACCGCATTAAAAAAATCTGCCTCTGATATCAGTTGCAACTGTGTTTGTAAAGAACACACTCCCCATGAAGGATGTGTAAGCAAATAGATACAGCTTTTTTGACATTTGCTTAGTTCCCAAAAGCATCCATCTTTCATGTAAATCACTAAAATTTTCATTACATTTGCATTTTCCAAAACAATGAAAACATTATTTCAGAAGTGAACTATCACAAGCAATCATCTTATTATAAGAATTAGAATTAGTATTAGAATTCTTCATGGCTTAATTTTTTTGGTCAAGACAAGCTGTATGATCTCTTAATTTTCTTTAAGTAACTTTGGTTATATGACCATTACTTTGCCAAGTAAACAAAAACATTAAACATTTATATATGCAAACACATAAGCAATGAACAGTAATGGAATCTACTGCAAAACTTCGTCGCAAGAGTGAGAAAACTAACTGATATTTTCTTCTAAATCATAAAAGTAAATATTGTAATTTTAAAAAAATGAAGCATTTTCCTATACCAGATGTTGCCACCAGCTTGCTTATAGCACTGTCACTCTTTCCTTATTTGAGTAATCTAAGCCATCAGTGAGACAATCCTATTTACACTAGTAAAAGCTGTTAGAAACAAACAAATATATGGGGAGTGTGTATGGTGTGTGTATGTGTGCATATGTGTGTCTGTGTATTTGAGCAGATGTGCTATGGGAAGGGTGAGTAAGAGTAATCACATAATAACAGAACAGTTTATGTTGCAAGGAACCTCTGGAGAATACCTAATCCAACCCCCTTGCTCAAAACTGGTCACCTTGAGCAGGTGTGCTGGTTTAAAAGTAAACCGGTGGGAGAAATGAACCCACAAATCATAGCTACAATTTTACTAAAAGGATCACAANGAATGACATAGAGGGTATAGAATATACAGTTTCTGGTTACACCTTCATAGTGATAAATCAGCCCCAGCCCCTTTAACTATGACAGCAGGTTACCCAGGACCATGTCCAGTCATCCCTTGAATAACTTCACAGCCTCTTTAGGCATTCTCTTAGAGTAGTTAAACACTCTCACAGCTATATATNGGGTGCCAGGGCAGGAACAGCATGATGCTCATTAGCTCCTGTATGAAACACTGCATGGTGCCCCTGGGTGCAAAGCAGAAGGAAAGGAAAAACCTGGTAGTTGGGATGAGAGTCTTGTGGAAGACGGCAGTTCTGTTGAAGAAATGGTACCAGTCTCCTCAAGAGTAGCAGCCACAGTCCTGCTGGAGTTCTGTTCCCCCTCTTGGCCTGATGAGGTGGTACCCCAGTCTCAAACCTCAAAGATTGTATATCCCAGTACCCCCCGCCCCCAGGGCAGGATGTTCCACAATGGGTGTTTTATCTCTGTGAGTCCTGGGATATTTTTGGATCTGTTGATGATGTGGGCCGTTGTAACTGCCTATTGTGTCAGTACAGCTGGGCCCATTAGCAGAGTGGTGGAGGTGTTAATGTTTTCCCAGATCTCTTTCCTTATCTGTTGTGGCCTNATATATATAAATAAATCTTATTTTCTAGTTTCCTTATAAATATAATTTCCTTTATTTCAGATTGTGCCTATTGCTTCTTTAGCTTCCAGTGGGCACTACTGACGAGAAACTGGCTCTTTACCCTTTACCGTCTGCTACGGTGCCTTCTCTGGTGGCTTCTCCTCAGACCCTGCTTTAGCCCAGGCTCGCTCGCAGCCACCTTTGAGGGCCTCGGGGCAGATGTCTNTTACAGAGAGTATATATGAAAGTTAACAAAACTATATATCAAACCCTTATAAATGTATAAACCCATAAAAGCACCGTCACAACCGTCATGTAGTTATACACACTCCTGAGCCTTCTTCAGGAAGAAAAGTTCAGGTCTCTCAGCCTCTCCTCTTTTCCATTGTCTTCATTACCTTTGTAGTCCTTCGTTGACCTTGTCCCAATATGTTTATGTCTGTTTTGTACTAGGAAGCCCAGACCTAGACACAGCCCTACCATCTCATCTCAGCAGTGCTGAGTAGAGAGGAAATATCACCTCTTTGAGTGTGCAGTCAACATTCTACTTAATGCAACCCAAAAGGCTGTTGACCACTTTCAACTCAAGGGCACTTTTCAGTCTCTTGGTCAGTTTTTCACCCAACAGGATTCCCTCGTTTCTTCTCTGTAGAGTTGCTTTCCAGTTTGTACTAGGTGCAAGACTTTGCATTTACTGTAGTTAAAACTTAAGAATTTTCCTGTCACACCATTTCTTCAGGTCAATGTCTTTCTGAATGGTGACACAACTAATTGCAAGTATTAAGTACTTATTCCTACTTTGTATCATTTTCAAACTTTCTGTGAATGTTCTCTGTCCCAACATTCAGATCATTAATGACAATATTAAAGAGTATTGGCTCCAGTATCATCCTCTACATCTCTAAAAATTGTTGCTTAACCGGACTTTGTGACACTGACAACAAAACTTTGAGCCCAATCATTCAACCAGCTTTTAATCCACCTTACTGTCCACTATCTAACCTATAATTTGACAGCTTGACTATTATTATGTTATAGGAGATGGTATCAAAATCCTTACTAAAGTTGAGGTAAACAACAACTACTCTTACTTTATCCTCAACATGCCTCAACAGAGAAGGCCATCATGTTCATTCAGCATGATTTTCCCTTTGAAAATCCATGCTGAATTCTTACCATCACTTTCTTGTCCTTCTTGTGCTTTGAAAAGGTTTACAGGAGTATTTCCTTTAGTTCCCCGTAACTTATTTCTCGCCTTTTTGGAAGAGAGAAGTACAATTTTCTTCTTTCTGGTATTTAAGATTTTCTCCTGGCCAACATGACCTTTCAAAGATACTGCTCTCATGATGACATCAGCAAATTTCCTCAGTTGTGGGTATGCCCCATCATATCCCATGGAGTTAAATACACCTATTTTGTTTAAGTAGTTCTCAACATGGTCCTCCTCCACTGAAACTGTGTCTTTCTTTTTCCAGACTTTCTTGTTGAACTCAAGGGCCTGGGATTCTTGGAGATTGGTACTATTGGTACTATTGAGGCAAAGAAGGCATTGAGTACTTCACGCACTTTTGTGTCTTTATTCAAATAATGAATATATGAATATATGGAAGAGAAAAAAAAAAGCACCTACTTTTTTATTGAATAAGCTGAGAAGAAACATATTTTCATATATAAGTTTCACTGCCTGGGTAAAAGTAAGCCTTCTTCCCAATTCAGTCCTTCACACAGTAATTGTTTGTCTTACATGATGCTAGTAATGTCTGCCATGTAAACTGTGACATCCATAAAGATAATTATGAGACTATTAATTTCACATGCTCTGGCATAATGGCTATGTAGAAATGAGTCATATTTCAGTTCACAGTGTTGCCTCAACCTATAAGCCTTGATTATATTTATTCTTCTGGCTCAAAGTGCAACTGTTTTAACTCCAGTATCATACGTTTTGGAAGACTTTTGGAAATACGTGAATACTTGGAGCAATGACATCAGTCCTCAAGACAAAGGATATCAAAGGACAAAACAAACATCCCAATCATCTTACAATACATTTCCTGCAGAAAGGGGTGTCATCCAGGTGAATCTTGACCAGCTTGACAAGTGGCCCATGGGAACCTCGTTAAGTTCAGGAAGCCCAAGTGAAAGATCCTGAAGCTTAAGGAAAATCTCCTGTCCAACCAACAAGGAAATAACTCTGGCAGTCACAGTTGTACCACCTGAGCTGAGACAAAAGCCCCTTTACAGCAGGCAGCTCCAGTGAGCTGGTGGGTGTCTTGCTTGACTCATCACTCACACAACCCACTCACACAGTCAGACAGGGTTTCCTTACTGGTTCAACCCCAGGTTTCCCATAACAGATCTCAGATCTCAATCTTTAAAACAATTTAATCTTGGTGCCATAACTAAATAATGAAATAATAGATTGTACAGGGGATCAAGCTGATGCTCCCAAGGAGGATCCCTGAACAAAGGAAATCCTGGGCTTTATGAATGGATTGAGAGCAGCCCTGTGGAGAAGGATTTGAGGTACTGATGGATGAAAATTTGGACATAAGCCAAAGATTTGCAGTCTAGAAAGCCAACCAGATCCTGGGCTGCATAAAAGGTTGCATGGCCAGCAGACATAGGAAAATGGTTTCCCCCTTTATTGTGGTCTTGCGAGAACTCACCTGGAGTACTGTGTCCAGCTCTGAGGTCTACAGTACAAGAAAGAGATGGACATGTTAAAGCTGATCCAGACAAGGGCCATGGAAATGGTCAGAGGGCTTGAGCACCTCTCTTATGAAGACAGTATGAGAGAGCTGAAGGCTCCAGGGAGACCTCATTATATCATAGAATCTCACAGAATCAAAGATGGCCTGGGTTGGAAGTGACCTTAAAAAATCATCTAGTTCAAACTTCCTGCCATGGTCAGGATCACTTTTCATGAGACCAGGTTACTCAAAGCCCCATCCAGCTTGGTCTTGAACATTTCCAAAGGTGAGGCAGACACAGCTTCTCTGGGCAACCTGTTCCAGTGCCTCACCATCCTCACAATAAGGAATTTCTTCCTAATGTCTAATCTAGACCTGCCCTCTTTTAGTTTAAAGTCATACCACCTTCTCCTATCCCTACATGCCCTTGTAAAAAGTCTCTCCAGCTCTCTTGTAGACTCCACCCTAGGTACCGAAAGGCTCCTCTAAGTTTTTCCCAATGTCTTTTCTCTTCTAGGTTGAACAATCCCAACTCTCTCAGCCTGTCTCCGTAGATGGGGTGCTCCATCCTCTGATCATCTTTGTGGCCCTCCTCTAGACTCACTCTAGGAGGCCCATGTCCTTCCTCTTCTGGGGACCCCAGAGCTGGATGCAGCATTCCAGGTGGGGTCTCATGTAAATCCATAGTAGGAGGAATAAACAGTTCAGCATTTTCCTAAACTTTTCATGTTTGGAATAGCATGGTGAGATTGCCTTAAGGTTCAGAGATTTGGACTACTTGATAAACACTGCAAAGGAAAAAAAAATGGACCTGTCAAATTTAACATATCAGAAGCCCTATTGGGTCCCAAGAAGGAAGGAAACACATACCTCTCCTAGGTCCATTGCTAGCCACAGTAGGTTTTATTCTCATAACATGCTGGCAAACCATTTTATACCAATAATAAATATGTGTTAATGTATGGGAAAATCTTCCCAACAAAGAAGTATGAATGTATCAGAAGTGACAATTTGTAATTCTGATTTTTTTCTGTTTACGTTCAAAGGACAGAAATAGCCAAATACCAAAGGCATTGTTTACCTACATAATGTGCTAAGCACTGGAATTTCTATCACAAATATTACACCTCATTAAAAATACAGCAAATGGCTGAAGGAGAGAAAAGAAATAATCAAGACTGAAAATAACATGATTGCTTTTGCTTGAGCTTCAGACTACACCTAAATGTGCAAGAGTTGTTATACTCACTTTATGACTAGCAAAAGTTCTTCGTGTTTGTTATGATATTATATATGGCATAATATCTACACCTGTAAAAGTATTGTCAAGAAAACATCTGTGAGGCAAGGTTTGTTAGTGCAGAGATGGATCTATCTTTATGCAACTATACTCCTTTTGGGATTAAACAATTACCTTTCATGCCAGTTTGTTCTGCATCAAATGGAAGTACCAGCTTAGGTCAGCTCTGCCTGTCCTCTGTCACAGGGTTTAAACATGTCTCAAGTCACTGCTGAACCTTCCAAGGTTTTACCTGATGTCATAAAAAACCTTTCCTGTTGGCAATTTATTTAAACTGCTGAGATGGAAGGTTTCCTTAGAAAACTTGTTGCATTAGTTCCAGTTAGTTAAAAATATTGGATGGTTGAATATATGCAAGTCCACACACATTACAAGTCTATTCCTGCAATTTGTAACACCCAGCAGAATATTATTATATTTGAAGCTAAGAGACTGACTACAGACTTAATTTTTTTCCTTGCACAAAAAACCCCCAAACACCCAAATAACAATTCTGATTAAAACATGAGAAAAGCAGATGCTGAAGCTACTTTTTTTTTTTTCTCCTTTTAGTCACCATCTATGGGAGTCTTAGAGCCACAGATCGACCAAAATCTCTGTTGCCTTCGGATGACAGGACTGAGACCAATATATGCCTCACATTCCCAATAGCTTTACAGTTCTGCAGCAGACCTTTTTTATTTTAAAGGTTAATCTAGATTACATCTGAAACTGAACATGTTACACAGAGGGGCTTATGTGTATTTGACTTAAAGTTGTTACAGTACTGAGAGTAATGCACATTACAGTAGAATAAGTACCAGTACTTTGAATAGTCTTTCCTGGGTTGCTCTCTGGAGATGTGTGAAGTAGTGTTGTGAGCTTATGAATATAAAAGCTGTCTGAACTTAAATTCAAACTACTTTAAGAAAAAACAATTTAATCATGTCATACTATATAGTATAACAATCCTCTCAGCTAGAGTATAATAAGATAAACTTTAATCATAATCAGAGTTGCACTTGTGGGTGCATTTACAGGACATTTTTTTGCCACAATATTATGCAGAGTTATGAATTTATTTCTCTCTGTGCATGTGATTTGAATAAAGTTAATTTAAATGGTCCTGTGTACTGGGAGAGATCATCTTATTCATGTGCTAAAAGCTCTCTTAAGGCACTTTTGGTATGATCTACACTAGTTCTCTAAGTGAAGTTTGTTCTTAGGAGTTTTTATATAATATTCGGGATCACAAGACAAAGAGTTTTTATTAGGCTTGCTGGAAACTGTTCAAACTATGGAATCGTACAACTAATAACTGTGACACCTGTAATTTTTCTAGTCTTTCTTATAATTTGTCTCTTCTTCACAGAAATGAAGGTACTTAACTGCACAAACTTATTTTAGAATGTTGTAGTGTTTTGGAATGATGTTTTGAATGATGCCATCCAGAGGTTATTTTATTAATTACCTAAAAATAAATTGTGTATTTGTTGAAAAAACTTGAAAAAAGTATCTGTAGACATGAAGTTTGTGTTTGATGAAATAGTTTCCAAGCTGTGGCTTTTCTATAATTGCACTACTCCTAGTAAGACAGAGTAGATCGAAGACATTAATAACTGATAGCTGAATATGTAAGGAATTTGGATATTTACAACATTTTCAATTTGTGTTTAAGACTTGATTTTAAATATTTGCTCATCTTTCTATAATTCAGGTTGCAATACTGTAACTGGGAGGCTTTTCATTGTTCTGATTCTCTAATCTGTAAATTTTTAGTGCAGTTATTACACTATCAGTACCTATAAATGGACTGACATGACTATATTCCTTTGCTATTTATCAAAGGGAGAAATGCTCGAGTTATCTAAATTGTGGTTGCTTCCTTTTCTTATTTCAGCTCATTGTACCTAAATGATTGGGTAATGATCTGGGCAAAGGTTCGAGCATTTGTGTGTTGTTTTTATCTGGAATAGAGTTAATTTTCTTCATAGTTGCTGGATAGCTTCATCATCTATGTTTTGGCTATGTCAATGTTTTTGGATTTGTGCTGAAAACAGTGATGATAAAACAGAGACCTTATTGCTGTTGCTGAGCAGCACTTGCACAGAGTCAAGGCCCTTTCTGCTCTCACCTCCCCTAGTAGTGAGTAGATGCATAAGGAGTTGGGAGGCGTCTCAGCTGGAACAGCAGACCCCAACTGACCAGGGGGATATCCCATATCATATGCCGTCACGCTCAGCATATAAAGTTGGGGGAAGAAGGAGGAAGGGGGGGACATTTGGAGTGACGGTATTTGTCTTCCAAATTATTAATTAATGAATGATGGGGTCCTGTTTTCATAGAGATGGCTGAAAAACTGATGGGAAGTATTGAATGAATTCCTTGTTTTGCTTTGCTTGTATGTGTAGCTTTTGTTTTATATTTTTAAGTTACTTTATCTCAAATAATGAGTTATCTTACTTTCACCCTTCTGATTCTCTCCCACATCTCACAGAGGAGTGTTCAAGAGGTTAAGTGTTGCTTATTGTTATCTGGAGATGAACCATGACAATGTGCCACTGTTTTCCCGTACACCACGTATGGGCAGCACTTAAAAGGTTTGTTCCATTGTGCTACACAAGAATTTTTCCAGATGTCTGTCAATCCTATCAGACTTTCATAAAATACCTAGAGTCACAAGAGTATCTGGGTCAAGAATCAAAATATTCAGGTTATAGAACTTTCTGGTATGCCATAGGTGCTATCCAGTGTTCACACCTGACTTCTTGTTATGGAAAAGTCATAGTGTTTGGACGGGGATGAAATGGCTACATGATTAAGATGGCACTGGGACACTTAGAAGAATGCAGAGGTGAGTCCAAAACTGGCCACAAGGGGGTGGTCTTGGGGCTGAGGTGTCAACAGTGAGACTAGAAGAAGCCTTAAGGTGAGGGTTCTGCACCCTGCAGAGCTGCACAATTACCCCAGGCATGACTGAGCCTCCTGAGCCACCTCCTCTGCTTACTGAGATTTTGACAAGAAAACTACAAGATGCATCGAGGAAGGACCCCAAGAATTTCTGTTTTTCTCTTTTTAACAAAACCAAACTGAACTCAAGATGTTTTTAATGGAATGCTTTCAATCTGTAAAGGTACACCTGAAAAAATATCACCCTTAGTGATGATTTATAACAGCACCATAATAGATAAAAACACCATATGTTTATTATGCATTTTCATTAGTGCTTAAAGGGAATGGGAGACATTTGTGTCATTCTGTTGCTGTCTATATTTGGTGCTAAATTAGCTAAATAAGATATTAGTAAGATTTGGGTTTTTTTCTGAAAACATGGAATACAAGTTAAATGTATACTTCATAAGATACCTTTTCAAAGATAAGATCCATTTTTAAACATTTTAAAAATAAATGCAAAGAAGTATGCTCAAGTATAATACCTTGGTCAAATTCAGGCTTATATTGGTTAATTCCATCTTCTAATCTAGACAGCCTTGCACTTAGGTTGCACTATGGATTCCTTAATATTTTTTCCTGTTAAAGAGCTATAAAACACTGTCTCATAAATGTGTAATATTAGGAAAGGGAAAGGAAAGGAGAGGAAAGGAAAGGAGAGGAAAGGAAAGGAGAGGAAAGGAAAGGAGAGGAAAGGAAAGGAGAGGAAAGGAAAGGAGAGGAAAGGAAAGGAGAGGAAAGGAAAGGAGAGGAAAGGAAAGGAGAGGAAAGGAAAGGAGAGGAAAGGAAAGGAGAGGAAAGGAAAGGAGAGGAAAGGAAAGGAGAGGAAAGGAAAGGAGAGGAAAGGAAAGGAGAGGAAAGGAAAGGAGAGGAAAGGAAAGGAGAGGAAAGGAAAGGAGAGGAAAGGAAAGGAGAGGAAAGGAAAGGAGAGGAAAGGAAAGGAGAGGAAAGGAAAGGAGAGGAAAGGAAAGGAGAGGAAAGGAAAGGAGAGGAAAGGAAAGGAGAGGAAAGGAAAGGAGAGGAAAGGAAAGGAGAGGAAAGGAAAGGAGAGGAAAGGAAAGGAGAGGAAAGGAAAGGAGAGGAAAGGAAAGGAGAGGAAAGGAAAGGAGAGGAAAGGAAAGGAGAGGGAAAGGAAAGGAAAGGAAGAAAAAAGAAAAAGGAAGAAAGAGAGAGAGAGAGAAAGGCTTGCACATAGACTATAAATTCACTCATAAGTAATGATGATATTGCACTGTGTAATGGTTGTGTCAATGTCTCCCTTTTTATATTCTTGCTTTAATATATGTGTACACACATTTGCAGAGAAAATGCAAAAAATATAACACAGAAATGAAATCATCTCTAGCTT
Source organism: Calyptomena viridis (assembly GCA_013390005.1). Classification (NCBI taxonomy): domain Eukaryota; kingdom Metazoa; phylum Chordata; class Aves; order Passeriformes; family Eurylaimidae; genus Calyptomena; species Calyptomena viridis. Next base: position 34,880 of record WEIV01031090.1, read on the forward strand.
ACTAAGACGATGTTATAGGAAAAAAATATTGTTAGAATAATTATTCTTAGACAATTTCTCAGTCTAATCTATCCATTTATTTGCTTCCTTTTCTCTATTTTTATTACCTTACTATCAAATATAACATGCTGCTATGGATATAAAGGTATTGTTCATTCTAGCATTTACATGTAGTCTAAAGTTTTGATCAGGGAATTATGCTTAATTTGTGTCAAACTACACTATACTAAGTCCTGTATATTATAATTCCTCCATGCTCTTTGATCAAGATAAGTAATTTGTAACATTGCTTACCAACTTTTATTCTATGCACGCTAATTCCTATAAACAAAAAGAATTGTTGTGTAATTTATATCTGAAACAAAACAATGATTAAAAAAAAAAGGTAGAAAGAAATGTGGAGAGGAGAGCTATGGAAAATTCAGATCACATTTATGAGAACTACTAGGAGCTCTACATTTCTTTAGCTCTAAAAGTCCCAATATTTCAAAGCCAAGCTCTTAAATATATATGTACTATTTTCATTTGGTAGATATCGGGCAATTTTTTTACAAAAATGGTCATATTGTCCATCAGTAGACTGGATTAGTAGAGGTTTTATGGAAGTATACTGAACTGCAGTCTCCAGGGATCTGATATCTGTCGTTGCCATATTAGATTTAAGCTGCATACAAATTCCTTCCTCCTTTAAGGTAGGTAATGTCAAAGCTTAGATAGAAAAATCCCAGAAATCCTAGGAAGGAAATACTATAAGTAGCATTTTGTCTTGAATTCATGTGACACAAAAATAAGAGCTAGAAACAGCATGTTCACAAATTTCAAAAGACTGGAGAGTGATGAACACTGTTGGATTATTGTCACATCATTCCTCTCTGGTTATATCATTAGCCAGAGCCCGTCCTGAGAATGACTTGCTGGCATGCAACACAGGCAGCTTGCTGGGCTTTGAAGCACCCTTGGGGCCATACATCCATACAAAAGGATGTAGAAAAACACTGATAAACACCTTATTTATCTTTCCAAGAAGATATTTTACATCTGCATAGTGCACTACCCTTCATGAACAGAAGCAGATTATAACTGCGTAAAACACCCATTTAACAGCAAACTCCATCTGTATGAGAGATATTTTACTGTTTTAAGACTGTCAGCATAGCGGAAGTTATTGTATTTCTATGGAAGCAGTATATTAGGAGATGAAAGGATGTAGTATCAAAAAAAGTATTATTCTTCCCTTCTTATTTAAACATATAAACTGGAGGAGGGAGAGTGACACTGGTTTCCCAAGACCATATGCAAAGAAAATGACAGAGTGCAAATAAAGTACAGAGTACAAACAATGGCAGAGGACAAACCCAGGTGTCTCTCTACCAAGTTCACTGATTTAAATTACTATCTTTTGTGCATTTTAACAATTATGTAATACTCTGTGGTCTTCTAGACTTATTTGAAAATATAAAGCTTTATTTGAATTTGTACTGAGTGGTATTTTGTTCTCTGCTGACCTTTTAAACTGGGGTAATTTCTGATGGAGACTTTTATTACTTGTGGATATATTGTTATTATGGACTCTGGGTTCATTTACTAGCTGGACCATGATATTTTGAAACGCTTGCTGAGGGTAGATATAGTAAGGCAAGGAGCTGTAACAAACCTCCATTATGGTTTTCTGGCTACTCACTACTTCATTAATTTTGCTCCATATTCTAGGTTTTCTAGAATTAATAATTGATAATGCCTGGTCTTCTGAATTTTCTCTTGCTTATTTCTGTACAAGAGGTAAGAACATAGCTGAGAGCTTATTACCTGGTTGTTTCTTTATTTAGCATTTTTGTTTGGTTTCTGTTTATTTTAAATTTGCTTCTAAAATCTTATTAAGTGCCAGGGAGGGTGATCAGATTTGCCATATCACTTGCACATCTGTTCAGTGAATTCACAACTCTGAATCTGGTTGCGTAAATCTGACACCCTAGAATCCCCACATAGTACGTACGGCTTATAACACACTTCATCTGACTCCACACTAGGCATTTACTTGGAGTGAACTCTTCTACAAGTGTTTATAATTTTTTTGCCATCCTCTCATTGACTGTGCTGATTTAATAATTTAGTCCAGTAAGTTCCACTATATCAATCTTACTTCAATATATGTTGAAGAAAAAAACTTCAAAACTTCATTCTTCAACAAGATGCTTGAACCTTTAAATTTACAAAATCACTTACTTAAGCTAAGTAATTGTGTTGTAATTATTGCATCTGTAGAAAGGAAATATAATGTTCAAAGTAAAGAAGTATCAATATGGATTCATTATGATTAAATTGCAGTGTCTTTCAGAGATGATTCAGTGTTTAAATGAAATGAAAATATCAAAGAAATGTCCATTATAAGATGTCATTACTAATCTTTATTAAAAATAATTATTCTTCTACCCAATCATACTATGCTAGTTCCTTTCACAACTTTAAAATTCTAATCAAAGAGAAATGTGTAACTTTCAAAGTGTAGGTCACTTTGAAACTAAAATGACAAAAAAGATTGAAATGTATGAATGCTTCTTACAAGATTCATCATAAAAATGTAGCATAAATAAGTTATATGGATATTTTCATACATGCTACCTATAGATTATTCTTTTTTTTCTTATGTCTTTGAAATTTTTGTTTCACTTGTATATTGATTTTGTTATGGATACATATTACCATTCAATAAGTAGCATATCATGACTCAGAATGTAAATTGTTGTTGCAGTCTCAGAACTCTATCTTATATAATTCTATCCTCAGGTTTATTAGTATTTTTATGACTTGATTTACTTTCTCATTTTTCCTTTTTTTTTTTTGCTGTAATGTTGTGGATCTTGAACAATATCAAAATCTTTCATTTATAGCAATTTTATAAAGTCAACAAGAAATTCCAAAGAGCAAGGGAAGATGTACTCCATCCATCCTCCCATATTTTGCTTATTCTTCTGCTTACTGATGATGGCTTAAAGATGTTGTCTACTTCATGTTAGTAGTAATTCAGCTTTTTTCCACCATCTTCTGAATGGTTGTGAATGGAACCTTTCTCTGATGAAGAAAGACTGAGAGAGTTGGAGTAGTTCAGTCTGGAGAAATGAAAGACTCCTGGAAGACCTTGTTGCAATTTTTCAGTAGTTGGAGAAAGATGGAAAGAGATTTTTTGCCAAGTCTATAGTGAAAAACAAGAGGTAATTGTTTTAAACAGAAAGAGAATAGATTTAGGTTTTTTTATAATGAGGGTGATGGTAAAATAGGTGCACTATTCCTGAACCAGAACTGCTTTCAACCACTTTGGGTCAATCTGCATCCATCCATGAAAATATGCCCTATGGTTATTTTCAGGGAGAAGTCAAGGGTCTTTACTTGGTCACTTTCTCAATTTGTGACCCTGACTCTGCTTTTTTTTCTGGTGACGTAGTCGTGATGGGAAGAGCATGTTGAGGAAGCATATTGAAAGTATTCCTATCCTGCTTCTCACATTTGAAAACTATTCATAGAAGAAAGACTTGCAGTTTTGATTTTGATAGTTTATAGCATAAAATAGGTTTCAGAATACACTTCCCAATGCCTCTTTTTTTCCTTTCAGTCTTAAAATATCCTTATCATCCATACTAAAGCACCAGTAATTATTGCAGTGCTTACTTCTCCATCTATACAAGGGACTGTAAAACTAACCGGATTGTGACTCTGGTGAGTAGCCAGTCGATCAACCATGTGATCACTACAGTTTACCTTAAGTTTTACCCCACAAAGATATCTGCCCATATTATCCTCTGTTAAAAGTCCCAGGAACAGCAATCATTGCCTTGACATGCTAGAAAACAATATTTTTATATAATTTTATTAACTATTAAAGTTTTTTTTTTACCTGGTTTGTTATTATTTCCCACATTCTCATTGTCTCCTCCTCCTTAAGACTTATCATAGATTTGTTGACATTTTACACATTGACTATTATCTCCTAGAATCCTGCCTGCATTCTCTTTATCTCTCCTGTCACTTTTAATTCCTAAGACTCCTGCTGCTGTCCTTAATCTTTCTGACTCCAACTGTGTTTTCATTTGGACCTCTCCAGGTGCTCTCTGATTTTAAGTAAAAGCTGCCTCTCTTTCCGTCTTTAACATCTAGTGGTTATTTATAATTTTTATGAACAATTTTTATTTCAGAATCTGGCCTTTGTACTGTATCTTGCTTCTAAGGTTGACTTGTCTATTTTGAGTATTAGAGATGCTGATGCTTTATTGAAAGATCAAGTAGGAGATAAAATTTAAATACATTAAGGTGAGAGAAGACTGATAATAGAAAAATATACTGAGGAAACCAAAGTGTGAAATCTGACTCTAAAACTGTTAGATTAGAAAAAAAACAAAGAAGCTTGCATGATTTCTTATAGACTTAGTTCTGTACGAAAAATTTAAATCCACATTGGGGTAAGGAGTTGGGAGGAGATTTGGCTGAAGTAAATGCTCCTCAAAGTATTTAATTGAGTAGAAAATACAAGAGCCTTTTAAATCAGTTTTAATAAAAGGCTTTCAGCTAGGCTTAATAATTAACTAACAAAACAATTTAAAATAATGCAGTCTCCATCATTAGAAGTTTAAACTGAATACTGGGCACCTCCATTAAGGCTGACTGATGCTTCTGCTAGCTCATGCAGGTGAAAGTACAAATGTGTTACTGAACACCTACTTCTCTTCTGGAAGCAATCAGTGTAATTGATTAAAAGTCTTTTCACCTTGAAAAATGCTAATGGTATTTTGTTATAATATTTAGTTTATTTCTATGCTGTTATCTTCTTTTTGTTTGATTGTTTCAGCTTTGTTTCTACATCCCTGCTCTGGAGATATAAATTTAATCTACTATTTAAACACTCTAGAGTTTAGAAGGCTCAATTGTCAGCAGGGTAAGTATTTTCAGGTACTCACTTTAGCCATCTATCCAGAAGTAGGAGGTGATGACATGTCTCTCTGATGACCCATCCTTATTTAGAAATTGCCATCAAAACAAGCTTGAATGCCAGAACTTTCTTAAAAGTATAAAAATTAATAGAAGATATCTTTTGAAAATCTTTCAGAACATTAATGGGCTTTAGTTTTCATGAAAAATTGAAAGAGATGTGAAGAAATAGTTTATAATGAAAATTAATCGTTAATAAATTAATGTAATTAATAAATTAATGTAATAGTTCTTTTCTGGGAAATTGCAAGGAAAAAACAAATACACTGTAAGCTAACAAAACTGGCTAAAAATTATTACATAGTAGAATTAAACATAGGCTTCAGACATTAAGTAAGCCTTTTAAGAGCTGTCTAATTTATCTTCAAGCTGGCATCACTCTCCTAGAATCCAGCAGTTCTTCAGTGCAAAAGGTGGTCTCCTGCTACCACTGTTGTTTCTAAAGGAGTTAAAGAGATTCCTGCCTCCTCCTTGATCTCCAAAAAATGACTAAAAAAAATGGACTACGTCATTGATACAGTATCTGGACAGAAAAGAAGAAACTAATTACTTTCTGTCCCATGTGAATTTTGGATATGTCTCCCTGGAAGTATTCTGTATAAATTATGCTTTGGGTAAAAAGGACTGCTAAAGAATTTACATGGTCGTTGAAAACTCTGTCACTGCACCTTCAGCATCAATTATCTAATTTATAGTTATGAATTATAGATATGTAGATATGCACCAGATAGCTATGAAAACAACCAGCTTTGTCCATTGAAGATCATATTATATTGTTTCAAAAGGAATATGACTTTTATTCACCACTAATTATATTAATTAAGAGAAGCATGAAGTATCACCTTTTACTTGAATGCTAGCTATAAGCCTACATTCTTTTCTCAATGCATCCAACAACATTTCTCACTATTGCTCTCCTCTCTATTTCTGCTCATCAAAAGGAAATCTAAGCATGATAAATAGAACTTAGAAATCTGATATGCAATATGGCGTATAGTGTAGCAACCAACATGCATAAATGGAATATACAGTGGGCTAAGCTTATTTCAGAAAAAGGTAACTCCCAGGAAACATTGTAACAATAATTTTTGTACACGAAACTCTCCACTCTCAAGAGTATATATTTTTGCTAAAATGACAAAGGCATACATTTTCCAGTATTCTATTTTTTATTTATTTGGTTGAAAAAATACTTTTGTATTAGAAACTCTTTGGGTATAAAGCTTTCAGTCCTCTCCTATTTTGGATGTTATCCTTCCAAATTATAGTTATTTCTAACACATTCCACTCCATTACTCCATAGAAGCCTGTATAATTAAGCCTCTTTGCTTGATGGTAAATCTTTTTCGGCTTCTGTGTCTCCAGATAACACTTCTGTTCCCAATAAGCTTGAATATCAAAAGATGAGACTGTGATGGTTGTTTTCTCCAAGAAAGGATGATAGAATTTTCTGGCTGAGCAGTGTTTGACTTTCAAGAAACTGTGATTTAAGATTACCCAGTGACCCATTTTTTTTCACTGAAGTCTTTAATTTTGTCCCTTAAATGTGAGCCACATTTCTGTTACGATTGGATAAAATAATCATTATGATGAAAGAATGTCCCATAATAAGGATTATATGAAATGAGACTAATATCAGATGATACACTCTAAGGGAATTGCAAAAGGCAACATAGAAATCTTGAGGATCATATAGGCATCTATTCAGAAATAATAAACTATACTGCACTCTGATGAAACAGAAAAATGTGGATATTAATGAAAATGTCTTTTATACAACCCATTTAAAAATTGTAACTACTATTAAGTGACAATTATGAAAATACTGTTGAGTAACAAAGGGAGAATTAGAGAAAAAGATATGTTTTGTATAAAAATGTACAAGTTTAACATGGGCTTCCAAGTATGGAAGAAAGAAACATTTCAAAGTGAAACAAATTCCTTTCCCTTAGCATGATATTTACAAAATGATAGTTTTATAGTAAAGGAAAATAATTAAAAGAGAATTTAATGGATTAGGTCTTCTTATTTCAGTCAAGGATTCACATGGATTTGCATTTCACTGCAGTTTTCTAGCTGGATTGCTGAGAAATTAAATAAAAGGTTATTCTCTACTCTAGAGAATGAAGTTCAAAACACCTATCAAACTAAGTGTCTAGATCATATTAGAAAAAGTTTAGCCTCTCTAACATAAAGTAAACTTTCTTTTAAATCCCTGGTGTATAGGTACCTGATTAGCCACTATTTCACTGCAAGCCACCTAAAATTCCAGTCACAAGTGGTGTTCTCCAGGGCTCAGTATTGGGACCAGTTCTGTTTTATATCTTTATTGATGACTTGAATGAGGGTATCCTCAGTAAGTTTGCAGGCAACACTAAGCTGGTTAGGAGGGCTTTGAACTGTTGGAGGGCAGGAAGGCTCTAAAGAAGAATGTGGACAGGATGGATGGATAGTTCAAGGCCAAGGATATGAGGTTCAATAGGGCGAAGTGCTGGGTCCTGCACTTGGGTCACAACAACCCTATACCCAGTTACAGACTTGAGGAAGGGTGGCTGGAAGGCAACCCAGTAGAAAAGAATCTGGGGGTGCTGGCTGGCAATTGCTGACCATGAGCTAGGTGTGTGTCTAGGTGGCCAAGAAGACCCAACAGCATTCTGGTCTGTATCAAAACTATTGTGGCCAGCAGGACTAGGACAGTGATTGTCCCCCTGTACTCAGCACTGGTGAGGCTAAATGATGAATCCTGCATTGACAAGTCAATCCACGAATGACAAGGTGGTGTTCAATCAAAGGTTTGATCTTGGAGGTCTTTTCTAACCTTAATGATTATATGATTCTAAAAGAAAAACAGTATAAAAGGAATTTATGTGAATCTAAGAATTACTTGAAAGCAAACATTGATAAACTCTTTGTTGATATAAACAATATTTTGGAGATGTACAGGAATGATGTAATAATCCATTACATTCATCTTATCATAGCTCTTTATACTGTACTATTTATATCAAATGTAACATATGCACTTTATAGTCTCACATGACTAGAACAGTTCTCCTGTGCCATCAGATCCAACCCTCAGTCACTGTGCCTTCACATTATAGAAAAAGCTTTAAAGGTATAAAAATATACCTCCTATAAAAATATAAAGTGAGTTGCTTCTGCTTACTAGTTATGTTCATTGCTGTTATCGAACTCTGACCCAGAACTTTTGTCTGTGGCTGGTATGACAAGGAGCCCTTTTGAATTTCTACTTTGTGCATGTCTTAAATCTTACCCTGATTCACATATGGCTCCTGCTCCACTGGTTAGCCACTTTATGCTCCTTCTCCCTTTTTTATTTTTTTTGTTGTTCAGTTTTTTTTTCTGAATAGCAGCTGCCTTGAGTCTCCACTCAAAAAGAGGAAAAGGATCTCTAATTACTTTATTTAAGTTTCTTTTCAATAACATTTCTCTTCAACAATGTGAACAATGAGTTCTTTTTCTTCTATTTTTGTGTATGTCTAGTTAAACTGCACAATAGGACTCAAAAAGTAAGTCAATTCATTACTACCTAACACTGGATGTATTTAAATACCATTGCAAACAAACTCTTAAAATTTCCCAGAATATACAAAATTCTGCTCTTAAGAAAGTTCTTTGAAACTCATCATACCTTAAGCATCTCTTTATCCAACATCTCTGTGTTTGATCTATCACCTAATTTATTAATGTATAAGCATACTTTACAAAGCAGCAAACATGTTGCTTGCTAAACATTGCAGCATTCCTTCTCATTTTACAGAGAAGGAAAAACATTACAACTGTGACATTATTTTATATAATAACCCATTTATTAGAGAACCTTACAAGGCAATTCAGTTCAAGGTGCTTTTTAGCCAGAGGAAGACTCCTAGACTTTAGCTCTCCACATCTGCTTCTAAGAAATGTTTTATAAAACTATAAACTCAGATCAATTTTTACAATCAGGAAAAAGTTTCTCACATGGGAGAGGAATGGAATAAAAATATCTCCCTGCAGCACTGTATAAGGACCTATATTGTCTTCTAACATTCAAAAAACAAAATAAAAATTGCTTCCTTCAGGCTGTATACCTTTAAATCTTATTCTTCAAGCATTCTTATTTCACAGATCAGACAGCTGGAGGAAGCTAACAGGAGCAATGAAGAGGGCTGTGTTAATCAAGTACTTGTTGGCAACCATAGGTCAATATCCACGCTTTCTTCCATGGTTCTATTTCTTGACAATTCTGCCACTAACTTAACTGAGTCTATTTATAAAATGAATATCATCTAGTAAAGAAGCAACTAAATACATTATTAGAGGCACCTGAAAATTCACTATATTCCTATTAATTTCCACTGATTGATCAAATGCCAGTAAATAAAAACAACCCTTATTTAGTTCTTCCCTCCTCTGGTCCAGTGCTTTCTCTGACAGAGAAAAATTCAGCTATAATATGTGCAAATATTCTATCTCGCCACTTAAACTCTTTCTGGCAAATTCTTAATGAGTTTTTATCTTTACCCAATTAGTTGTCTCAATTTCCATTGAGAATAGATAGTTATGTTGATGTGAAAAGTCTAGAATTTTAAAAAAGAAGTCAAATTTAAAATCCATGATTATGGTAAACTTTTATGTGCTCATTGTCTCTCCATTCACAATTTTTGTGTCCCACCGTAGCCAAGTAGAAAAATTGGATCCTGAACATCTTATTTCTTCAGTAATGAAAACAAAACCAGAGTAAGACCTCATGGTAAGATTCATGGTTGGAAAATGGTAAAAATATAGATTCTTCATGATCTAGAGTTGCATGTGTCTCTTTATAAAGACAATAGTGTCAACATTTCAATAAGGAGAAAGATATCTGAATTCAGCAATCTGCTATATACTACAACATACTAAACCACTGGCAAATGTAATGTAAACAGCAGGTCTGGAAAATACAATGAAAGCCATGAAAGTATTTAAACTGACACATTTAGACTGTTTGCATACTTCTTCATGAAAAGTGTGTAAGACAAATAGTGCTAATAGAAATGTAAGACATTTTTACATATTGATTTTACTCTGAAGCAAACTCATATAAAACTTTGAGAAACTGTGCTGTAACACAATACATACTGACAAATCTTTTTACTGGACAGCAGTCATCTTCATATTCGAGTTAATTCTGCAATTAAAAATCAGACACACAAAAATAATGTTTAATAATGTCTTCCAATTCAAGTGTTGTGACATGCATTCTCTATAGGAAATTACTCTCTGGTCAGAAAACATTGTAATGACATGTTCATATCAAACAAAAATATCAGTGCTTCAAAGAAATGTTGCCTGTTTCTGTTTCAGCATTGATATTCCACCAATAAATCAAACTTTTTTTTAAAAAAGGGATATAAAAAATAACAATTTTTTTTTTTTTTGCTCAGAAATGCATGACAACAGTGAAGTTATAAAACTGAAAATTAGAGATTTAGTTAGAAAACTTCTTCATCCAGACATTCCTAAATTTGTCCTTTCTTCAGCAGGTCACTCACAACATGTAACAACAGTTATATAAAGAATTATACTTTATGCAAATACCAGGTCTTACAACCATCTTCCTGGTACTATATCTTCATGTCATGCCATATTTTGAACTCACCTGCAGGACTGGAAAGTATAAAATCAATCATTAGGCGCACACATGTACAATCTTCCCTTATGTTCAATTTCATTTAATGAAAGATTGTGCAAGAGCTTTAGGATTTTGAAATGTTATTATAGGAATTTTGTACAGACACATACACATATTTATTTACTACAGTTAGCAAGATTATCTTTCTTGCCTTGCTCTGAATTTTTCTTTGTTAATGAGAACATAATTTTTTTAAAATTAAAATCTAAAACAGAGACAGCAGTGTTCTGTGTTTTTGAGTTTGATGGGGTTTAAAATTATTTTTTGCAAGTTCTGCAGAAATCAGATATTTTTCATTTTAAAGTAGCTTTATTGTGCAAAACTCCAATTTTCCTCTGAAATTTAAGTGTCGTGGAAATGTTCAATTGATCCTATTGTTTGTACATTTGAGAGACCAATTGTTCTTAGTAAAGCACACATGGAAGAGAGCATTTCTCCATTTGTACATGTGTCAAACCCCTCTGTTCTTCTCATCTTCCCTTTGCTTTTCTGTTGATTAAAAAGTGTACACTGCACAGCGTCTATGGAAGAACATTCAGCTCAATGGGAGGAGTGGGTCAGTCAGGGGACATTCAACATTATTAATGGCATTTTATATGGATCCTAGATGTCATATAAAACTTTGCCTTAAAGTGGAAACTTTGCCTTAAACAGAAAGACGGTAGAAACATTTTTCTAGCAACAAACTAAAGTAGGTATTTTTGTAGTCTCAAGCACCATCACAATGCATTGTCTACTGAAGCTGCAGTCAAAAATTCAAAATATTTTTCCTGATATGTACTTAGATAAGACACCAGAGACAACAAAATTACTTGTGTTAAAAATATGGCATATGGAAATATGTGGAGCTTCCAGAAAAATATTAAAACAGATTTGGGATTTTTCTTGCAGTGAACAGGAAATCCACCCCCTCCTATTGATATATTAAGAAATGCTTTGAAACACACACAAAGAATGAATAATTTAATTAGCTATGCTACTGCTAGCAGACATACAGAAGGTGAAATAAAAACCTTGAAAAAACCCTAAAGACTACCTAAATAAAAAAAACCCTAAAGACTACCAAATGGAAGATATGTATACAAATTTCTTTTCTGTTCAGATACAGGCTTTTAATCACATATATATATTTTAGCCACTTTTAGGCAGTCAGAACAAAATCTCAGCTAATCTATGTTAACAGACATAAGACAGATTTACATAAGTGTGATATAATATTAGATACTTCAAGGTTAGTGTTAGCAGCTACAAAATATCTCAGACCTTTTAAAGGGATTTAAGGTTTGTCAGCAGAAGTGATCTGAATGTTTATTCTACTTTTCATTAGAATATTTAGAACTGTCAGCTTAAATCATTGTTGGATGCCAATTCCCTCAGTATGAAATATGCATTTTTGCTTCAACGCAAAACAACACTTAGTGACCATCATTTATATTCATTAAAGTCAACTGTCAATATTTCAGCATAATTTTCATGCTTCATGATTTTGTATCTTTTTATGCTGTTGAGGCAAACTGTAGGTCCTGCAGTTCATAGAATCATAGAATTGCTTAGGTTGGAAAAGACTTTTTAGGTTATTGAGTTCAACCATTTATCTAGTGCTGCTTTGTCACCAATGAACCATGTCCTCAGGTGCCACATCTACATGTAATTTAAATACCTCCAAGGATGGTTCCTATACCAATGTTCCAATGTTTGACATCTTTCTCGGGAAAGAAATTTATATCTAATCTAAACATTCCCTAGTGCAACTTGAGGCCATTTCCACTTATCACTTGTTACTTGGCAGAAGACCTCTCTTCACTAAAGCCTCCTTTCAGGTAGTTGTAGAGACCAACAAGGTCTCCTCTTCTCCCTGAGCCTCCTCTTCTCCAGGCTAAACAACGCCAGCTACTTCAGCTGGTCCTCACAGGACGTGTGCTCCAGACCCTTCACCAGTTTCTGTGCCCTTCTCTGGAGACGCTCCTGCACTTCAATGTCCTTGCAGTGAGGGGCCCATAACTGGACACAGAATTCAATGTGCAGCCTCACTAGTGCTGAGTACAGGAGAACAATCACTGTCCTAGTCCTGCTGGCCACACTATTTTTGATACAGACCAGGATTCCATTGGCCTTCTTGGCCACCTGGGCACACTGCTGGCTCATTTTCAACCACTGTGGACCAGCACTCCCAGGTCCTTTTCCACTGGGCATTTCAGCCACTCTTCCCTGAGCCTGTAGCACTGTATGGGGTTGTTGTGATCCAAACGCAGGATTCAACACGTGGCCTTATTGAACCTCATACCATTGGCCTTGGACTGTCAATCTGGCCTGTCCATATCCCTCTGTAGAGTCTTCGTATCCTTCAGCAGATTTGCACTCTCACCCAACTTAGTGTTGTATGCAAACTTACTAATGGTACACCCAATCCCTTCATTCAGGTCATCAACAAAGATATTAAACAAGACTGCTCCAATAGAGAGCCCTAAGGGACATCACTGGTGACTGGCCACCAGCTGGATGTAACTCCATTCAGCACCATTCTTTGGGCATGGTCATCCATCCAGTTTAACCCAGTGAACAGTGCACCTGTCCAAGTTTTGATCAGCCAGTTTCTCCAAAAGAATGCTGTGGAAGACAATTATCAAAGTTTTTACTAAATTCCAGGCAGACAATATCTACAGCCTCTCCCACATCCACTATGTAGGCAACCTCGTCATACCAGGAGATCAGATTAGTCAAGTAGGACCTACCTTTCATAAACCTATATTGGTTGGGCCTGATCCTCTGGTTGTCATGCATTTTCCCATGATGACCTATTTGCCCTAGATGACCTATTCCATGGCCTTTTCCAGAATCATGATCAGGCTAACAGGTCTGTAGTTCCCAGGATCCTCCCTGGACCCTTCTGACGCTTCCTGTAAACGGGTGTCACATTTGCAAAGGTCCAGACAAATGGGAACTCCCCAGTGAGCCAAGACTGTTGGTAAATGGTGGAAAGTGTCTCAGTGTGCACTTCCATCAGCTCCTTCTGTATCATTCATTCATTCATGTTTTTATTAAGATTTTTGTATACTGTCCTAGTGTTTAATTTAATTTGGAATCTAATCCCTATCTGCACCTTTCCTTTCAAAAGATCTTGAAGTGTTTTATGGTAACACACTGCTATGGTGTTACAGCAGTGATTCTTTAAAGAATTCATTCTGGCACATTTGCAATTCTTTCTTCCTAGCATCTATATAGTTCATGAATTATATAGTAGTGTTTTAAGCTGGTAGGCTAGATTTGCTGCCATCATAATCAGTGGATAGATTCTTATTGGAGGTTAGAATCAGAAAATCTGTGACCATGATGCATATCGTGGCAGCCTCTGAATTAATAAAGGAAAAATCTCAAGCATATTGTTTTTTTAAATAATAAACCAACATCATTTATTTTGTAGATATTGCAATAGGGGTCGTAACTGAAATTTTGGCAGCTTTTTAATTCTTTTTGTAATTAATAATACACATTTAAACTGGATGAAGATATAACACAAAGTTTTTCATTTCAACTGGGTTTTTTTTGTGGTGATTTTTCATTTGTTTTTGGTTTTGTTTGTTTGTTTGTTTTAATTAACCCAGTAAAAGCTGCAAGAGAACTAATAATCATCAATGGAACAGTTTTGGCTGATGTGCCAGGGCAACTGGCAGCAAAGAATTTGTTTCCATAAAAAAAGACATCTGGATTTGATAATGTTCATTAGTGAAGACCTTTGTGTGGTTTATATTTGATTTAGAGCTCTTACTTTTGTGGATGTAATAGTTCAAATAAATTTTAATCTTCAAAGCCATATCAACCAAAACTGCCCTTCTGCCACTCCTTTTATATTATAAAATAATAAAGAATATTTAATATAACTGAGTAATAACTATAATAGACAATTAGCTATTTCTGGTATTCAATAACCTGGTAAAAATGCATGTCAATGATACTTCAAATTAAGTAGAGCAGTTTTTAGTTTCCAATTAATTTTTCTTTTGATAGATATGCATTTCGGAAGGGAAAAAAAAGAAAAGAAAAAAAATAAGAAAAAAACCCAAAGTCACACAATCAAAACTTTATGGACATGAATAAAAAATCAAACACAAGATTGTAAAGTAACCAATAAAAATAAAAGAAAAATCTCAGCCAAACAAGCTTCTATTCTAGAACACATTCATTAGTTTTCAGATAAATTGTGTTACTGTGACATAAAGTAGCTAAATTCATTCACTGCTGGAGTTTAATACAACTGTAAACTTTTATGTAAAAATATATTGGATACCTACAAATGTCTAGAAATAGTGGCACTTTTACTGGCCTTTAGTCAAGTTATTTTCCTTCAGTTATTATGTGACATTCTTTGTGACATTAGTCAGATGTTTCCAATTATTGTTTACATTACTACTGCTTTTAGATCCTCTTCATTTTGGTCCATACCTCTAACCTAGTAATAGATGAATAGCAATGGATATTGAAAATGTATTTGTAGTTGCACAGAGTTCAATAAGATAAATACCAAAACTCCTGCTGGAGGATCACACCTGCTGATCCTTCTCTCTAAACCTTTCTAAAGCGTGAAGCATCGCAAAGATATCCAAGGTATGACTGCTTCTCAGAGTTGCTACTGTGAAGATATCAAAGGCAGAGAATTAGAAGCAATCAAATCCAATGCTGGCTCATCAGAAGCAAATAGATTTATAGACATAAGCTATATATAAAAGCAATGTGTGCATCCTTATATGCAGACAATTATGCTGTATGGGAATATTCGGAATTTGTATGGATCAATCTTAAAATTACTTGCATTATTTGTTTACTTAGTTGGATTTTTCTTTCCATGATGACAATGACTATTGATGGAAACTAGAAGAGCATAAAAACACCAGAGTACCTAAAATTTGCCTATAAAAAGGCATTTGAAAGCATAAGGTCATACATATTTCTGAAGAAATCTATCAGGATTAGAGAATTATCTACTTAATACAAAACAAATATAATTAACAATATTACTATTAAAAGTTGCCACACAGGCAAAAGTTTCTTGGTATCTGCCTCTCTGTTACACTTCCTATTCTGATGCTCCTTCGTGTCTTAATTACAACTGTTTCAGTCAGAGCTGAGAAAGGAGGGAAGTGTCCTGAATCTTTCATCAGAAGGACCAAACGATTAAAATTAGGTGGTTTGTGCTTCTCTATGTTAAGAGCCTCTGATGCTGACATAGACATCATCTTTCTTCTTAATTTTGGATGTCTCTGGAGCATATTTATCAAAAGCATGTTCTATAGCATACTTTCCCCCCTTGTTCTTTCTATATTGTTCTATAACTCTGTGTTACATCTGAATTTACTCTGTTGCATATTTTTTTGCTTCTTCTTTCTCTTTTCCACTACTAAAATCAGTTTTGCCTAGCTTCACAGTTCCCATTGCCAAGAGCAGCTAAACACTGTTGAGTCACTTGTTAATTGTTATTGAAGACTCCAGGACCATCCTTCAAGGTAATACTACAGGCCCTTACTCCTGCTTGATGCAGCATCATTATTTTAGGGCCATAGGCAGTTCACTCTACACTTCCTGACTACTTGTTTTCCTATCTGTATCAAAATTTGTAATGTTCCAGTCCAGAATTATGCAACACTATTCAAAACTAAAACAGCTGAGGTAATAGCCTCCCAGCAGTTAGGTTACTACCATTAATGTAAGAAAGCCAAAACAAAACTTGAAGCAACAAGACAAAACCAGACAAAAGCAACCCCGTTGAACGCAGTCTTGAAGTCTTGATTGTCTTCTATTGCAGGATGCCACTTTGATTCTGTATAAGTGAAGTTCTGGTAAAAAGGCATGTAGATCAAAGCTCCCAAAGATTGAGATCTTGCTGGAATTTGTTCCCTATTTTCTGCACAATTATCCTGATCATATCATGCAAAATGTGAAAGCTGTGGCTTTCTTTTTTGAAAATTTTACTCCTTAAATCTTTAGCCTTAGAATGATTGGGAGGACTGAATTTTCATGTCTAAGTTTTTGTGTTAATTGTCTGCATAGTTCCTGAACAGTGATGAATGCCTTACATAGGTGAACTACTCCTTCAATAATCCTCAATCTCCAAGATTAATTTAAAGGAAACATTTAGACAAGATGAACAGCATTGCCTGTATCTGCAAGCCAGTGATCTGATCAAGCTCATGATCGTGTACTAGAAGATAAAGGACTTGTTTTCACAGTCATTTCATTTAAGGAGAAAAAAGATTTTTCAGAAGAATAAATTTGTTGTATTGTTGATTGAAGTTTTTTCCCTTATTCTTTTGAGAAATAAAATTGGTATTTTTTGTGTTGTACCTAATGAATCAAATTTGATTTGAAATAGTTAGTATTAAACACAGGACATTGTGGTAGTACCTAGGGGAGACCTCCTTCCTGCCTCTAGAAGATAGTTCTAAATTTCCTGTATGCTTATTTGAAATTCTGTCCAACCACTAATAAAAACAATAGGAAAATTTCCTTGTTCAGCTGTACAGAAAAAGAAGAATAATAGGTGTTATCATCATTCATCATACAGAGAATTAAAACAGAGGTCCTTTTAATCTGACATTCATTTCCTAGTGTGTACTCATAGTACAAATAAGAGAAAACCTACAGGTAACAAATACAAGGAACAGGATATTTACAGAAAATTTTTACTTGTCCCAAAATGGAGCTACTTCAGTCCCTGAAACAGGGGATTTCCTTCTAGACTTTTAAATGTAAAGTTTTCAATACCAGCATCCACTATTTTCTCTTAATCTCATCCTAGCATCAATGCTAACTTGAGTTGGAAACTCACTAAGGGTAAACAATTAATTAATTAATTAATCTCTTATTAAATTGAAATTTGTCTTTTAATACTTTTACCCTCTCTTCTTGTTTTACAAAAGAAAAAAATATTATTTACATCTTCCACCTTGCATATTTGTCTGGCTCAAGTCTGCTCTATTTAATTTAAAATACTGAAACCAATTAGGTAATAAACCGCTTTTGTTCCAATTGACCTGTGAAAGACAAGATAGAAATAGCAACATGATGGGATATGTTTATTCTAAATGTGCACTGCATATAAATCAACTTGCCAAAAGTTTGTATCTTTGATTTGCCAATAGAAATGTTGCATATATTTTGAGAAAATAACAAACACATTGGTGGTACTCTCTGTATTGCCTCTACCTAAACAAAGGTCAACAGCTCTATTACATATCTTAAGGTTTTAAGTAATTCACAGTTTTCAACAATTACGTATCGAGTTTTTGGACAGCAAATACAACTGCATGACTGGCAACCTTATCCTTGTCAGAAAGAGATGTATGTTAGAGCTGTACATCAAAATTAAATACATTCTTTATAATTTTGTCACTATTACTAGGGTAGAATAACATATCCCCATTTAATGAATATCATTTAGTTTTGAAGTCTGAAGTTCAAAAAAGTGAAAAGAAATAATACAATAAAAAATATTATATATTAGCATTACTTATTTTAAGGCAAAATTGAGAAACAGTGTCAAATAAGATAATTTTCTCAGTATCTTGACTTAAAAAGTATTGTTAATCTGTGCTGCAATGTTTGGGCTTTTGGTTTGTTTTTTTTTTTTTGTACAGAAGCTATTTTCCATTTTTCTTTTTGCATTATTTGTCCTATGAAATAGGGTATCTTGATATCCTATTTACATCAGTTCTACCAGCTCTTTGCCAGGGAGAAGGATGGGTAGAGTGAGGTTAGGGCTGGTGCTAGACTACGTGACTTTTAAAGATCTCTTGCAACCCAAACTATGACTTTCTATAAATATTAATTTTTGTTGCAGTACATTATAAATGTATTCCAGGGGAGAGAACAAAAGTATACCTGAGAATTTGAGTGATGTCTGAAATTACTCCAACCTCTAAAACGTCAAACAAGTCGTGTCTTTGCCAGGTGATCAATTTACATTGAGTGCTTTCTCTAGAACATTTAAGTCTGTTAAGTCTGTGAAAAGAAACTTTCCTCCCGACGACGTGTCAAAATTTAGGTAGGCTCAGAAATCCATAGATTGATATTGAACTTCATTCAGAGTACAAGAAGGAGAAGGGACCTTATGTCTCTCCAGTGCAGAGAAACCATTTGACAGTACAGTATGGGAGACATATACTCAGGTTAAACTGAAGGGAGGACAATGAGTAGCAACCTCCATGGCACCCCAGTTGCCCTGGTCTGTGGAAAGATCACAAAGGCAAATGCGAAATTTACAGTAGAAATCAGGTACGTATGCAAACCTATTTTTCACTGTTTTCAGAGATGCGTAACTTGCATACCTTGTCTAAAGGCATTGGGTTTTGTCTGTGCTTTTCTTTTTTTTTTCTTCTAAACACACATCAGAGACTGTGATACCTAAATTACACTACAAGATAAACAAAGCATTCAGAAGGAGGTCCATGCAGCATTTAACAGTTCAAACTTATTCTCCTAAATAAAAGATGTTTTGATACATTAAGATAAATGGTCTTAAAAAACTTTTGACATTCCAGTACTTTGGAATTTTAAACAAGATTAGTCAAGTGTAAAGAAACTTATTCTTCTGGACACTTATTATTCATGGATTGTACTTCAGAAGTCAGATTCCTCTACAAAATAAATTTCTTTTGGCAACCAGGTCCTCTGAAAAGATATTAGTAAGCACAAAAATCTAGAGGGACATAACAGACACAGCTTGAGACACTGATTTTCTACCTGTTGCAAGTGCTGTAGTTGTGCACTTCACCTTTCTTGTACAATCCAATAAATGTAATTGAAAGCTGAAAGACTGAGAAGATGAACGATAACAACACATACCTGAGGACATTATATATAACATTGATCTCAAGTCTAGATAGCAATGAAGGAACACGATGATGGAAGATTTGTAATTGCAATATTGCGTTATGAACAGTGGTGTATTGATATTTAAATTTGTAAAATTACTTGTCTCAGTTGTTCATTACGCACACCAATCTTCTCACTTTTATGACACTACATAGCAGAAAATTTAAAATTATAGACTCCATCAAGCTCTTTTCAAAGAAAACCCCCAAAATTATTTGAATTTTGGTCTAATTTTGGGACGAAAGTGAGGGGAAAGGAAAGGAAGGGACAGGAAGGGAAATCATACTAAAGATTCAATATGGGGCTAGCGAAGGAAGGAAAAAATAAGCAGCAAAGTGATCATAAATTTTGTTCTCTAAAAGCAAACAGAAAATATCTTTACCCACAATCCAAAATGAAATATAAAGCTGAGATAAATTACATAAGTTCCCATACACAGTCTACAGATTTACTGTATTTAGACATTAAATAGTAAACAAATTGGCAAGCAAGACCAGAAATTCTACCTTGCATTTCAAGAAGATAAAAATATATTTCACACATACTTTCTGGCATACTTAGGTGATTCACTTGTAGCAGTTATTGAAGTTTCTTTGAACAACTTAATGAGATAGAACAGTTTACATATAGATAAATATAGATATAGATTTTTCTAAAAAAGAGATATATTTAATCTGTAAGAAGGAATGCAAACAGTAAGGATAATACAGAGAATCCAAGTGTGTTGTAAGAGCTTTGTAATGAGAGTGGAGAAGAACTGGTAGCATAGCATGACAATTCTAAAGTCCATTGATTACTAAAATGTCAGCAGTTCCATATTAATGCAGGATTAAATCTCCATTATGTGGGTAATGCTTTTTAGAACTCCACGATTTCCCTCCCAGAATTTACTAAATAGTCATAAGCCAAGCTCTGTACTAAACTAGCTGTTGGGTGAAGAATTGGAAACAATTCTGGAAAGAGGAATCATATTCCAATATTTTACCCAACAGATAACTTTTTCCTGTCCCTATTTCATTCATCTTCATATTAAACTTATTTAATTAATTTTGAAACAGATAGTAGATTTGTCATCTCTTTGATGCTTTGTTATGCTGTAGATACTCCATCTCTAAATCAGTGGCAAATACACAGCTCCTAAAATCTTCCCTAAGAGTGAAGGTAGATAATTATGGCCAACCCTCAACTTCTAACAGTTAACAAAAGAGGAAGGTTCTGCTTCCTTTTTGTTACTTTCTTCTGCCCTTATTCCTTTACTAGTATTTCCACTGCATTCCCATGTGCCTTGACTGGCACCTTCTGCAAGCCTGTACTATAATTGTTCAGAATGGCTTTGTAACAAGTGTTCTCCAAGGCGAAGAAGTTAAACCAGCTGATGGAAGGCTCTGAAATGTGCCAGAGTTGATGCATGGTATATGGCAATATCTTGTAGTCAAAAACAAGGATCAGGAGGAGTGTGTTAAGAATCAAAACTTTTAGTAGCAAGAAGCTATTGTACCTACATGATTTTTACCATGAGCAATATAGTTAAGATCACGCAACAAGTATGTTAGAGAGCAATAAAAACTAAAACAGTAGAGCTTTTGTTCTAAATTTCCCTGTTTAACAACATGACTTTTGTTCCGTTCAGTAATAAAATCTTAAGTGTGCCACTTTACGTGTGCCATGTTTTACTCTACAGCTGTGTGACACAGAGAGTTTTAATGTGACATCATACCTTTTATGTCTTAAGAAGTATAATAGTAGTCCATGTAATCTATGTGTCTTTTTTGGCTTCATAGTATAAAGTATGGGGTTTTTTGCTAAAAATTTGGTGAATATCTTATTTAAATATCATGTTTTATATAAGCAATACTCCCAAATCAATCATGTATAACCCAATGTTTGTAAATAGTTCACCATTAGGGTATTTCAGAAACAGAAAAGTAATATTAGAGAAATCGAGGGAGAAGAGAATCTGTAAAATTTACTAGAAGGTAAAGCATTGGTCGTTTCAGGAGGAAAAAGTCAGATCAGATACAACTGCACATAACTTTTTGCCAGTTCTCCAATTCTGAGCTTTTATGAGTTGGTTACAGAAATGATCAAGCTAACCCTAAATGAGTCATTTATCTCTTAACTTCTTTATACAAAACTTTTGTTTAAGATTGCTGTTTTTTAGTTTTTTCACCCTACTATTTTCTTTCACAGAGATTGATTTAAGTCTTTAAAGCAAAAATATTCTTCTTTATTTCCTCACCCCTCTTTCTTCACTCAAAAATGCACAAGGAAAGTAATGTTAAATGTTCATAACACTGTATTTAATTACTACACTGGAAACAACACCACACCCAAACACTCCTAAATGCTGGAAGGGTAAGTGTAGATTGAAGTTATTTCTGACTCTTGTCTAGAGTAGTTAGACTGTGCTAGTGCTGCTTTCTAGGTTCATTTCATAATTTTGTTTCTTTCATCTAAAACTCCTCTACTAGAAGGGCAGGGCTTATTGGCAGCAAACTTTCATGAAGGTCAGTCTCTGATGCTGAAAATGGTGGATAATGGAGAGAGAGGCTTCAAAGGGAACATCAAGACATTTGGGGAGCAACAGGGGCAAATTTAAGGGAGTTAATTGACAATGCCATAAAAATGGGAAACACCTGAGCAAATACATCACAGATCAAAAGAGAGAGAAATGACCTACAAAAAATCAGAAGGAGAGGCAAAAAGGAAAATAAAACACATTCCAAAACCTAAGAAACTCTGCATGTAACTTTGTTATATTATAGAGGTGCAATCAAGCTTCAAAAGACAGATTTTGTACACCTCAGAGTTTAGAGTATTAAATCTTCTATTCTGATTCACACTCTTTTATACTTGAAAGCGTAAGCTCTCTGAAGAAAAAATATTTACTCTGCCCTGTGGTAACTAAAATATTACCACTGAAAAGCTTTTTTCCTTTACATTCTAAAGATAAAAACACATTTTTCTCGCTCAGTAAAGAATACATATAAAGTTTGGTTATTTTTCCCATTATTTTTTCTTCTAAAATATCTAGAGGTTTAATCTAGCTATACTCAAGGCATGTCTATGAATGGAAAAGCTAAAATTTTGTAGGACATCCAATTCTTGTACTAGTTGGCAATAAAAGGATCAAATTGCTCTGCTCTTCCTCTTCAATAAAAATGACATTTATTCGGTTTTGTTTAAATTTTATTTTATTTTGAAGCCCTTGGAAACTGCGGTCTTAAAAAACCTAAGAGCATAAAAGAAAGAGATTATAAGAAATTATAGCTAGCATACAGAGTGCCAGATATGAAAGGAATATGATGC
>WEIV01031091.1:6878-17359 GCA_013390005.1 Calyptomena viridis
TGTGACTAGGTGAAGATTTTTTTAGGGAAAAAGCGTTTTTGAAGCAGAGACCATTTAATGAGTGAGCAAGAATAAAACTGTAGGTGATCAGTCACACTGCTTGACAGCTGAATTATAAAGATTAATTCTCCAGTGATGTTGGTGAGGCACTTTTGAGAAACTTTCTGAAAGAATTAATTCGCTGATTCACAGAAGGTTCCTGAATGGTGAATACATAGAAACAGTCTGTTTTGTAAAGCTAACTTGACCCACTCCAAAGAGCTGATTCATTATGAGAGGTTCTTTCAGGAAACATCTTCTCTTGGCCTTTTTTTTTAAGACAAAAAGCCCTTTCACCCCTCTTGAGAAATTATTTTTTCTGCTTTTCAGTATCCATGTGCTTGCTCCCTGGAGACTTCTCTCAGTCAGCCATGAAATGAGTATCTCCCAGAAAGACACAGTGCAAGTTTCTTACTGCTTACATCATCCCTAACACAATGATCTGTACATCTGAAGTGGAAACTCAGATTCAAGTCCACTCCATTCTCTGATTTCTTTTATTCCAAATTATTTGCATTTAGTGTCTTCTTTATTTAGAAGATTTTAGTCCAGATTACTCATATACTAAGTTTAAATGACAACTAATGCCAAATTAATAGATAATCATGTGCTTGGATACATGTAATATTAGTTCTCTAATCACCTTGTGATGACATACAGATAAGTCTCCACAATGCTGTTTCTCTTGTCCTTTGTCTCTAGTGATTTGTGCTTCATTCATCTTTAATGTGCCTCAGTGCTTGTTTGCTCTTCTAGCTGTTGCAGCCTCTGGGAGTCCTGTATATGTCCTCTTATAAGCCTCAACTCTTTTAGGTGGTGCTTACTAAAGAGTGCTCTCTAATTAACCAAAGTCTGAGGAAGAACTTGCCTTTTGGAGACGACCAAGGTAAGCTGGCTACCTTAACATGGCATTTATTTAGCTGGGACTTCTCTAAAGCCCATTCCCAAAGCTAGGAACTTATAGCTGAAAGAAAAGCTATTACTTACTTTGCGTGAAAATTAAAACAAACAAACAAACAAAAAACCTGAGAGAATAATGTTGTAAAACAGTTATAGAATTATAAAGTACATTATCAATTTCATGAGATTTCACAGAGATGTCACTGTAGCCTGCATACCCATAACATAAATGAATGGTAACACACTTGTGTACACTCATTTGATGAGGAAATAAACAAATGTGTCATTTTGGAATTATCAGGGAGAATCAGGCACTGTAGCTCTTCTAGCCTTATTTGTTGCAACTGTCTCAACATGTGATGTCTCACTATATGATACAAGTGGTCTGTACTGATGTCCTGAAATGGGTTCTTTCATCCAGCATGCAAGAAGCTGATGCACACACAGAGTCAAGGTATTTAATTTATTTACAGATCTGCACAGGAAGGGGTGCTAGGTGGTAAATCCACAAATTCACTGCTCATGAAGTTAGTCTGATGCCATGAGCACTGGCTGACCACAGTTGCCATTAGGCTGCATATGCTGTACCCTGTGCTGTATCACACCTGTGATTCCAGTGCAAGCAGAAGGAATGTCCCACTGCTACTTGCCTTTCTGCAGTTTGAGCAATTGTGCTTATGACAGACATGTGTCCAAGTTTGAGGGATAGGTCAAACAACCTTGGAAGAGGGAAACATGGAAGATGACAAGAGGAACGCTGTGAACCTGTCCCTTTTAGAGGGAGAAAACATATTCAACTTATTTCTTTTCTTCTTTTTTTTTTTTTTTCCTTAGTTTACTGCCTTTTTAGCACTTTCCCCCAGTAATTACAGCTTATTCTGGACATCTGTCAAGATTGCTCCTGGTA
The DNA here is from genome assembly GCA_013390005.1 of Calyptomena viridis. Taxonomy (NCBI): domain Eukaryota; kingdom Metazoa; phylum Chordata; class Aves; order Passeriformes; family Eurylaimidae; genus Calyptomena; species Calyptomena viridis. The sequence continues at coordinate 8,725 of WEIV01031091.1, forward strand.
GGACAATTTCCCAACATCTCCAGCTGGGACTGGTTGTTGTAGTCTTCCTACGTAATCCTTTTGTCTACCTGCTATGGTGTGCAGAGAACAGATAGCTCAGAAGAAGTGAAAATATTTAGCCCAGGAATTCATATAGTATGTGTCATTACTGCAGCTGCCAGGGTTAGCAGCTCTGCAAGGTTGAACTGACCTCAGCCATAAAGAAAACCTTGCCGACAGCCATAAAAGTAAATGTTTTTTAACTTCCTTGCACCTTTCCAATAGAAGGAGAAAAAATTAATATAAAGATAAATGTAAAAGGAACTGGTGCATTGAAGGTGTATTTGGTCCAGAATCTGATACCCCAGAGATCAGGAACCAGGAATCTTCCAGGTTACTTGCCAGGTAATTTCTATCACCAGAGGTTTAGAGTCACTGAGTAGACAAGATGAAATCACGCACACGAAAGAGTGTTAAGAAACTACTTCACAAAATAAGAGCAATTTGCATTGTTTTTCTCATTGCTGTAAAGCAAACAGACAGCAATTTTCCAGTGTCTGCATTGTACCTTTCCTGTGCCTCATTCTGCAAAACTCAACTATTAGGAGACAGGTAATGGCCTGGCAACTTTTCTGCACTGCTTCAGTTGCACTGGGAACTTAGAGCTATGCGACAAAAGGTCTTTTCTTATCAGTGTCTTTTCTTTAAATGCTAACACATAAACTGGACATCACCCCAACAAAAGACAATGTCCGAACATACTCCAAATGGCTCTGCAGCCATAGCTCTGCAAAGTCAGCCCAGTTCTTGACCCACACAATTATGCACATGTTGATGGTTGCACTATAGCAGAGCTCCAGTGGAGAACATGCTTTCATGATACCCCTCTGGCAATATTCATTAGTGCCTGTGGCCCACCCTATGCTCTATTTGTTGCTCCAGTATACAGGATGACCTCAGAGCCAGTTGTACAGGACACCTCAGGAGATAATGCACCATTTCATGGAGCTAAAATCAACATCTGTGAAGTAGGCAAAGAACTCCTTAACTCAATCTTGTTGCCAGTGCATTCATATAATGAAAACACGGTACTTATGTTGTAACAGAGTTGCCTGTATTTCTATTGTAACATCGTAGTAATATATGCCAGTAAGATTTCCACAAAGTCCTGGAAAGGCTCATGAACACCAGCACTTTGGGTCTTCTGAGCCTGTGTGTGACACTGCTTCTCTTCAGAAGCCCAGTAAGTCACATTTGAGACCCTATCTTGCCTTTTTTGTCTTTTCGGGAATGCACTTACTGCTCTGTTGCTTTGGTTCATCACTTTGAACAAAATGTTTGTCTATTTATTGACCTGAAAAAGACATGTTTCCTCCCCAGTTGGGTGAAATATAGAAATATATAGCTGGGGGAATGACTCCAAACACATTTGAATTCTCCGTATTTTTTGGATATCATCTATTTTTCCTTATTTCATATTTCCACCCAATTTCACTTAAGTTATGCACATTAGGTTGTTTATTTCAGAAGTATGCCTTTACTCAGTGTGATGCTTTGTGAAATTGTCAGCTAAGCATTAATCATCATTTAGTCTGTCATTTTGGCTGTATCTGACATATATTAAACTGTACCTCAGGATATACACATCTGGCAATGACAGTCATTTGTTAATTGAAAGTGACTTTTAATGAACTTTTCACCCAGCAGGCTATTCCAGGGATTTATGGACAACTGTATTTCTTACTAGTGTTTTTGTAATTTTTGGTAGCAAATATCAATGTACTGACTTCATGGTAGCTGCTGCAGCACACAATGTTGCATATGTCTTGCCCATTAATCCCCACAGGTATCAGATTCACCAAAGTTAGGTCTGACTTTATAAATGCAGATTCCTAGTGACAGGTGTTTTATAGCCACTCTCAAATTACCTGAATATGGCCATGCATCACACCAGCCATCACAGTGAGTAGCCTGCTCAGTGGCAGTATCAGCAGCCTGGCCAATCTTCCTTCTTCTCCGTTCTTTTGTTGGTGGCATGGTGTATATGCTGTTGGTGAGGCTGCACGTGTGCCTGTGTTCCCCATGGCAGTGACATGGGAATAACTCGCTTTCTCTTAGAAAGCAGAAACAGGCTTCAAAGAGTAGCACACGCTTTTCATATGAAACAAGTGATGGTGACCAAAACCGTAGGATACCAGTCCACTGTGTGTATGTCTGGGGCACAAAAAAACAACTTTACAGTGGGGAAGAACCCTCTTCTTATTCTTTTAGTTCTAATAGAGGTTTTTTTGTGCTTCTTTCTTTATCTTGACTTCTGATTTTCTGATTCCTTTGGAAGAACTGGAGATCAAACACAGAACAGGATAAGGGAAGCTTTGGAAATTAGCTGTGTATGCAGAGACTTGGCCAAAGTATTAATACATGCAAAAGAAAAATGAAAAAAAAATGAAAGAAAATAATCCAAATGTAGGCAACTCACAATATGAATATGAAAAGAGAACTAGTTTGGAAATGGAAATAAGCACACTTGGAATTAATGTAGACTCATTCTATGCCTGGCGTGACTCATATAATGCCAACAGGCTGTACAATTTGCATCAGTATCTATGTTTCAATACAATTTTGTAACCAGGCTATTTAAAGTTTCTGAGCCTTTTATGAATGTGTGTGGAAGCCTGGACATGAGGAGGGGCAGGAGGCAGGAATTGGATATCTGCAAGGCGCATCTCACATGCAACCTGTCAAGGCCAACTCTGGGCTGAAAAAGCAGCATCTCTGTTCAAACCCTGGCTTTATCATTCTGATACAAACACACATTTCAGATGCAGATCCTCTGGGTAGACATTTCTGAATCTAGGCAATGTAATCTCCTCCCTTCTCCTAAGAGTGCTTTAATTCAAAGTGCATATATAGCTGTCAGTTCTGTTCTAGGTTGCAGCAAGATGTGACGCTTGATGCTGTTATCACAGATGACAAGAAGCCTACATGTGGAAGTTTGCATGTATTTGGATGCATACATGTAATCAATCTCATGAAACAGAAGCTTGATCTTTACTTCACAGTTGCCTTCAACTTCTGTGTACTTTTCCTTCATACTAATTTAGAGGCCAGTTGCTGGAGGCCAATATGTCGGAGGCCCTGTCCTGCTTTTAATCAACATGAGGGTATGATGGTAACAAGAAAAAGATGCTGTCACTTAGAGTAATTGTGCTGTTCAAACTAGGAAGGGCTCACTTCATTGCTCATGCTGCCAGAATTTTAATGAAAATATGGGTTAATAAGTAAATAAGAAAACTAGCATGCCTGCTGAACGCCTTTTCCAACTAACATTCTCCCAAAAAAGATTTCTGAAGGAATCCCGAGTCTAAGCTTTCTCCAAAAAAGACCACGGGTGTTAAAGCTGCAAAGAGCTGAAAGATGGATGATGCACTTGCTTTTCTGTTTCTCTATCCTATTACAAGCCTTGTTGCTTTGGGTCATTTATTGGAGGCCTTATATATATAAAGAATAGGAAATCTCAATTTTTGTGTGTAACTGCCCCTGATAGATATTTCTCCCATAACTTGCACCTTTTTACCCATTTATGATTTTTGTTTCTACGTCACTTTCTGATCATGTGGGCAAAGTGTCATTTAATAACGTGTGGCGTGAAATAATTCTTTTTACTTGTTTCAAACACTGTTTGAGGATTTCATTCAGTGACTCTTTTTTCTTGTTTTGTGAGACAGAAGTTGAAGCTGGACCACTTTCTTTAATATCCCATGATGGACCTCTAAGTAGTTATTAATCCTTTTCATCTCAATATAGTTAAGATTCCTTATAAAGGTTTCACAGATCTTTCCTGAAAGACCTTGACAGAAGCATTAATGTAATTTAAAAATCTATATAAACTGGATCATTTATATACATTTATATACATATATATACAAAGAAGCTTGCCTTTAGCAGATAGTGGAGGCATGTCTTCTTTCCACAAAAGGTATGTTGATGCTTCTTCGTTAGAATCATACAACCAAATCATAGAATAGGATCAGAATCATTTAGGTTGGAAAAGACCCTTGAGATCATTGAGTCTAGCCATTAACCCAACCCTGCCAAGTCCACCACTAAACCATGTCCCTAAGTGCCACATCTCTTCCAACGCTGGAAAGCCCTTTCTATGAAGAAATTTTTCCTAATATCCTAATATAAAATCTAAACCTCCCTTGCACAGCTTGAGTCCATTTCCTCTCATCCTATGGCTTGTTACTTGGCAGAAGAGACTGACCCCCCACCTCACTTACAACCTCCTTTCAGGTAGTTGTAGAGACAGATAAAGTCTGCTCTGAGGCACCTTTTAGCCTTTTCTCCAGGCTAAACAACCCCAGCTCCCTCAGCTGCTCCTCGCAAGACCTGTGCTCCAGACCCTTCATCAGCTCCATTGCCCTTCTCTGAACACGCTCCAGCACCTCAATGTCCTTCTTGCAGTGAGGGGCCCAGAAGTGAACAGCGGATTTGAGGTGTGGCCTCACCAGTGCTGACTACAGCAGGACAATCACTGCCCTGGTCCTGCTGGCCACACTATTCTTGATACAAGCCAGGATGGTATTAGTTCAGTTATTCATGTGCCAAATGATACTATTCTTTAGGTTATTTTTAAGTGGATTGTCTCAAACACAAATACCTTCTGGAGCCCTTTTCAAGATCTTGTACCTTCTGCTTGGCTGAGTTCAAATACTAGAAGAATGGTAAGTTTACATTTCACTTAGTAGAACAGCTGTTCAACATCTGACCTCTTGAGGCAATGTGATTTTATTGTCTGTTTTTTTAATCCGAGGGGTTTTTTTTTCTTCCAAGCATTCAATATTAGATAACTCTGTAGAACTGATTTTTGTAAGGAAAGTGGATGAATAGAATGTCTCCAAGCCCTTTGGTAGTGAATACTGCAACAAATAGTTGCATTAATACATTTCTATGGCCTTTTTTGTGATCCTCCTATTCCTTGATCATCCCTAAGCTCTGCAGATCTTCCTAGTTCTTGTGGTTTAAAGTTTTATGAGTAATTTTTATACTTGCCTTTAGCAAGCTGTCCTTCAAACTCTTTGTTTATATTTTTAAGCCTAATTTGTTTCGGTTTGTGATCTGTGTAAGCTCCCTTGTTTGCACATAACTTTCACTTCTTGAAAAATGCCTTTTACCTTCAGATAACACCTCTTCTAAAGCCAGCTCTCTAGTAGAAAGGAGGGAGTTCAGAAGCTTCTACTGGGGCAAGACTCTGCCTCCACCTTAAAAGGCAGCCTCAGTGTCTGATATATCCAGTACTGTGGCTGCTGAGATCCTATAAAACCCAGCTCAGCAAAGCTCTATTGCCAGGGAAGGGCCATTGGCAGGAGGCTTGCTATGTGACCCATCCAGTGAGGTGGCCAACAGAGAAGGATGGTGGTCCTGCAGCTCTCCACTGTTTCCCTTCCTCTCCCGGCTGTATTGCCAGTGCCTGCTGCAAGTGAGGGCAACACACAGAGAGCAAATTAATTGTAAAACTCTGAATTTTGCTTTGTTTTAATTTTTACCTTATTTATATCCTGTTTAAAATTTTAGATGCCAAGTGGAACATGGTACATGGTCACAGGACTAGCAAGGATCTGGGCCACTGACTTAATTCCATGTCTGCTAGGCACCACAGTAAAACAGATTCTTCTTTATAAATTAGTCAACTCAAATTCAAAAACAGTCATCTACAGTGTTTTCCTCACTGACTTGTTTCCTGTGATAGCAATTGATTTCATTAGAAGTTTCTTTAGGATTTAATATTATATTATCTTATATCTGAAACTTTCAACAATACATACAATATAATAGAAAGAAAGAAAGGCTCGAATATGAATATTATTAAAGTACATTAGGATTTTTTCCTAATCCTCCAGATTAGGGAAATGGATATATATGGATTGGCTGTAGTGTGATTTTCAAAACAGTTTAAATGGATTTCAAAATAGCCTAGAGTCCTTTTGGTACAATGAAAAAAACCCAACAACCCTATCCTAAAAATCTATGCTTAAGATGCCTAGATCTTTTAAAAAGCTTTCAAAGCCTTTTTTTTTTTTTTTTTGTATAATTTGGTCCTACACATCCTATAAATATAGAAACTGCACAGAGCTACAACTTGAAAAGTTTCTCAGCAAACCTTACAAATATATAATCTCTTTTTCAAGTGATATTGATTTTGCCATAAGGAAGGAAAAACTAAAATAACAAAATAGCAATTTATCATAAAGAAAGGGAAGAGAAATGCCATTGGAGATCTAAGTGGGGAACTCCCCATTTCTGTCAAAGCCCACAGCAGAAAATAAGTTGATTCCAGCTGCTTTGAAACAGCTGTCCACTACTGAACATTGCTACAGTAACTGATTCTCTCGTTTTGCAGAAAGGATTTTTCTCTCAGTGCCACAATGGGAACACGCACGTCCCTGAAGAAGTTGTTGCCATGTAGCAAAAAATTTTTGCACTATTATCTGTAACAATGATATATATGGTGGTTGGGTGAACTCTCCTCCACCTCATGTGNCTTACAGGCGTTGGAGTTCTTCCAGGTATTTGTGTTGGGTCTAATTCAGAGCAGGTGACTGAAGTTCTTCACTCCAAACCCTACACACCAAATCCTGCCTGTACATAGCAGATACCAGCTGCATCAGGAAAGCTGACCATCATCTCCTACTACCTCAGAAGTCCTATCACTACCTCAGCCCGAAGGAATACGCAGGCTCCACTTTCCCTCAGAAGATGTCCTCTTCTGAACTAGAAAGATGTCAAGGCCTCCATATATTATCAAGATAAGTCCAGGACTGTATTTTTGCACTATTATCTGTAATGATGATATATATGGTGGTTGCGTGAACTCTCCTCCACCTCATGTGTCCTCACACAAACAAAGCACTGTAGGCGGTCAGCACATTGAATTTCTGTTTCTGCTGAAAAAATAAGCTGCTGAATGTAAATCTATAGAACAAGTTCTAGCTTTGTGAGAGAATAACTGCAGGATCATTCTTCCAAGTAAACCTTTCTTATAACCCAGGAAGTGAAAGACACCCTGCCAATTATTTTTGTCATTAAGCTAAAAATAGTAGTCATAAGGGTTTGGGGTTTTTTAGAAATCAAACCATCTGCTGAAATAATAAATGACAAAAAGACTAATCATTAAAGGAGATACAGTAAATTATATTCCAAGAAAAATATTTTAGAGGGAGTATTGGCAGGACTCCAAGCTACAGCTCTCATATTTTAGGAGGACATTTGGAAATATCTAATAAAAATGCAAGGTAATCAACCAATTCTAAGTCATCACCTGAGTTATTTGTGTTTAAAATTCCGATTGTAAATTGGATTACTGTAACAACACGGCTTAAATAGTGTTAAAAATAGATCCTAAGTATTCTAGGTCACGCCAGAAAAATGTAAGAAGTAAAACCAAGGGATTTAAGGTCCAGGAAAGCCAACCGCATTTTCAAAATGAAATAAAATTCTAATCCTCTGACTTTATTGGTTATCAGAAATAAGTATGATAAAAAGCTTGACATAGTTTGCAGTGTAAATACTGTAACCCCCAAGTAAGATACACATCTTACCTGCATCTGACCAGTTCTCGGAATATAAATGTAAAGTATCTTAAAGTATAAATGGAAAACCTCTTTGCAGGTTGACATGGCTCTGACTGGATCTAGGGAAATGGATATATATGGATTGGCTGTAGTGTGATTTTCAAAACAGTTTAAATGGATTTCAAAATAGCCTAGAGTCCTTTTGGTACAATGAAAAAACCTCAACAACCCTCTGCTAAAAATCTATGCTTAAGATGCCTAGATCTTTTAAAAAGCTTTCAAAGCTGTTTTTTGGGGGTTTTTTTTTGTATAAATTGGTCCTTCACATCCAGCTGCAGAGAATGTGCCAGTGCCTTGATATGCTTGAAGATGCCAGATGTTAATTTTGTGTTTCCGCTGAAACACAATAATTAAGACAGAGAACTTGCAGTATTCTTCACAGGGCACCACTTTAAGAGGAAGCAGATTGCTGATTTTAGGCCAAGGTTGGATTTTTCCAAACTCCTGCACAAAGGCATGTCCCAGAGGCCAGCAGCCTTATGACAGGCGAGTGCAGCTGCACCATGGCCTCTCCCTGTGCGGTTTAACAAAGCTCCTAGCCAAAAAGGGTCACATATGGCTACATCCAGGTGCCAGCTTTTTGTCAGACGTTAGTTAGCTGCTTGCGTTGGGCAACAGAGGATGTCCTGTGTCATTTTGCTGGTGCAGTTTGAGGGACTGCAGCCAAAACAAGAGAAACTCAAGAGAACTGGGAGCAAAGTCAAAAACGGCTCCAGGTAAGAGTTTTGTTTTTGCCCGCTGTTTTTGGGTGACCGGCACCAGGACCTCTTCTGCTGCCCGACATCAGTTTGCAGCGGGACGGCTCTATGACTCTGGGAGGGGTACGCGGGACAGGGACCCTCGGTAGGTACCTCCTTTCGCGCTTGCTGGAGTGCAGGGGGGTCCCAGCCAGGTTCCCTCTCCCGGCGGCAAAGACGAGCTCAGCAGCCCCGCGCTCAATATTTCGGGAACTGGTGCTCCACGCCTGCCACCTCCAGGCCTGGCAGCCCATCGGGCTTGGCCCCCCCCGCGGGACGGCCACG
>WEIV01031091.1:17543-81141 GCA_013390005.1 Calyptomena viridis
GCCCGCCCTGCGCCCGCAAACCGGAGCGTTCCCGGCGGCGCGGAGCGTCCGGGTACTGTGCGCGTCCCTCCCGGGCCTCCGCGGAGCGACCCCCGCTCCAGGTATCCCTTTGGCCATCGAAGGGGAGTGGGAGAAGTTTGGAGCAGGGAGCGGGCGAGGAGCCGTGAAGCTGCTGCTGAGGGTGCGCGTGGGGACGTGATGTCCCGTGTCCCGCCGTGTCCCAGGCGTTCTTTGTGACCGTGGATAATCTGTCTGTGCCTCCCTGCTCTGGATGCTTCCGGACCGACCAAGTTTAATGTTTATTAATGCCAAGTATTAAACCTGTAGGGAAGCCGCTAATCGGTGTGGTACATAGGCTACCTCTTATCGGGAAGGAAATTGAAATCGCGTTTTCTCCGGCAGAAAAGCAATCAGAAATGCGCCTGGTGCGACCTTTAACTCCATCTCCTTTACGAAATTATGTTTGTATGGTCAGATTAGTCAGTGGTGGCAATATGAAGACTAGAGAGTAAAAATACCAGTTTTATTTACAGTGGCACTACTTAGGTATATTAAAATACATTTCTGAAACATAACTGTTGTGTATAAAGTCCATAATTTAAGTTGCATGGGCAAGATAACATGCAGTTTGTGCATGCAAAAGATGTTCCTAGAAAATCAGTTAAAATACATCATTGACTTTCAGCTTTCTGTGATTGCAAGGAGTGTCCTTTACTTGGATCACACTCAAAGCAAGTATTTTTTCTTTCCAATTGCCACAAAATGTTGGCAGTAAGAAAATTGTTTCTTAGTCCAGTTATAAATGATGCTTCTCAACTTTTGATAAAAGTTATTTGTGGACTCTGAAGAGCAGGCAGGTGCTTTTGGCAAAGGGAGAAGTAAAAAAGTATTAAAATTCTTGAAGCAATAGATAAAATATTCCTGAAGCAGTAGATAAAATTATTTACAGCATGCTGTTTGTCTGGTTGTTACAGATACATCCAATTCTTGATTCAAGATTCAAGATCTTGATTCAAGATTTGAATTTTGAAAAGTAATGAGACTTTAGTCATTCCAATAAAATCCTGGCCGCCTTTAGAGATATTCTGGTTAGGATTGGTAAACAGAGAAATATATAGGGGATGTTGACTTACCCACCTTTTGGTAGCTAGAATAAAACAGTTTTTGGTGAAATAGTTGGTCAGAACAGAGATCTTCAAAACAGCTGCTGGAATGACCATGACACTTTGTTTACCATTTCTAACTGAAGAAGTCGTGGGGATGAGAATGTTGGGGAGTTTTGCTTCAGTGGTTAATATTCTCTTTGAAATTTTGAACTTGAATGTTTGTGCTATGATGTTTTTGAAATATTACATTGTGGTTAATAAAAAATACTTACACCTAAGTAAGATAAATGTTACTTAACTAGAAATATGCAAATAACTTCTAAAATTAACCACTTTACTGTACTACTAGAGGGAAAGTCTAGTTCTGTAAATTGGTTTTGAAATAACATCCTGTTGGAACAGAGACAAGTGTACTTTTTTTTTGTATTAAACGTCATGACTGACAAATTTAAGCAAAACATCATACCATATATCAGTATGCTATAAAAATACACATGAACTTCAAAATAATGACAAATTCAAAAAATATTAATGCAAATCATGAAAAGTAGACAGAGAAGCTTGGTCAGGTCATGTTGTTAACCTCTCTGGAAGTGCAAAACTGTTCCCTTGTGTTCATGTTTTGATCACTGTTAGTATACTGAGGAGTGTTTTTAATGAGCCTTTCAGAATGTAACTGCTTCCTTCAATTTCTGAAACCTAGGATGGAAAATCTGTGAGGAATCATTAGTGTAGTTTTCTCCATCAGTTCAAGATCATATGTTCCCTGAACCTCCTGCTGTGCTTTTAGCTGGACTTCATTGATTGCTCCTCTGGGTGAAGATGCCCCAGGACCACACTCAGTTCTTTGGGCATGGCTCCCTCTTGGCTGGCTTTGGAGGGAAGATGAGGGAAATTGGTGTGCTCTTTCCATATCTTCATGTCCAAAGAGCCTCCATAGTGTTTCCCTAGGGTGCTCCTTGTTCTCTTCAACAGTTTCATGAGCAGTGGAATAGCAGGATGTCAGATTGGTGGCTTGAATTGTTCAACTCTGGCATCCAGACTGGCCACTCAGACCCATGGAATCACCTCCATCACTGAAAGGGGAGAATTACAAGAGTAAATCCAAGTGATCTTGTCTGGTAGAAGTATTTAGATGGTCAAACATCTGTGTTAGAATGGATTAAGATTCTGTCATTTGCGTTTTTACAAGGGGATCATCCAGATTTTCGTTGCAGCCTAAGAGTATGGCTTAGCAGAAATCCTAGAAAGTCAGAAATGGTGATCTGTTTGTGAAAAGCTCCCAAATCTGACTTTCCTCATGTGAAATAATGTCTTCTATACTTGATTTAATAATTCTGGTTTTAGAAGTTTTTTCCCATTTTAGATTTGTGTTTGTTATTTCTTTCCTTCTGCCCTGACTATATTCATTTCCTAAGGAGATGAAGCTAAAATAATAATAATGCTGTCTGACTGATAGCTTGCCTCATTGCCTCAGAATAATTTTTTTACCCTTGGAGATTAATTTCAACCAATATACATGGAAGAGTAGAGACTTCAAAGTGATGAAATCTTACAAACCTCAAGACTTCTGCTTTTGTATGGGTGCTCCATAGGATGCTGAGCTTTATAGTTTCTGCTGCTCAAGGCTTGGTGCTTATATTTTTCAATTTCTTTGCTCCTTGGGAGTACAGTCTTGGAAGTTTGATCATGCCTATTCTTCTCCATAATCCCCTCAAAACAAGCTCTATTTGTTCAACATGTTTCTGGTAATCATTTATATATACAGATGCTATTGTTCTTCATAAGCATTCCTAGCCCATAATTTAATACTTCTTGATACAGGACTGATAGCCAATGGTGCAGTAATTTTCTTTTGTTATCTTAACTCATTGCAAACACTATTCCTGTGGTCACAATAAAGCCCAGTTTCTTTGACAATCAGTTTCTCTGAATTGCTTACAAGTTTTTTATTAGACTTTAATTTGCTTCCTTACTGCCACTGCTTTTTTTTCTGGTCCTGGCTGCATCCGAACGTCCTCTTCTGCTTTCTCTGCACAGTAGGATGCTGTAACACTCTCCCCGTGTCATGACAGGAGAAGGATAATGGAGGAGAAATATGAAAAGGTATTGTGAGTTTATCTAGCAAGACCTTTATAAATACATGTTGCTTTTATTGACTTTTAAGTGGTGGTTATTGTTCTGATTATTTGTTCTGCTACATATCTAAAGAACTGTGTTTACGGGTAATTGCCCATTTTCTCCTTCCTTGTCTTGTCATTACAAGCAACATTAATATCACAGTACTTGTCTGTCTTTTATGTTTCATTATCTCCTTACAAAATTGCTGTGGTTAGTTTTTTTTCTTGGGGGTGGGTGGTTTTGGTTGTTTTGGTTTGTTTTTTTTTTTCATTTTGGTTTTTAGGGAGCTTTAATAGTATATTAAGTTGATTTGCTAGGTTTTTTCCTATTCTAGAAATCGTATCAACTGGCCTTGCTCTCTGGGCATGAATGTACATATATAAACGAAACCAATTTAGTAAAGTGCTCAGTGGATGTTGATTTCTTTTAAAATACTTGTCTGCATTCAAATTGCACTAAGCTCTCCTCTACATCTTTTATGATAGTTTAATATATTATTAAGGCGTTCATTGCCTACTAAAGACAGAGCACCATGCTTGTATAGCAATTACATTTGACTTCATTCTCTTGTTTTATCTTAGCAAGAGGGAGGACAGGGAACAAGCACACATACTCTCTTTTTCTCTGGGAACAAGGACACATGCTCTCGTAGCATCTTGTTCTGCCCCATCTTCTTGCACTTCGATGGAGCCAAACATCCTTCCTTCCCTGCTCCAAGGACCTTGTCTCCTGGCAGCCCCACGTGACACTCCCTGTGCTCCAGTTAGCTGCCACCCTGAAATCTGGGCTGGGTACCTCTCAACTGGTGTAAGAGACAACTCCCACAGCAGTTTCTCATCCCCTGCCCTTAACCAGCAGTTGCGTTGCTCCCAGAAACGTGGGATGTAGCAGCATACATAGGTGCTACCCAGTTTATTTCGGTTCAGATGCATCCAAGGGATGGATCTTAAAACCCTGCCAGTGGAATGTTTAACTGGGTAAGGCATGCAAACCTGTGCCCGCCCTTTGGCAGATCAGAGAAGGGCAGTGACATCCTGCAGAGAGGGAGTGTGTTCTCTGCCCAGAGGCCAGGGATGTGGGCTGTGCTGGGCAAGCCATCAGTGGGGCTGAGAACACCTGGAAGTGTGGTATTTCATGATCTCTGTATAATACCTAGTGAGTGAAGCAGAGGTACCAGAGAGGCGTTAATAAAATTCACGCAACTATGTGTTCTGTCTGGATAAATTACTCCCTTTTGCTCAGGCTCAACACTCCTTTTATGTTTCATTTTGCCTAATTTGGAATCTTGTGTCACTTGAATCCTCTTGCTGAGCACCTCACCCTTCAATATTTTATAATTTCTTCATTGCAAGGTGTCTTGGTTTTGTTCAGACAGATGCAGAAGCATTGGCAACTGGTAAATATTTCATACTAACTATTGAAAATGCTCTGTGGTATCACTGAGTGATGTGAAAGAGATTGTAATTGAGACAAGTCTACACCCTCCCTCTGCCTCATCAAAAATAGCTTTAATTCCTGGGCAATACATGGTCTGCTTTGTTCAAAAACAATTTTTGTCTACAAAGGTGGATTTTGTAGTCCTCAATTAAGGGAGTTTCCATTAAACAGCATTGGTAAGATTTGTCCTGAGTATTTATATGGAGGCCTTTGTATGGAGCCCTCTTCCGCCTGTTGTGGACAAGGTTTGGTTGGAAAGGAGGACTAAAGGAAGCAGAAAACAGGAAGATGACATCTAGAAAGATAACATCTAGAAATTCTGTCTTGACAAGCAGTTTTGAAAACAGTATTTGAAATGTAACCAGAATTTCCCCTGTGGTACCAAGAAGAAGGATATGGTTTGTCTAATACCTGAAGTATACACATTTCTCAGGGCTTAGCCAGTTGTTAATAGCATTGTTGGCTTTGGCAGATGATACAACGAGGTGTTAAGCAATCATACAGCACTTCTTAGTTTAAGTCCACGATACAATGGGAGTGCTGTTTGTATGAATAAACATTTTGAGGATTGGCGTTATAAACTGTTGTGAAAAAAACTGAAAAAAATAAACCCACCCTGGAACTGAGGAAAAGGGCAGAGCTCTGCAATTCTGTTGCCGCTTCTTCCAGAGCATGGATGAGGTGCTCTTACAGAGACAACTTGCAATGGGAAAATGAGACACTGGTTTAGCTGTTACCCTGCCTGTCACAGGCTGGGCTTGGACATAGGAATGTGCTTCTACTCATGACGTGGGGAGTCAGATGATGCTGTGGAGTTAGCCAGGGCTATCAGTGCAGCCCTGGTACCGTGGGGAGGTGGTCAGGAAGAGAGTGCCAGAGACACGGGACATCATCTGAACCAAGTCAGAGAAGTTCAGATGATGCACAATGAAAAGGGGCCAGGGAGGCAGAGGTGTGGACTGCCTGGGGTGGCTGTGCCAGCTCCATTCTGGGGGGGTTCCAGCCCCAAGGAGTCACAACCCTGATCAACCCCATCTGACTTTGATGCTGAGCTGGACTAGGGACATCCTGAGCCTCATCCAGTCTGAGCTGTCCTGTGACCCTATCATTTCAAGTTCAAAGCTGAGCCTCTGAAAAATTGCTCTGAAGTCCTTGTTAACTATTTATGCATGAAAAATGTAACGGGGAAGAGGAACCTTATTTACCAGACTGAAAGAAGGCCAGTGACAGTACCTTTAATAAGAAATAACAAATAGATACTAACAACAGCCTAGTGGTTTGCAGTCCCTGCCTTAAAATATCTTACTGATGTAGTCTGCCTTAGATGTAGTTAAATGCAATGTCATAAAACAATTTCTAACTGTGCTGCGTGTGATCTGTTTGAGACTCAAGTCTGATTCAATCTGCTGCTGGTTTTGTTCACTTAAGAAAATCTTTCTCCAAGGCACAATACAGTACAATAAAAATGCAGGGATTTTTGTAAATATGTTTTGCTGAAGCCTTAACGTGATAGTTATGTTCTGCTTTCTTGGAAGTAGGCATTATGCACAATGGTGTGATTTTGATGTTTCAAAGAAAGGTCCCTAAGTGGGGATGGGGTTCATCTTAACGTGTCTTGCTTCTTTTTCTTCTTGCGAAAGTCAGGTATTAGAAATTCAGTACTTCACTTCTGATGTTTTCACTAAGTGTCTTCTCAGAAGAGCTGGACTGCAATGAAACCCCTTGATAACAAAGTCACCAGAGAAGACAGCCACTCACTAATACATTATTAAGACTGTGAGTTCCTTCTGTTTAACAAAAAAAATAGTAAAAAAAAAAAAGGCAATTGCTTTGGCAATAAATAGTCTCATTTAAACAAATGTCAAGCAAAAAGCTCCTCTCAATATTGTCAAAGCTGTTTCATAAGCAGTAATTGAACATGTGTTCTCTGAGTAACATAAAAGAGTTTGCATTAAGAAGCCAGCAGTGCTTTCAACCACTTCCTTGCTCTTCCCCATCATTACTCAGAAACTGTCACTAAAAGTGCTTGCTGTTTACCTCAGAGAGCTTAAAAAATCTTAAGAATATGAGTGTGGGAGGGTCGGAGAAGTGTTTGTTTTTTTTTCCCCTTGAACTTGCTTTTGTTTGCTGGAAAAGCTAGAATTGTGGAAGGAATTGAATTGAATAAAAATAAATCTCAGCCAGTTCCTAATGGAAACAACCTATTACTGATGTGGTTGGAAGCTTCTCACTTGAATGTGGAAGGTATACAGCATGATGCCTTTAGGAAGAAGGCTCACTATAAAGGCAATGCTAGCTTTTTCTGTTCTGCATTGGTAGTTTTATTACTTGCAGTTTGAAGAGAGAGGACATGCTATCCACACAGTTCCTTTTATTAATGAGTAACTCACTTTTATGTGCCTTCTCGCTTTCCAGATTCTCATTACTTACAGGTAGCTGGAAGTAGCACTTCAATGTGAAACGGAATAAATGGATGATGTGTTTTTCAAACAGATTTCCCAAGAGACTCAGTGGATTGCTTCTGTTCTAGCAAGTTTTGAAACTAAAAGAAATAAATATTGTCATGATACTAATTCATTTACCTTTATTGAATATTAAAATAATTCCAAATGGAAGCCTACTTGTTGTAATCATATTTAAGGAGAGACATTTTCTTGTTTTGAGTGAACTATAATAATCATGTATCTTGCCAAGGAAATTGAATGTTGTTACAGAAACTTCGCTGTCTTGAAGGGATGTAATAAGACATTTGCCTATATATTCACTGTGTTAAGTGGCTGGTTAACTATCCAGACTTTGTAGAGAGTTCAGTTTTGTCACATAAAGAGAGAACAAACTAAATCAGAGGCCTCTTTAGAAAGAAGTAGCAATTGGTGGTCTACAGAGCATGGAAGAAAGCAGAACACATTTATCCAGCTGATCTATTTTGCACATCCACATGGAGTGATATCTGCTTCATGATTCTGACAACCAACAAAATCTATTAAAACTTCACACATTAATGATCTTAGAAGTTGCTCATTCTTTAGATTTTTGTAAAACCTAGAACCTGAAGTTCTATTGCTTAAATTAAATAAAGATTTATATTCCGGAAGAACTGAAAGATGAGATTCAGAGATGCACCTTTTTTAAAAGGAAACATTTTAATTATGCTTAATGGCTTGATTAGCCCTTACTATAAATATTGTAACTATGCAGTTTTTCTAGGCATGCATTTCAAAATGAAATGGTAATTTTATTTTTTTTTAATCTGTATTTTGGCCTCAGTTTTGTACCTCTTTCAGAATGTAGGAAAAAATGTGTAAGATTAGAGGTGAATCAAAGCAAATTAAAAAAGGTCAATTTAAATTTGAATGGCTCAGCACCCCCCAGCACCACTATCCCCTCTCCTCCCACTGCTGTTCCATTTGATTAAAGCCACCAAAAAGCTGGGATTTCCAGCCCAGCCCTTTCTGTATGGCTGTCTTTCAGGGTAGAATTGAATGTATTTGTTACTGCACTATTCCTGGTTGCGAACTGGAGAACAGAGATAACAGCCAGCAATGCTGTCTCTGGAGCTAAGGATGTCTCCCATGATCTGAGTTTCCTTGTTAAGACTTTCCAACGTCAGTATTTCAAAGAGGAAAAGGAGCAAGGCTGACATCTCGAGCTGCCATCTGACAAGAGTCACATTTGATGTATAGGTGGCAGTGGATCCGTTGTTTTTGTCTGTGGCAAATGAGGTAGTCCAGTGTTCAGGCTTGGAAAAGCAGGAGCCCATCAAAGGTGAGACATAATTACCATTTGAAATTTAGCTTTTCGCAAAATGGAGATATTTGTTCAGATGTCTTACCAGGAGCTGGCAGTGGGATCTGCCTTCACTCCTCCTGTGCTGGTCTGAACTGCTCCAGCAAGAGAGTGGGCCAGTATATATGTGCAGTATATATATATAGATATAGATATAGCCTAGTTCTGATTTTCTACTGTCTATGTTGACTTATCCTGTGTTTTGGGGAAAAGGCCTTGACAGCAGAATATATAGAGACATGTTCTTTTGATGACAAGCGTGTCTTTTTAAGGCTTGGTCTCTTAAGAGAGAGTGTAGCATTCAAAAGCATGAGGATAGATGGCTCATCACTAAATGGGATGTGATGAGGGGGAAGATCTTAGCCTCAGGCAGCATGGGAGCTAAAAACAGCTCAGTGGTGTTGTGAGCTGCATTTGCACAGTGCCAGCACAGCCAGTACTGAACTTGGGAGCGACTGGAGATGTTCTGGGAATGTTCGAAGTAGCGAATCCTCAGGAGAAAAAAAACTGAAGCTAAAGAAGGAATATTACGGCATGTTCGTGTCTGGTATCAGTATGGGAGTTTCAAAAATTGCTAAGAAAATAAGCATATGGACAGTATAAAAGGTACATAGGCTTATTTTGGGTGAGGTACATAGCAGATGCTGTTCTCCTTTTTACATCTCTTGTGAAAGTGTCTTAGCATGTTTTTCTGTAGATCTGTGTCCCTGAATTTAGGGAGGGAGGGTGAGGAGGAAGGGAAGCTGAGAAGACAGCTGGAATATAGTAGGGCTTAGCACCAGTTTGTTTGCAAATGCTAGATGCAGAGGAGCTGCAGTGATGTGTTATATTGTTAATTATGATTCAGTGGAAAAGGTGCTACTCAGGAGAAAAAGGCATTTCCACTAACAGCTCTGGAATTGTAGATCCTACAGGAAATGCCACTCTGTACAAAGGTGGTGCTCAGCATTTGTTGGTGAACTGTGACATCTGAAATTATACTTCTCTAAATAAAAATAGAGTTTAACTGTGCTAAACATTTAACAAACACTTATTGCAACTCCAATTTGAGTATTTAAACTCTGAACAAAACACCGAGAAAAACCCACCACTAATTCTGTGGCATCTGCTTTCTGGAGGAAATTGTGTGCTCATTTTCTAAATTAGAGGAACAAAAATAACTGTTAATTTTTTTTTTCTTGGGTTATGCTTCACTTAGTAATAAATCACTGGAAAATAGCTCATGAACTGTGTGTACTTCTTGTCTGGGGTGCTGAGTTGGCAGGATGTTCACTTGGATGCCTTGGGAAAGGCAGCCACCAGTGGGAGAGGGCAGAGCTGAGGCGGCAGAGCAGCGGGCAGCTTGGGGAACAAGGTCTGTGGCACATGGAAAGGGCTTGAGGACTCCTCACTGTTTGGTCTTGGGGCTGTTCACGGAGGCTTTGAAAGGTCAGCATGGTTTTGTTTTAAAACCAAAATAGGCAGGATGTCTAATGAGGAGAACAGTGGCTGACTAAATGAATGTGCTTAGGTGACAGCAATTGTACTCAGGTGTCATGTCAGGTTTCAGAAGCTGTGCCAGGGTGTTTGGATGTAGGTTACTTTTCTTGGTAGAAGACACTGAATACCAATTTAAATCTGATATAGCCCCCTCCTCCATTAAAAAAATGAATGTATGCTGTAAAAATACCAAGGCTAGAACATGTCCTTTGGTCATAAATTTCTCATAAAAAGACTGCTCCATATTCAAATTTAATGCTGGGGCTGGTACTGATGCTTGGATTTAATAGGGTTTATTAAAGCATTTTCACTATTCAGAGGGATAAATTTGTTTCGGTGGTTTTGCACTATTTTGCACTGCATATACAGCACTGGTTTTTGTTGTAAAGACTATCTCATTTTTGCCTCAGGAAGAGCTGTGATTTCACAGTGTACTAGTGGATCTGTATAACCTGAAAAGATACTGGCAATCAAACATGAGTATCCGTAGGAAAGGTCATCTTAGTTATCAGATGCATATGCCCTTTTCCCACCCACTAACTTGCTGTTTTAATAGCTCTGGGGTGGCACAGATTTGTTACTAATCCTTGCTTTGAATCAGCAGTGCCTACTGAGATAGTGCAGGAATTGTAAAGAGCTTTAGAGTGATGGATAGTTCAGATTAAAAAAAAAACCAATGAAGAAACAAAAAGTCAAACACATCAAAATGGCTTTTCTATTACACCACCAAATTGATTACCTCTAATTCAGAAATTCATTTAAACCATTTTTATCTTTCACAACTTGATTTTGGAAAAGTGTTTTTACCATATAATCCTGATTTTTTGTCTGTGTTTTTTTTTCCTCTGGGACTGAGTAGCGAGGGTGCCTATCCAACTAATCCCGAATGAGCCTCAACAAAACTTAGATGTTGATGTGCAGCATTGCAGTGCCTCCCAGCAGTATAGCAAGTACCACCTCTCCACATCCAAGAGTGTGGGACATGAGGGAATAAGATCTGCAGCTGTTTTTCTGCTACTTGTATTTCATCTATTGAGCATTCATACCATTGGCTTTGGCCTCACACCCCTACCTTGGCTTGGTGGTTTCGTGGCCATTTGGGCCCCAGTTGCTGCACAACCCTTCAGCCTTTTCTCCATCCTGATGGTGAGCCACATCTGGCTGTCAGAGTTGATTCATGCCACGGTCTAGCACCTGAAAGAGTGCTCATGTCGTGATTTGGTGATATGGATGGTTATGGGGCATCCTGCATTGGAAGTGTTCCTCTGTGGCTGGAGGCCATCCTTCAGATGGGGTTCTGTGATGAAGATGTGGGTTTTCTCATGGATCTCCAGCTTGTCCCTGCTAAAATGGAAAAATATTACCTTCTTAGTGGTGAGACAAAGCCTTCAAAGCACAGAACAGACAATTGTGTCACCAGGGAAGCTTCTTGAAAGACTGAGGAGTTCATGTCTTCTAATGAGGCACATGAGTGATATGCCCTGCATTCAGTTGTGCCTAGTGAGTGCTAATAGAAATTCATTTTGAAAAGTTTATGATTCAAGAAACATTTACTGCCCTGTATGTAAAACATGCTGCACAAGACAAGGGTTCTGCCATCACATAGACTGGGCACTGTTTTTTCACACAATTAGTTTTTCTCTACAGATACTGAACTACTCCAGGTCCATTCAACTATTTAGGCTCACTTTGTAAGCAATTTGAAACCACATTTTACTAAATACAGCTTTCCTGGATATGTAGGTTCAGCATATTTTCTTGCTGCGTGAAATCTCAGACAGGCTCTTGGTATATCCTGACCTTGATTTTTCTTTTTATAGTCATCCACAGTTTCAGATAAAATTGCCACTTGCACTGGTAAAGGACTTAGTGTGAACTTGCAGCTTGTTCTCCTTGGACTAGGTTATTTTATCTGCATCAGTTTTTGATACCTGGTACCTGATCTTCAGCGTTCGGTTCTGTAGCCGAAAGACCAAAATTCCAGGAGTGTAGTTCATATGTAGATGTTGCTCCCTTTTTTTCTTCCTATAGATGTAATTTTCATATATCTTGAGTATTTTGACAGTGAGCTCCCAGATCTGTTCAAAACACACATCTCTGAAAAATCAAGTATTAGCTCATGAAACTCAGTGACCGTGACAACTGAGAAGACCATGTAGGGCCGTCTGATCTATGCATCCTAAGAACATGTGACAGGAAGAGCATTATGCTTGAACCCCTGACTGATGGTATTTGGGGCAGAATAGCTTTGTGCTTTTAATAGACATGATAGCCATTGTATGAGAAGAGCTTGAACATCCTTCAGTGGGAATGGGCATGTTTGGATTGCTCTGTATGAGTATTTCTATGATGTTGAATAAAATTCTGAAAGGAACTTGGCTGAATACAGGAAATCTTGAGCCCTATGCTATGTGTCTCTTCATTTCTGTGAGCTGTAGCCACCTTATTTCTATTTCAGTTGGGAGTTTCTTCATTTGTTTGGAAGCAGTGCATCCTTAGGAGACCCTTTCTTTCAAGAACAGTTTCCTGCCCAGGGATTTTAGCCATCTTAGACCCGCAACTTGTCCAGACTTGAGGAATGGACCACTAGGACTTGAAGGGTAGAATCTTGTGTTGGTGCCTCTGTCTTGTGGAGGTCGAGAGTAAATGAGGATGAGTTTAGCTTCTGATATATATCAGAATATCTGTTACAAGTGATGCCTGTCTACATTAGCCACACAGATGCATCTCTACAGAACTGGCCCTGCTTTTTTTGGCGGGGGTGGGGGATGTCCCCCATATCATGGGCGATTAAAAAATCTACGTATCTGCCTGTTTATTGGCGTAAAGCTGCATGTTTGATTGATATGTGGCCTGACCATGTCTTGGTGTAGAGCACTGACATATGAACTGTGTTCAGATTAAGCATAAATGCATTTGTCCTTTTCCTCAGTATAGGTAAAGGAAAGATTTAATTCCTGGAATGAACAGAGAGAATACTATTGCTGTGCATAGCTGAGAGAGAGAGATGGACCAGGAATAATACCTGGTGAATTAACATCTGAATTATGTTCACTCACAGGTTGCTAAAAGCTGCATAAGTAGTATCCCTTCATTTCAGTGGTATACACAGCAGAGAGAAGGGCAAGAACACCACCAGATTGCCTGAGGTTTGGTATCAGAGCACACTGAGTTCAGAGGTGACCTTCAGTTCTCATCAGTGTGATACCCAGTGTGCCAAGGCTTCCTTCCGATGTTTTATTTCAGGTTTGATAGCAGACATGGACTAACACGTGGTCAGTTACAGCCTATTAAGTCAAAAGAAACATTGGCCAGTGCAATTATAAAGCCTGCATGATAGATAACCTTGTACTAACAGACATGAAGCTTCTTGTGCAGGTTGGTTTGTGTGAGGACAAGGGAACAAAAGGCGCAAGAATAATGTGCCATGAGATTTGGGAGGGGAAAATAAATGATGGATTCAGCAGTGAATTTGAACATAGGGCAGTAGTGTTCAAACACGCTTCTCTTTAGGCTTATCATCAAGGCTTCAGGCTTACCATCATTCTGACATTAATATCAGTTATTCATCTTCTTGTTGATGTTATTTCCTACATGCAGCAAAAATACTGTGTTTTCGTGATGTGGAAAATTGCATTCCTCTACTGATAGCAGGAAGGAATCTTGCAAGGGGATTTGCAAAGCACTTGTAAAAATCCTGTTTGGTGTATAAAGCTATAATGGAGCATACAAAGTTAGGGCTGGGGTTTAATGATTCCTGCTTTCCCTCTCCTGCTCTTTGCAGAGATGCTGTTGGTCCAGGGAAAGCTAACATGTGCAGTCCTAATCCTCAGGGAATGCCTTGGGCTGCAGCTGTGTCTGGTCTGCACAGTGCAAGAACAAAGACTGAAGAAAGCCTTTTTCTGCTTCTGCTGTCCCTCTGGATCTCTTTAGGGATCAGACATGATTCATTGTCTTTCCTGGGAGCACCTTCCCATCACTTCCAAAAGCCATTCAGCTTTGGAGAGCCCTGGTGTGAAAGCAGATTGCTTTAGTTGAATATTGGCAAGTGACCACAACCTGCAGCTGAGGTCTGTCTGAGCTTCTGACCCCTTTTCCTTCTCATCATAGGTTTTAAAGAGGGATTTAGTTTGGGAACTGCTGAATTCAGCTCTCACATCTATGCTGATGGCTTTATTTATGGCAGAGACAGAACATAAATTGTCATCTCCTGACTGCCCCAATGTCAGAGATGTCTCTGTAGACAGGATAGCAGGTGTTGATTCTTTCGGGCATTTAACTTTTAAATTTTCTCATCATCACCTTGCTTTAAAGAGCATTGTTTTGGGGGTTGGTTGCTCCTGTTGTCCTTTCAGAAGGGCACCCTGCAGCACTGCAGGGCTGCCTCTTCAGCCACCAGCAGAATTGCTGGGCTTCAGGGGTGATCAATATGGAAAAACCTATGTGTCCATCTCTTTGTGCATGGTGAAACTTCCCATTTTATCATTTAACCAGAGTTTAGCACAAGTGGAGGGGTAACACAATTTCAATAGGAAGACAAAACTGATAATCTTATATTCTTTTCTGATTGAGCTCTTTCAATCTTTAGAGTGCTCTTTTATTATCTAATTCTTCTTTGAAATAAAAAAACCTGAATGAACAGTTAATAGGATCTTTTCCCATTTTCGTCAGAAAGCTTAATATGTCTTAATATGATGTCTTAATAGGACATGATGTCTTATGATGTCTTAATAGGACAAAATGCCCTCACAATTTTCTACTTTCAGATTGTGCTTTCTACTTCTCCAAAATCAGCAGACACATTTGACTTCTTGCCATGGGAGGGACAGTCATACCCCTCTGCAAGGAATTGCTATGGAGCTAGTTGAAGGTGATCTCTCACACCAGCTTCTGGAGGTTGAAATCAGAACCAAAAATGGTGGCTTTTTGTAGTCTTCTCTTTGTTAGAAACTTGATGTTCTGCCTTGTCACAGAATGGGTTTTCTCAAGTCAGTGTTGACTAAATGACTTGGCCTGCTCTTTGGAAAGGGAAGGAATTTTTCCATTTGCTTTGAACTGACATATTGGGGATTTCATTTGTGGGGAGTTTGTTTTTATTTTCATATTTTCATCTAGAGAAGTTGAGAACAGTTGAGCTGGTTCTTATCAAATGACTATCTATTGAATAGTGACACATTGAATAGTGTCTTGTCGCTGAGAGAGGTCAAAAATAAGGAAAAACACTATGAACACATGAAGGTACCATCACTTTTCTCCATGTGTTCAGTGCTCAGCAGCACACTTGCTACTGGAGCCAGACATGATATTTTTGTATTTAATAGCTGTTGATAAATTTTTGCTTTTTTCAGGTTTTTTATGACCCTCTCAACATTGTTAATTACCTCCTGGACCTCTCAATCATCAATTTAGATTAAACATGGTTTTCAAATCCAGGATAGATTCACCACAGACATCCAGATGCTGCTCCCTGAAGCCACCTGCAAGACATCAAGCTAGTTCTGTCTTGGAAACAATTGAAATTTGTTGCCTGTTAATTCTGTGAACATTGGAAATGCTAAAATCATGTGTAAAGGAAAGCAAACCATAAATCTGTGGAGTTATGTGAATTTACAGAGTGTTGGTTTCTAACAGAGATCTTGACTAAGGGACAGGACATCCAGAATGATAGCCATGATCTTCTCAAAGCCAGGCCTCACTGCTGCCATATTTTACCTCTCTTAACTGCTACCTCCTTATCAACTTCTCCCAGCTGGTGTGATTTTCTCCTTGTCCATTAGCCCAGCTGTAGCCATTGCTTTCTTGTCCTCTTCAGGTATATAGGAATGTTGCCATTGCCTTGCCTAAGGCAGAAGCATTGCTCTTATGTGCTTCTCAGCACACACAGAAATACTGACGTGAGAAAGGGTGTATGTGCAATGGGCACCCCTCAGATGATCTAGGTATTGGTTATACCAGAAGCGTAAATTGAGATGTCCCAGAGGAAGAGAATGAAACACGAACTAATCACAACTTTGGAAGAAACAGAAAATGTGTTCTCCTTATGAGAAAGAGAGCAGAATTCTTTAATGTTCTATTTGAAGGTCTGAAGAAAATATATGTTAACAATTACCTGAACTTGTGTAATTAAAACTATAGCCCAATTAGAGTAGATTATTTTTGCACACTATTGATACCACCGTCATGGTCAGGTTTTTTTCTCTGATTTTAGGCATCACTATCATTTAACTTACATTAGAGATTCCACATGAGAAATGCAGATACTCAGAAGTTCTGCAAATGAGTAAGTAATTCAGTATGTGCCTACAGTCAGGACTGTTAAGGGAAAGTTGCTTAATTAGGCCTCATTAATATAGACATTTGTTTTTGAAAAACTGTTTTTCTGCAGGTGAAAACAAGTTTTGTTCATTGCTCATTTCTGAATGTTTAGAACCGATTTAGAGTTTTAAATGCTTATCAGTAAGTATTAATAACACTGGGTATGGAAAAGTTTTTCTTTTTCCTCTTCAAATCTGTAAAATTTCTTTTGAAAGCAGTAAAATTCCCTTTTTCAAGTTCCCGGTAGAAAAAAGAACTACACTTGTACAGAGATGCAGCTTAAGCATAAAATAACGTACTAAGCAGTTGTAGACTTTTTTTAACCTTGATAAAAGAACTCATGAAATGTCATTTTTTTACATATTTCACTGCAGATGATGCTTATGACACAAGTTGTTTAGCTTAGTAGTTGCAGCATGGGATCAGAAATTGAATTGACCTCCATTATCTGTTCAGATGTAGGGCTCACATATCTCTGTGTCTGGGAATGGTAGAAATGTGCAAATTTCATTGATAAGCTCCCTCCAGTTTTGAAAGATGAAGTCCTCAAATACAAGTTTACAAAGTGGAAATCATGCCTGCCAATATTCTTCATGTTCAGCATAGGCTGTGTGAGGACAATTAAGTCATTGTGCATGCTCTCAGGGTTCAAAGGTGCTTCACATAAGGCAGAATTCCTTGCTGCTAGTCCAAACCTATTCAAATCCCCCTCTTTGAGCCCTGTCCTGCATTTGCATCCTGGAAATGCTCCTCCTGACTTCAGCACGAGTTGGATCAAGTATTCAACTTGCATTAATCCATCTTTACTTCTTTAACATAAACACATTTTTTTTAATTTCAAAACCTCCAGAGACTGGGCACCACAGTGAAGTGGGGAAACAGTTCTCCAGATCAATGCAATTATACTAGATCCAAGAGGAATTGTAGTAAAGGATTGTTTTCATTGCAGAGACCCTGTCTGCACCTCTCAAAAAAACGACAGATGGATCTCTAAAGCTGCTCTACATGCACATTAAAGATGTCCTGTAAGACTCTGCACAGTCAAAATTGATGCCATATTTGCATATTTCAGAAGAAAGAGCAAATTTGCCTCTTAACAGGCAATACAATGCTGCTATTGCAGTCATGGGAATAGGAAGCATACAGACAACTGTTTGTCTGTAGACCGAAGTTTGGTCCCTCCCCTTTAGTGGAGCTGTATATTCAACCAGTAATCCTGTGCATCTCAACAGCTGGCATAAAATACCTCTTGGGAGAGGTCAGCACTCAGGAGGCTGCCCCTAACACAGATGCAAACTCACCTGAAGGGAGAACGAGGCAATGGGTAAAAATTGTTACCATGAATCCTCTCTTAGGAGATGAAAATGAGTGATTTAGGTCATTGTCAAAGGTGTTAACTAAAGCAGGTTTAATCTAAATCTGTGAAGGTACATCTTGACAAAGTTTGATTGCAGAGTTCATTCTATGTCTTTCTACATAGATAAAGCATACAAAGCAAAATCATATTAGAATCAATTTTAAATTATTTATGTAAAGATCAGGGATGCAAAAGCGTAAGGATGTGAAAGGTAAAGGAGATATTCCCATTGAGTCATGAGGTTCTAGGAGAACCCTCTTGCTTTCTAAAGTCCTGTTGGAGCCTAGGTGTGGCTGAGCCCAGTTTTACTCCCAGGCTTGATCAATAGTTTATGTCTAAAAGATTTCATAGGGAAATTCAAGGAGTAGGGGAGACCTTCTGTCTTCAAATGTTTTTGAGCCTTTCTAAGCAATTTCAGGCCAACAGCAATGGGGTGAATTGATGCCTTTCTTCCACACTGTTTCAGAGTGATGTTATTGTTTTTGACGTTTTCAAGTTAAAATTCAGTACAGCATCAGCCTCATTAATCACAGTGTGAAGATAAACCCTGTCAGAAAATCCAGCCTCTATCTTTGCCTTTTGCTCTTCTTTGAGACACTGAAAGAGGAGGAGAAAAAAAGATGTCAGATGTGTCTAGGTGATAGTATTGAGACTCAGAAATTATAACTGGACTAGAGAAGAAAAATCTTAAAAATATAAGTGCCAGGGATGGAAGTCTGAATCTGAAAGGGGAACTCAGATGTCTTGTTTCTGACTTGTTTTGCTTGAGGGTTCTGCTATTCTGAAGCTGTTTTCTCCTTAAGGATCAAATTTTTATCAAGCTGATTTTTTTCAGTTCTATTTTACACTGCTACGAAAGAAAAATATCATCTCTAGTATTTTTACTTGTATAAATAACTCTTTAGCAAGCTATTTATTAGTTATTTCTACTGCACAGCATCAGGGGATAAAAAAGAGTCACAATGCAGATGTGCTTACATAAAGATTGTATTACTAAGGGAGCACTAGCAAATTAACTCCATCATGAAAGGCACATGCCGTATTCACAGTCTGGCATTTGGTATTTGAAGTTCATACATATAAAGATAGCAGCAGCCTTACCAGAAAGCATCAGTTTAGCATACATTTCAAAACTTGTGGTACTGAAAGGTTCTACAGAACTGATGAGTCAGCTGCATAGAGGTGAAAGATTAGTGATCTTCCTGTCAGCAAAATCATATGAAGACCTACTAGAGAAGGTAATGAAAATATTGGTGATGCTTTTGACCCTCACTGCTATTTTTTTGTGATGACCCTTCCTTTATAAATGGATATGGAAAACAAATGAATCATCATTTTCTGGTGGCAAGTACAGCATTCAGCTTCCAGGCTGAACTGCATGATTAATTAGTTATTTACGACAATGCTCCTTAAGAGCAGGGGTAGACTGGTTTTGTGTTTCACTGCATGGATTATGTTGTCTTTAAACAAAGAATTTGGGAAGGGCAGGTTTTGAGTACTTTCTTACAGGCTGATAAATCACAGTAAGCCACAGGCAGCTTTCTTAATTGCTTTAACAACTCACATGCACTTTCCTGATATTACTTTTGCAAAAGATTTTGGACATTGTCAAAGTATGGTCTCTGATCCTCGCCAAAATCAATGGAATCAACTGATCTTTTCTGCCATTGATTCCTTTGCAGTTTGAAAACCGTAAGTAGGCCGTGGCGCAGCTTAAAACCCAATAAACTGTTACTGATGTCTTAATTTTGATTTTGGAGCATTATATTTCTATCGTTGTGGTCTGTTGCCCTCTTGAACAATAATGCCATTTAATGTGAGACATGCATCAGAACCACAGCTGAATAAATGTAACTTCCACACTATGAAAGCAGATTTAAAGCTGGACTTCCTTGTATGCAACATAAGGAACTGCATGACTGCTACCACTGGCTTGTAGATCGTCACAAATACCTGGTAGAGCTGCTAGGAGTTATTTGCTTGACAACATATTGAGGGCAGAAAACTGCCACAAATGTTTACATACCACCAATTCCCTTTATTTTTCTAACTTGAAAGCAACATGCATCTTAATTCTATCTCTGCTTGTCACTTTCCTCCTGAAACACACCTGTAGGTAGAGGCCAATATTATGCTAAAATTGGAGATAACTGGATTTTTTCCTACCTAAGCAAAACAAGTACAATTTGACATTTCAGTTGTGATACATGTGAAGTGACTTATAAATACCATAACCACACAGTTATTGCACTTACTTACAAAAATCTTGATAGCACTCTTCTTGAATAGCAATAGTGACATCTTTTTTTCTAAGTGGCCATCTGATGATTTAAGTAGTTAGATCTGGATATGACCATCTCTCTGAAAATGAGTTGTGGAAGCATTTTCCTAATCAGTTTTAGTGTACAGTCACCCAGATGAGCTCAAACCATCTGTGGTAGCAGTTCATGTGCATATAATCTGTTCTGGTGGGTCAGCAATGGCAAGGAGGGGCAGGCTTTAGTGGATTCAGTAAGCTTGTGAAAGTATGTCTGCTGCTGTTGTTTTTACACACATTTCCAGGATGCTGAAAGAATTTCTTGCACATTTGTTACTAGCTTTATGGCAGTTGGATATCCAGCTTTCGTTGGTCAGTGGCATTTACAGATTCAGTGGCTCTTCTGTTCTGAAATCATATGAAATAAAGGAGAGGCGCTGTCAGAATAGATGATTATAGATGTGACTATAGATGTGACTTATTTGGAAAAGGAAAATACAGACGGAAGATGACAAAGATGCAAGCCATGTGAACAGAAACAGTCTTTTTCAAAGGAAAATTAAGAAGCAGAAGACTTTGAAATAATGAAAGCAGCAATAATTTGGGATAGAATAAAGTAGGAAATAGCAAGACTATGTTGGAAATACTGCTGAGGCTGGTTGAACTCTGTGCATGAGTTACTTGCTGGGATTATTTTCATCAACCCATAGCAGTGGCCTTGCTGGGATAACAAGAGGCAGTAGGCAGGCTGTTGAAACAGGCAAAGGAGCAGTACAGCACAGAAAGCCCAAAGACTGTCATGGTGGAACTGAGCTGTAGAAAAAAGCAACCCACCAAACATCCTAGAGATATCAGCAACTTAATCCACCCTTTGGCTGCTGGATGTGTCTGGAGGGCTGGTGGCAGAATGGACTTCAGAATGCCATGGTACTAAGCTAACTGCAAACATCACTTCCTTAAACATATTACTATTCTTATACCCACAAAGAGGAACACAACTGTAATCAACAAAATAGAATTGCAGACTTGGAAAGCAAAAAGGGAGAAAGAGGCTGATGAAATTTCTAAGACTTCTTTAAAATTTGAGGGAAATACGGTGTCCTGGGAAGGTGGAGAAGCACTGTGGTGAGCATGTTTATAGTTTGTATCAGCAACCACAGCATGGCCATATTCTCAGAAGCCACAGTTCATGCTCTGGGAAAAAAATGCAAGTTATCATTTACATGCAAAGCTGTACTTTGTTGTTTGTCACTCTTCTCAGCACAGAAATGTTGCCCTTTTTTATTTTTTATCACCTTTATAAGCTGATAGAGAATGGAATTTTATGGAGGGAGAGTCAGATGAGAAGACAATAAGGTAAAGTTTTCATTTTTGTAACAAGAGAGGATCTTAGTCTCAGCAAGAAACATTCATCTGCAGTTTTCCAGGAGGCTGTTTCTTTAAAAAGATGTTTTTAAGATTGATTGGTATCAGGTGTTCAGTGCCATGTGATGCAGGTGTTACTATGGTGACCACTCCACTTGTTTAGGTAGGATGTCAGAAAATATAATTGCACTTTAAAAACCCCATGCACAGTACAATAACCTGCATGGAAATAAGCTGTAGCCTCACTCAGACCTAGGTCTGTATGTGTAAATTTGCTGATTGGCAGCTGCAAGTCGTGGAAGATTGCATACTGATGTTTGGAAGAGATTTCATTCCCCTCTCCCTTTCCGTGTGACAAACAGGTACAATGAGCTCTACAGTATAAGAGGAAAGATTAAAGCTCAACCCCTCCCCAGCTCCCTCTCCAGCCCCTTCTGAGTGTGTGGCTCTTTCTGGATCTTAGGCCGGCAGATAGAGCTGGTCAGAGCTCTGCTGATACCTGTGTGGCTCTGCTTGTGTTCACCTTGTGGTAGGGCATGTGAAAGAAGGTATTTCACTGACATACTGGCTCCTGGATGGCTGTACTGTGGATAGTGGCAAGCCTAAAACAGCTTCTCTGCCTTTGGCAAATCTCTGACCAGGATTAAAATTAAATTACCCTTCAAAGCGCTGCTTGCTCACCTTTTGTATTTCATGAGTCCTAATGCTGCAACCACACATTTGCCTTTTTACAGTGCTGCTAGTAGTAATGCTACACTTGTTCTTTAACTTCTAAAGTGTTAGGGGCACAGGTTACTCTACTCCTCTGTCCATACACAGTTTATGTCTATGCAAAGATAGTTTGACATTTTGGCTACCACAGTCTGTAGATTCCTGGGTTTCTGCTTCAAGCCAAGTAAGTTGTAGCTTACGTGAAAAACTAATAAGCTCACAAAGCTTATTACCTTGAATTCTGTATCAGTAAGATGGAAGGTAAAGAGAAAGATTTGTAAGGAGTGAGGAAACTCTAATATAAGTTGACAGTCAAGAGGCAAAGGCTGAAAGAGCAGTAGAATTAAAGGGTAACGTGATTCCTGCCCTGATTCCCCTATGCCAGGTACTGCTTCTCAGCAGCAGCAAGGAGTCCTAGGTTCAGTCTCCAATGGATGCCCTTATGCAGGATGGTATGAGCACCAAAGGGAATCCTGTTTTTTATAACTTGCTCTTTTTATATCTTTGCTCTGTTGGTTTCCTCAGAGGGC
Source organism: Calyptomena viridis (assembly GCA_013390005.1). Taxonomy (NCBI): domain Eukaryota; kingdom Metazoa; phylum Chordata; class Aves; order Passeriformes; family Eurylaimidae; genus Calyptomena; species Calyptomena viridis. Next base: position 40,008 of record WEIV01031091.1, read on the forward strand.
CTGGGTGCAAGGGCACAGCAGCACAAGAGACCTACAAGAATCTCCCTGTTACAGGAGATGGGATGTCAGGAAAAAGTCTGCTAATAGAAAATTTCCCCAATGAAAGAAACCTTTCTGTTGAAGTCTTACACATTTCTGTAATTTTAATAAGTTGCTTTAATAATTTGCTTTAAGTTGCTAAACAACTTTAGCTCTCCCCAGTAGCTGTTGAAGTGAGCAATACTTAGCACTCTGCAGAGTTAAGAAGACGAAGTTGAACATTTGGACCTGTTGTGTCCTGGTAGTCTCTCTTAAGCCTGCATCTGCTATTTTGAAAGATGAAATTAGAAAGTAAGAGAAAATAAGCATTTATAGCCCAAATTATACAGAGTGCTTAAGTATTTGTTTTTAAGGATGCAGCTACGAAAACTGGACATGCAATTGAGTGCTCCTGTGTACTGGAGCTGTGAAGTATAATGGTGTGTAGTGCTACAACCTGTAGTTAAAGTGTCATTTGATTGTATGTTGTGCTTCTGTTTATTGATTTGACATTATCCACTCTTCTTATTATCAAAGTCCAGTACCAGATAAAGGAATAAAACTCGCAGCTTCTCAGTTTTTCTTGCTGTTTATTGAGCTTTATCACACTTCAGCATGCCACCCAAACCTGGGTTTGACATGCCAGAGCGTGTGCTGCGAAAAGCATTTGCTGCAAAGCGAGGAAGCACAAAGCGAGAGGGAGTAGGNATTCACTATTGAATTTGAGTTATCTTTTTTGAGTTAGTAATAAACAGGCTCTAATACAACAAATAAATGGACAAATAGTTAAAGGTGAGTGTAGTTACCAGTCCTTTTAGTCAACTTCGTCATGTCCCCATTATAGTAAGTATGTGCCCTTCAGCTGTGCCGAGTGTCTTTTAGAAGCCAGAGCTATTCCAGGGGTCAAATTCTTAAACTGAAATTTCTCATTGACTTTTAATGAGACTCATGAATGAGTCTGAGATCAGTGAGCTGTAAAGAACATTTCCAAACATGGAAATAACTAAACCAAACCCTAATACAATCATCGAACAGTTTGCAAAATTAAGTATTAAAAGCAGGCAAAGAACAAAAGAAATCAGACTTAGTATAGTATAGAGCACAAACACTGGTATGAAGATTGACTGAAATCTGAGGGGATGGTAAATAAGAGCTGTTCTTTCAAAGGCCACATTTATTAATAAAGAAATAACAAACATTTTAATGGGTCGCTTTGCATCTAGCAGTATAAATAAGACTAAGGAAAATGCCAGCCAAAGCTATTGCAGACAGAAGAGTCAAACACTGAATTGTTTGGCATAAAAGTGAGAGCTTCCACAGCTAGTTCCTTACTGGAGAAAACGGATGTGGAAAGTGACGTAAAGTACTAATTGTCTTACTCTTCAGATTTTTACTTCTGCTTCCCTGATTCCTTCGTTCTCTGTGGGGAAGGACTTCCTCTTCTGATTTTGCTGCGTTCCTCTAAGCAATAGAAACACGCAACAGAAACACAATAGAAACCATCTGGAAACCGGATTCAGTGCCAGTCATGTTCAGAATAAAAAAGCTGATTTTTGATGCCTGGCTTGAAGTACCACATGCTCTGCTCTGAACATCTCACAGACATACTGAAAATCTGTCACGATGCCCAGTTTCCAAAAGATGGAGAGTCTTAGAATACAAAATCCTGCTAGATAAGTGGATAGTTCCCCATTTTTTGCACACCTGTCTGGGTGAGCTGCTCAAACTGAAAACTCTTGGTAACGGTAACTGTCTTACTCTGCTTTGTGCCTTGTGTGCAGCAAGCTAAACTTTACTCACCAGGGAGAGCATAACAACATCCTGGGTAGCACTCCTTAGACCATGTGTGGAAGACTGTCCAGTTTTGCTTCTGCCTTGCCAAAAGGATGTTGATAAACTAGAGCAGAAGACCACCAAGGTGTCCAGGGAAGAGGAGAGAATGAGGGACTGGGGCTTGTTCAGCTTGGAGAAAATTTGAGGGGACTTATGGCCAGCCTTCTCATTCCTATAAAGTGTTATTGGGAAGATGGAGCCAGGCTCTTTACAGAGTTGTGCAGCAGGAGAACAGGAGACTATGGTCATGAACAAGAACAGAACAGATTCAGACATGGGGTAAGGAAAATTACAGTCAAATCCAGGCACAGGGAGGCTGTGAAGTCTCCATCCTTGGAAATACTGAATAGCTGAAAGGACAAATCCATGAGGAGTGTGATCTGAATTAATTATTGATTCTGCTTGGATTTGGAGGTTGGAGTAGATGACCTCCTGAGCTCGCTTCCAGCCTGAATTGTTCTATGATTTTATATCACCAAGTTTTCAGTCTTGCTTTGTTATGTACTTCTGGCTTTGTCCCAGCCACCACTTCCTGTCCCACTCTCAAAGACCTACAAGGAATGCAAGGTAACATTGCTGTTCTTCACCAAGTGAACCTGAACATGATGAAAAAAGATATGGACAATATCCCATTTTGACAAAACCCTATCTTGTCTTCATAAGGGAGTTGCTTAGCTAAGGCTTGTAGGCAACTGTCCCAAACAGGAAAACATTTACTTTCCTTTCATACTGCCGTATATTTTGTTTACGATGGTTCTTTGTTATCTTTCACATTGCTGCTCATCTAGAAGCTAGTATTTGACTTTTCAAAACGATGGCTTGCAAGAAGCCATAGCAGTAATTAGCAGGATAGCAGAAAGGAATTCAACAAAGACTTAGCTGAGATACTTAGTATAACAAAAATGAAGTTTTCATTTTGCTTCAGCAAATGAAGAAATAATACCATCTAGTTTTCCAGCATCAAGTAAATTCAAAGAACTTGTATTCAGGGTCCAAAATAAAGTGGAGCAATTTCTGGGAGCAGGAAATGAGCCAAAGACACTGGATACATGTTCATTTAGGCAAAGAGACAGAAAAAAAATAAGTCCCATACAGCAAAACCAGGAGTCATTGGCAAGAGACTGGCTTCTTGCATCAGGGAAGTGTAAAACATGTTTCAGTAATCACCTTGATTGATTCTGTACCAGAGTTCAAACCAATGCCACTCTGTCCCTGTGGCCTTGTAAATCTGCTTGGTGAAGAAGATGGTTCTGACCAGTGCTGGCAATGTAAGTTACTGATTTTTTCCTGACTGCCTCATCCATTTACTCCCATCTGAACAGAAGAACTTCGTTTTGTTAACGTGTTTTCACTGTGAAAGAGATTACTGTTCTTTTTTTCAGGATACAGACATTTTAGTCTATCCCTAAATTTATCTGTGTTGATACTCTGAAGGAACCATCAGCAGACTGTGGCCCCTGAGAAGCCACCAGAGTCTGCTTCCTCACAGAGCTTTCTTCATGTCTCATGCATCCCATCTATTCAGAAGGTATTCAGCAAAGTCAAGTAGGACTCCTTACTTTGTTTTAAATTATTTTTAGTTGTCCCAGGAGCAGTGAACCTAATTCATTTTCATACAAAGAACTCTTTTTTAGAAGACTAAACAGGATGAAGTTGAACTTCTTTGTACTTTCCCTAATTTTTTTATTTATTCCTTTACCCTCCTTAGTTGACATTGAGAAAAACTAAGAACGCTCGTGCTTTTCTTCAGCAGCTGTCAGAATTCATACAGAATGGGCAGATACGAAATCTAAAATTTGCCTATGGGTAGTCTGAAATAATGACTTAATAATAAAATGTGAAATAAAGTTAGGAAAACTGCAGAATTTATCTTCTTTTCCAAAATTAAAGGGACTCAGAGGTCAAGGTTCTAATGCAGACATGTAAAGTTTCTAAAATTGTGTTAAACTGTATAACAAGAACACTTCTTTTTTACTCTTGGGCCACTGATGAATGTTTAGTATTAGATTTTTTTTCCAAAAATGTTACTTTGGAAAAGGAATTTGCAAGACTGGCTTACAATAAGGAAAGCAAAGAGTCACTCCGAGAAAACACATGGCCTTGGGTTGACAGAGNCCTCCGTTACTTTTTTCAGAATTCTGACTCCAGTATTCCTCACAAACTAATGTATGCCGTGCATTTAAACATCACCAAAGGCTGGTGAGAAGCATATTTTTTTCCTGAGTTGTATTAAAACTGGCTAAAAACTCTTTGCAGAGTAAATAATGACTCTTTGAGATTGGTAATGTGAATAATACATATAATTGAAAACCGACTCCTTCTTTTAATGCTGTTCCTTTATTCATAGATGTAGTAACTCCTCACTGACAGGGATAAATCCTGTCATTCTGTCAGGGAGATAAGAAAAATCAAACTATTAGTTGTGGTGAGTCAACGTAGCATGTAGCAACAGAGGCAATTACAACTGTCCTGTCATCAGATCAGTGGGTCTGTGTTATGATTGATCCCATTCACTGTCAGTTGCAAGAAGCTTGTAAATGTCCTAAGATGTCCCCAAGAGAACAGTGTCTTGCTGGGGTCCTTCTTAGTGCTTTCTTTATTTTGGTAGTGTTGGCAATTCAAGAAAAATATTATCTCAGAGAAACACTCAGCAGTTCCATGCAGCATGGTCAATGTTTTTAGCATCAAGTCTTACTTAAATAAACATACAGTATTTTGGTTTGATTTTGGTTTGGTTTGGTTTAACCCTCTCTAACAATGCTGCTGAGTTTTTATCCATGTAGTTGGGAGCTAATTAGAGAAAAGGATAGATAANAGACTGGCTTACAATAAGGAAAGCAAAGAGTCACTCCGAGAAAACACATGGACTTGGGTTGACAGAGAGGTTTGTCAATAAAAAGTAACTTCATTTCATCCAGTTTTGCTGCCTTGAGAACTGGTCATCACTCTTTTCTTAGCAATTTCTAAGAGTTCACCGACTTCAGATTTAGTGACTAACTTGGGATGTGCCCAAGAACAACTCTCCAAAAAAGCAATATGAAGAAGACTTTTCAGAACTTGAGTAAATCAGCTTTCTGTTTGGTGAGCGGAACAAAAGAAGAGGCATATCTGATGTATGATGAAGTACAGATATACGATTTATGATGAAGTGTTGGTATCAGTTCATGCTTTACTATGTTTACTCTGTGATAATCCAGCTCTTGAACTTGGTGCAGCTTGTCAGTGTTTGGGGATTGAGGTGGCAGTAGGAAACACACATGTGATGTAGAAATGATAAACACAAAAATTGATGCCCAGAGTTTCCAAAATAATTACATAAATAACTTCTGCTTATTTTGGGAATTAGTGGTCTGTTTCTCTCCAGTACTGTGTGTGTCTAACAGCTTACACTGACCTCCGTTACTTTTTTCAGAATTCTGACTCCAGTATTCCTCACAAACTAATGTATGCCGTGCATTTAAACATCACCAAAGGCTGGTGAGAAGCATATTTTTTTCCTGAGTTGTATTAAAACTGGCTAAAAACTCTTTGCAGAGTAAATAATGACTCTTTGAGATTGGTAATGTGAATAATACATATAATTGAAAACCGACTCCTTCTTTTAATGCTGTTCCTTTATTCATAGATGTAGTAACTCCTCACTGACAGGGATAAATCCTGTCATTCTGTCAGGGAGATAAGAAAAATCAAACTATTAGTTGTGGTGAGTCAACGTAGCATGTAGCAACAGAGGCAATTACAACTGTCCTGTCATCAGATCAGTGGGTCTGTGTTATGATTGATCCCATTCACTGTCAGTTGCAAGAAGCTTGTAAATGTCCTAAGATGTCCCCAAGAGAACAGTGTCTTGCTGGGGTCCTTCTTAGTGCTTTCTTTATTTTGGTAGTGTTGGCAAGNACTTTAAGGCCTCTTTCTTCTTGTTTAAAAACTAGTCACTGCATGCATTACAGAAGCAGGTTTCTTTAGGCATCAAGCATAACATTTTTCCTCTGTGTTTCAAGTGGTGACCTGACTAATGCCAGTCCTGACCCTCAACTTCTGTGACTCTCAAAGAAAGCATTGCATTATAGGTTAAAGTATAAAGAATAGGGCAAAACTTAAGTAGACATCAGAAGACCAGAATTTCAGTTACGATACCTCTGCACAATGGAAAATGCTATTTCTCAACTTAATTTCCTCACTGGGGATCAAAGCATTCATATAGGAGACAGCAGCTCAAAGCAGTTTTTCTTCTAAGCATGTTTTCAAAAGGAGAAATGAGCTGTACCTGGTGATTTGAAGGAGTCATTGCAGAGGTGATTTCTTTATCAGCTGAATTGAGCGATGGGTAGATGCAGGTGCTGCCTGACAACCCAGAGCAAGGCAAAGTCTGTGATGGGTGGGATCCCTAAGCATGTCCTTCTCCCAGGTGTTACCTGTTGGTTAGTTATGAGTGACTCTCCTTTCATATATGAAATTTGTAGATTGAAGCAGTTTTCTGAAGCATCCAACTTGGGAGAGGAAACTGGCATCTAGCTCTGTTTCTATATACTTTGCAGGTCTGCTACTTCAAGCAAAGGTGTTTTGTCATCTGTGTTCTGGCACATGCTCTTGGCTGAAGAATAAGAAAATCCACTCCCAGATGCTATAAAGAATTGTAGGGTGTGGAACAACAAAAAGGCAAGATGAGTTCCAGGGACAGTAGTGGACCTTCATCATGACAGACCACAAAAAGTTTGACTTTGCACATGGCTGCTTGCACTGGGTTTAACTCCACCTTCATTCACTTTAGAGAGAAGTGTGGGTTTATCATTTGTAGGATGACCCCAAACAGTTTCATATCCAGTGAAATTCAGAGAACTTCTTTTCATCCCTAGTCAACTCACCTTAAAGGGTATATGGCAAGAGCATTCAGAGGGAAAAGAAGTTGGATGACATATCTCTTCAGTGTAGGAGATGCAGAGATGTCCATAGCTAATAATGCAAAATAAATGTACTTTACAAATAACCTAAAATGCCTTTTTATGTTTATAAACTCAAGAACATTCTGGGCATCATTAATATATCTCATGGTCTAATTTTGATTTCTTTAAAAGCTTCATACAAGATAGCTTGGTCCATCTCTAGAATGATTTAGCAAAGCTTCTCAAATGGCCTAAATTCAAGTTCAGAATACTTTGTTCACATGTTAAAAAAGTAATAAGTAGAACTTCTTATGGTAGAAAAAGTCAGCAGGTAAGGGTCTCAGCAGTATTATCTGGAAAGTAAATTAGTAAAGTAGTTTAATAAGTGATGGCATGGCAGAATGGACTTGACATAATCCAAACGTTATGGTGTTTGTGAGACTGAATGCTCTCATTGCTGCAAGACTAACAAAGTTTATCCAAGTTTACAGCAAATAATCTGTGCTTGCATATGTAATAGGCAGCCAGCCTTTCATTGAAGTATCCTGCTACATATTAGGAAGCTCTTAATCATTACTTTATCTGGCACCAAGTCACTTGCCAAACTTCTAAGTGTGAAAGTTTGGTTTCTGAGTCACTGTTTTGGAAGCTGCAGTAACAGTTCAGAAAAATCTATCATTTAGCTGGTAGAAACCCTGGAGAGCTGCAAAGATATATAATATATATGCTTTTGAACTTCAAAATAGAAAAGAGCGAACTCGTCAACAGACCTTTTGTATGTTTGTGTTGTTTTCGTCCTCTCCTCAGCACTTAGGTAACCATAAAGCAGCAAAAATCAACACATAAAATGTCAGGTTTGAAAGGGCATGTGTGCAAAGAAAGCACTTTGGGATAAGGATGTGGTTCAAAGCACTGACTGTACTAACAGTTTGTCCAGTAATGTATCACCTGAAGTAAAAGCACAGGTTTGGGTCTTCAGGTGAGCAACAGATTTGAAACCAGATGGCATTTTAACTTGAGATAACATTGACAATTTTGTGCTTCCCTGCTGATACCAGGCATGATTTATTAAAGGGGGGGGTAATAGAAGGGAAGAAAACAGGTTGGAAAGGAGGCTAATGGTAGTATAGCCATTGCATTACCCTAGCTGGGTTGTCTCTCAGCATCTGCATGATGGCAACCACATACTTCCTTTCTGCTAGGAAAGGCATGACCTTGATAGCATTTTCTGTCTCCCTGTATTCACACTAGTGTCTTCAGATCCTGGTTCTTAATTGGAAACCCATTCTTACTCTGCCCTGCCAACTATATTAAAATAAATTAAGCTTATCGTGCAATCAATGGCCAAGGACAGTTACGTAGTTGAAGTTTCTTTGGGATAGTGTTAATTAAGCAAAACTAATAAAATTGGCACAGTCAATATACAGAAGAAGAAAACTAATTTTACAGAGTGCTAAAAGCATCAGGGAAGATTGTGGTTTTCCTGTAAATTTATGCACTCTTTATTGTATCAGCTACTGTTTCAGAAATGTTGAGGTTGAAGCTGAGAAGTGTTACAATTTATTTTGAAGTATTTTGAAATCCAATGTTGGGTCTTCATATTATTATTGTAATAACTTTCTGGAGCAGCATTTTTATAACTAGTACCTGTGAAACAGGCAGGGGTTCTCTGAGCCCTTCACAAAGTTTGTACTGGGTTTCATGAAGTAGTATCTCTCAATATGAAAGAGCAGAGGGAAGAATGTTCATCCAAGAGAGAATATGGGAAAGAAAAGGTTAACTTGGCAAGGGCTGAATTGCTGAATAGGTTGATGTGGACTTTATTGGTATGGTTTCATATTGTACCCAAATTAATACATAAATTCTTTGAAGGTTAGCTTAATATAACCATTTAAACAAAATTGTTTCTTTTTTAATCTTATTTTCATGACCATGTTGAATACTTGAAATAGAGATGACACTGTACAGAAAATGAATATGTATCTAGGCAAATTATTTTCTATTTCTGCTACCAGACTTTACGTTTCCACTGACATCTGTGTTTCTTGAAGAAAGACCATGCTGTCAGTGCTGAAGGCATACCTGAACCATAAACTTCAAGGTACTTAACATTTTGGGGCCAGAATTGAGCAGATCATCAAGAAGCCGTACTAGATGACCCTCTTCTTGCAGGCTGGTTGGTTCTCCAGGCAAATCAACTGACAGCTAATACAAAATTAAGCAGTATGGTTATTTCTAGGTGGCTTTCTTGTCTGCTGTGAAATCTCACAACAGTGTGAAAGTAGTTTTTATGCCATTGTTACATGTTCTCTCTTCACATAGCAAAATGCCATTGAACAGCCACAGCTTGATTGCTTACACTCTGTCCATGCAGCAGTTGCCATATTGGAGGTGAATTTAACAGCATTGCTGGTGCAGAGAGGTTTTTCCTCCATTAGGGGAGGATGTAAAATTCTTTTGATGACATAGTTGTTAAGGACTTACTTTTGCACCAGAAATGCCCTGAATGGAAAGGCTGATGTCCAGGAGTCCACCTGTAAAGCATGTGCTCCTATATGTTAATTTGTAATCCGTTCATTTATTTTAAATATATGCAAGTTTATCTTCCCTCTTGGCAACAGTTCGGCTTTCCCTCGGTGTTTTGCTGTAGTCAGCTGAAAAGCCAGACATTGAGATTGTGTTCCAGTTGTTTCTGAGCGTTTGTGGTATTCATCAGCCCCTTTTTGTTGTCCTGTAAGTAGCGTTTTTCTTATGCTCTCATTTGCCATATTGTGAACAGCTCTTTTAAGCTGTTTTTAAAACACTTTAACATGGTTTCATAAGTATCTACTTAAGTTAAAGAGCTGTGTTTGTTTCTGTACTGCCTTGAACAGGTGAAGGAAGAGAAATTCCCCTTTATTTAAATGTTTGTAGCCTTTCCAGTGTTGTCCTGCTTGCTGGGCTTTGCACATTGTGGAAGTCATCTTTGTCTTTCTAAGCTCTCCTTTAAATGCTAGAGCAAACTTCTTGTTTGTTATAATAAATGTGGTTAGATTAAAAGCCAAAAAGATTCTAGATTATATGTTAAAATTTTGTTCTTTGGCTGTGATTGCCAGTGCTTTAGGGAGTTCCCTGCTGAGAAGTACAGAAATGGGTTCAGTTTCTCTGTTGGGTGCATCTTTTGCCTCTTCAGAGGGGAAGAGGGATTCATTGGCCCTTAAGATGCATATTGTCAGGCCAGTCCTGCAGTCCGTATCACGGCCAAGTTTCTGGAGCTCTCTGTGACCATGAGGATTTTGAGATGGAGTACTGGACACTAACAGCTCTGAAATGAGCAGGAATATCTCCCTTTGCTTGGACCTGGCCTTCACATAAATTTGAGAGACTTTTTGCAGTTTAGGGAGGAGTGCTGAAACTTGTCAGGCAGGAACAAATCTTGCGCTTAACTTTTTTAGCTCTATCATCATAAATGAGCACAACTTTTTGGAGGAGTATCTGCAGAGATTTATTTTCTGTCAGTGCCAGTACATAAAACACGGAGTAGTGTTTTGAGTACTACACCACCAACATAATCCATCAATGATCCGCACTTGTCAGTCACTATCACTTCCAGGTTTTGTTTTGAAATGCTCAAGTCATACTTCCACAAAAAAAAAAATCCAACTCCCATGGAGTTTCCAGTTAAGCAATGCAATTATATCTGTGTTTCTGGGAAAGATGCATCTTTGTAGACTGTGTCCTCCAAAATGGTCTTGGTTTCAATCTGTCTAGAAACGGAAATACCAGTTTGCAAAAAAGTTTAGTCAGTAATAATGCCTATCTGTTTTTCTCTTTTTCTCCCTCTCTGTGCTTAATAAGGCAAAATGGAAGAAAAGGGGAAAATAATTCTGAGGCATTTGTATGGAAAATAATTTTAAAAAAAGGATAGATTCATTTAAATTTATACTGCCAAGCGTCAGGCTGTAATATGATTATGCTGGCAAAGCTAAAAAAAGAAATGTTCAGAGTTTATATAGACATTTTAGAAGAGGTCATAAGCTTAGCATTTTCTGAGCATTCTGCAGTTCTGAACTCGCACACGTTACACAGTACATACAGTCTGGCCAAATGCCATGGAGGCTGCAAAGCCTGAAGAGAAACTTGCAAAGGGGCCTGCTATTTACAGTTAAAATCTGAAGGCTGCAAAATGTCTGTGCTGAACAGTAATCTTTAAACAATGGGAAGTGGGTTCTTTCAAGTGCCTCTTTCTTTGGCATCAGAGTGCCTTCAGCGAGCGAGTGAAACAGCAGATGTGAGTAATTCCCCCGCCTGCACAAGGCGTTGCTCATTCTTCTGTCTTCCTGTGGGGAGTTCACGTGTGGTGCTGCCTGGGGAAAGGCCTCCATAGGAACGGTGGAAGCTCTTCCTTTGGTCCCTCCTGTGGGGCAGGATGGGAGAGGCTGGGTGGGGAGGGAGCACTGGTGCTTTCTGTGTGGAGCAAGCATGTCTGGGAGCATGTCAATTTGCTGTTGTAGAAGGACAGAGAAAGAGGAGGGAAGGCACTTTCTGCTATGGGAGGGTAGGAAAAGGGGAGGCAGAGCTGGTGCTGCATCTTGAGGGTAATAGAGATGATTCAGACTTTAATAAAATAGTATATTGAAAGGCTAAAGAAATTAAACCAAATGAATCCCAGGTGTAATTCTACTGACTTGTTTAGGCTTGTAACTAGTATGAATTTTACCTATTAACCTATTCTCCTAGGGAAAAGAGCATGATGCAGCTAAAATAGCATGAAAGTCAGGAGGTTTATAAATTGCTGTGATCAATGGTATCCTTTCAGCAGAGATGTGGAGGAAACAAATGGAGTCATCTAAAAATAGGAAGGCAGTAGCAAGTATAGTACTGCAGATAAACCCTTCACCTGAAGTGTAAAATTAATCCAAAGTAAGTTGTAAGAAAAAACTTTGTATGTACTGTGGATAATCATATAGCCTCTTTGTTTCCATCATTAGTCCTCAAGAGATTGTGGGTTGTGGATTTTTGATTTAATTAATTTTTTTCATCAGTGATATTCAGAGGAGCAGTGTGTTGATATCTTATTCCCAGAAAATTTAAGAACAAGATGCTTTCAGATATTTGTACCCCCGTATTCCTTATTCTGTAGAAAAGACTTGCCCCCAGTCTCAGAATTTTCCAGCAGAGAAGTAAATCTGGGATTTGCATTGTTCTGGTCCTTTGTACCTGTGGGTGTAAATACCCTGCAGTCTCTGACCCTTATGGTGCAATCACAGATTTTCTGATGCACAGATAACCAAGGACTGTATCATCAGCTGTCTGATCCCCTGGAGACAATTCTTATCACCAAATTTGAGTGGGACAAATCTGACTCGGTGATCACCTCTTGAACATCAAATAGCTCATTCCTAGTACTCTCTCCTGTCCATATTACCAAATGTCAGTGGAAGCAACAAAAACCTTGCAATTAGATGAAGTACATCAGAACTACAGAGTTGAATTGTAAAGCTGTACTATTCATTTGTGAATGAAGGTCATTGTTTAACTTATATGTCTAAAGGAAGACAAATTTCTCAAATCTCAGTCCATTTTCTCGGTGAGTCACCGTGGGAGGGGCCTAATTTTTCTACCTGTAATTTCATTAAAGTGAGTAAATAGGACTACTGCCAAGGTTAAACAGGTAAGCTCTGGAGGATATGACCTGAGTGGAATTGTGTTAGAGTAAGCATGATCTCTGCTGGAGAATGAAATGAAATGAAAAATTATTCATTTAATATTGAAGAAATAGTGTTTCTGAGGCAAAAAAATTATGCTAAAGCATAAGTAAAATATAATTGGAACATACAGAACAGGGAACTGAGGGTCCAGATTTAAAATGCAATTTTTGAAGACAGTGCAGCAAAGTCATATCACTTCTCAAAATGTAGCTATATGTCCTATTGATTTTTAATCTTTGTGAATATTAAAGTCACCAACACATTGAGCAGAGCAGTAGGAAACTTCAATAACTCATTAAGGGCTTCTTCAATGTGTACCAGGTTGACTTGCAGCTGGGGGTTAGCTCCTTTTTTCTTGTATTAGACTTCACTTGCCAAATGGCTGTTTTCTGCCAAGACACACTTTAAAAGTCACTGGATTACTGTGAAAAGCAGAGTGTTCTCTTTTCTGTTGGTTCATCTTCCCCTGAGGACAAACTGAACCAAAATGATTTTGCAGAACTTTCCAGCATCAGTGGTGGCCCAAGGACATGGTCAAGACAAAGTTTTTAGGGAAAAAAAGTATCTTTTATTAGCTAGAAAAATGTAACTTGAAAAACTTTTGGGTAGACCAGCAGAGATGGCTTTATAGAATTATCCTACAATAGTTCACTTATATTTGCAAAATTAAAGAGTTTTTACCACCCTTGAACAGATTTAGTAAAATAATATTTTATTAACTAATGAAATATTTATTGAGTTGAACAAACATGATTTTCTTTCCAACATCCTATCCAGTGAAGAATGCCAAATGAAGTATTTTGGATTGGATTTCCAGAAGCATTTGTGGATGAGCCAAAATAATAGTTCAGGAAACCTGGATCACTTGTGAAGTACTCTTGTACAGTTGCTTCTTAACAACTGAAGTGAGAAACGTATAAATAATTATGGGTGAAATAGTTACTCAGAGCTTCATGATGAAAGCAAAGAACACTGATACCCCAAGAACAGCGTTTGATGAAGTGTTAGGGTGATGTCTGCAAGATACCTTAGTGACTCTCAGACTGATACTTGCTCTTTGTGAAGAGGGTGGTAGAGGCATCAAGAATAAACACTACTGAAATAGCTGAAGTTGTCAACTGCTTTACCTATCAGGCTGGTGCTTAAGGAAGCTACAGAATGGAGTGTTAGATTTACAGACTTGCTCATGACAAAGACAACCAGGCTTTGCAGCTTGCTGTGGTAAAGAAAATTAGCCTTTATTACTGTGTTAGTACTTTAATTGCTCAATAAAAAATAGAAAGTTAAGCTGACTTTGCTTTAAAAGCTGTATCCAGACCTCTATGTGTAAGTAGCAATTTAATACTAAGTTCCACTTCATTTTTTGTTGGTTTGGTTTGTGTTGAGGTTTTTTTTGTATTAGAACAGACTGCTATGAGTAATTTTTGGTCTGGAAATGGTGATGACTCCTTGCATGTGCTTGGCACTATGAAGTGAGAATGCAGAAATGAAAAATTAAAACAGGAAAGTTTTACTTCAACTGAAAGAGAAGATTGGTGCTTGGATTTGATCAGACTTTAACTTTTCCAAAGTGTTCTCAGACATAAACCATATCATTACAAGACAGAAAATATCCTCTTCTGTCTTCAGCTGAAGAAATGCTAAAGGGTGTGACTACAAAACTGGCTAAACCCAAGTATTTCCACCTCAGTAAGGTGCAACTGAGCTGACCAGGGAAGAACTTCACAGAGAAACCAGAGATGGTCTCCTGGTCTGATCCAGACCATAAAAAATACAGCTTGTAAGTTTGAAGAAGGAAGACTCATACAAAAAGAAAATACAACTAATCTGTTAGCAACCTAGCTAGTTTGCTGCTAGCCCATAGGTTCTCTGTTGTGCCCGTCTCTGTGCTCATCCTGCATCAGACCTAGTCTCCTGAAATGTTCCCCAAACTTGAACAAGCCTCTCTTTCTCCCTGTCTCCATCTTGCTTGCCTTTCAAAGAAACTCATTGCTGATTTCATTCCTCTTCCTCAGTAAGGTTCCAGAGCTCCCCTTTCTTCCCATGCCCCTTTAGCTTGCCATATCATTTCTTTATCCCATGTAGACCCTCAGTTAATCTCTCCTTTCTACATACAGGCACAGTTACAGGTTCCCCATACCTCTTCTCTCTCATCCTTGTGCTCCTACCTTTCAACCCTTTGCGCCCACATGTTGCTACCAGGCAACTTCTCTTGCTCTGCAACTCCTTCTCTTCTGTAAGCAGTTTGACAAGTATGTCCATTCCCGGGAATATCCTGTACATACCAGTACCCTCAGATTCACTCTAAACCAGACAGACAAATTCCTCATTCATGTCAGTAAGATCTCAAGGAGATTTGGGCCTTCTCCAATGAGAGACTTTGGGTACACAACTGTGTTGGTTATGTGCATAGGATTGTTCCATTCTCATGTATCTTCTAAACTGTAAATTCGTCCTCTCTCAATTGCATTTTAGATTGCACAGTGCCAACTGCTTTAGTGGAGTGCATTGGGTAAGTATGCCTTAAGCTGTTTGCTGCCTCAGCTGTTCCTGATGGTTTTGTCAGAATAGTTTTCTTCTATAGAGCTGGGAAGTAAAGAACCAAATCTCCTTCTGTTTCTAACAAAGAATACACTTTGACATACATATGCTGGCTTACGTAGTTACTGGCTTGGCTGTGTTGCAGGAAGTGTTTGTGGGATGCTGGGGCAGCAGATGTCAAAGTAAAGGGAAAAAGATCTTTGATTCTTCTCTAAAGAATTACCAGTTGAAAGGCTGAGGAACAAGGAGATTGGAGAGACTGGGGAATATTAATTTCCTTAGGTCCATTGGCAATGCAAAAAATCATAAGTGAACGTCAGTGTTGTAGTGGCAGGGCCTCTGTCAGATTAGCCTTAAAAATTATTTCTAAATTCTGAATTACTCCTCATGTGTATTCCCATAAGTGAGCAAAATTATCTTGGATTTCAAGCCAAATACAGATCCTAAGAAAGGATTTAGAAGGTTGGAACTGTGTGGCTGAACTCGGAAAGTGATTTAGGGGTATGTGGGACAGGTGATATTTATATATTTTGCAACAGGACATGCAAACTCTGTGAGGATGAATGGCCAAAATACAAGAGGAGGAATTAGGTTGATCAGTTTATTACCACTGAGCTTAATTTCTTATTCCATAGTAAGGGATGTGTTTGTTTTCTTTCCAGCCTAGCTGATGAGTTTGAATTGAATTGTGTTTCCTGTGAAGTCAACTAACATTTATGTCTGTCATTGCTCTTGGTCACTCACAGACATTTGGAAAGTGACGTGTTTGCTTGCCTGGTATTGACTGCCTTCAGCTAATGTCACTTCATTTATTACTTGCTGCAGATAAGTTCTGATTCAGTTGTCAGTATCATGACCCCTTCTCCTCTCTTCCTTATTTTTTTCACAAAGGGAAAATTGTGCCATTACTTAAAGCTGCTATTCATTCTGTAATGGGTTCTCCTGTGCATCAGAGCACTGTGCATACTCAGGGTCAAACCAGCTCACATTAAAGCTTTCTACTCTGTACGGGTTTGTAGAGGGTGAACTGCACCATTGCTGTCTGTCTGTTCTCCATAAGCATAAAGGCAGCAGGATTACTAAATTATGTGGCTTTCTTTCTCTTGTCTTTCTCATTAGTATAATGTTGACTTTATGGAAGTGATCAGAAAATTCAACTGAAAGTTTTGAAGTACCATTCTGAGGAAGAACAAAGTCCTATAGGTTTGGCTAAGGTTTTCAGATTCTGTGCCACAAAATGATGAGCATCTGAACAACCTGATCAGGATCTTGGACTTTCATTCAGTTCCTCTGAGAGCACCAATGCAGGAAATGGAGGAATGGCATAATCGTGATATCCCAGGCTGACCAGTTTGGTATTAGGAAAAACGTGTATGAAAGCCATTTTTGCACATTATTGGTAAGGATATTGCTTCTGGTGCAAGGGCATAGAGCAGGTCACATATCCAGACCAGAAGGAACCCAAAAGACATTTGTGCTAAATATCTGTCCATCTGTCTGTGCTGCGAACAACCAAAAGTGAAAACCTAACTTCCAAATATCATCCCAAAAAATATCATGTGTTATATGGGCTGTAACATCCAGACTGACACAGATGTAGGAAGGACTCAGACATGCTTCTGTGCTCCAGACTTACCGAGATGCAATACAATTTAGTTTCCCTGTATAAGAAAACAGCTCATCAGTTTCTCAGAATGTGCACTAGAGAGGCCAATTCTCTTGGTACAGGAAACCCAAATCATCTTTCTTACATTAAATAATAAAAGGAACTCTCATTTCAGGTTTAGTGATGTATTAAAAAACCTGAAAGCTAACAAATTTACTTCTTCTTCCTTTGTGAATCACTTCTAACTTTCATATAATTAGCTATATTGCTTCTGTATATTAAGAAATGTGTCTCTTGTCCTAAGCCCCAAACAAAATCAAGACCCCCTGTGTTTGGATATACATATAGTAAGACCTTTCTGTGTGCTTACCTTTCTGTGTGCTCCCCAGCACAATGGTTACCAGTGGGTTACAAATATTTATGATATGAAAAAGCACACAACAGAAATTTTTCTCACAAAATTTGTTTTGTGAGTGCCCAGGTTACTGTTAGTCATCATCATAATCTCTGGGCTGTCTTCCTTAAAAGCATGGGCGTTCCTAGGGTTTTTTTTCCTTTACTGTGGTCCAGAAATGCCTCAGGATAAAGTATAAGGATTACGTGAGTACATAAACCAAGAACGTTCCCATTCTGAGACCTTTGGTAAGAGGAGCCAAAACCATCATGATGCAGCTGTAGCAGAAGTGGATGCGAAAGCATGGCAACTGCATAGCAAGGAGATGTGGTTTTCATCTCAGCTGCACAGTTAGAAGCACTTTGTTCAGTAAGTTTTTTGTTCTCCTTGCTTAGAAGTTTTGAACCCACAGGTGCTTGGACAACACTCATTACTTACAAGTAAATAAAAATGAACTAAACAACACTAAAAGGACTAAAGTTCATCCTGAATATAGTAAGATGCTAGAATGCATCTTATGGTAAGAGACCCTCAGGATACAGAATCAGTCAGTTTGACTCTGGAAGTACTACTTGGCTATTGTATTTTTCATCTGTTTGTGAGAGGATTTCATGCTTTCCAGTTTGTTCCTACTAAGGGGCATTCAAAAGGAACAGTGTTTGGGAAGTGTAGCTGTCTCTGCTACAGGCAGAGACTGTTCATAAGACCTAAGAGAAAAGTTTTTGACAGAATGCCTGAGTGGCAAGGAGTGATGTATTTGATCTTTCGGTCTCCTGCATGCAGTTGCCACAGTACCAATGTCAGGAACCTTCTGACATTTACTGAGGAATAATTTATCCTTCGAAGCAGAACAAAATCAGTATTTTGCCTGTGTTAGGCAGCAGAAAGATAGAAGAAAAAACAGCTTTCACAAATACTTAAAGTGGGTTTTTATCTACTTCCTAACAGATAAGAATGAGAAAGAAACAGCACTGACATATCATGTGGACTGTGGCACCTGCAACAACTGAGCACCTTGAAGCATTATGTTCCTTGTTCCTCCAGACAAATTGTTTCAGGAGACTTATTTGTTCTTTTCCTTTGTCATTTATTTAAATAAATTCTTACTAGCTGCTTCCCCCCAAAAGGCTGGCTATGCTGCTAACAAAAGAAGATTAAAAAATTAACAGAATAGCTGTCTCTCAGAAAAAAACACCACTGGTAGTTTACCCACTATTTTTTTTGCCTAAAGATGCTTACTTGAATGTCTGGTAGATCAGTAATTGAGTTTTGCTTTTGCTTGTAGCCAGTTTTCACAACCAGAGCATTTCCTTCACCCTTGCACACCTGAGTTGTCAGTCCTGCGTTCTGGGTGGTCCTGCAGGGATTTCAGAGGTGTATATGACAGGATTAACCTATGCAAAGGGAGATAATGCAGGTACCCCCAAAACACGAGGCAGTGGAAGGACAGAGATAAATTTAAAATTTATGCCAGACATGAAAGAATGCAAAACCCTTTCCTCTCCAAGCCTTCTTAACAGCTTGTGTGGGGGTTCCAAGGTTGTCTGTGAATGCAGGGAGTTAACTGCTCTGCAAGGCTGGAGACGGAGAGAAATCCAAGTCTCCCAGGTACCAAAGGTCTCTTGAACAAAAAGAGAAAGCCTTAAATCAGCCTATTTCCTCACCATCTCTTGCATAAGGTCCACTCAACCCCTTACAATCTAGTACTCCCAAAAACCTCTTAGTGGTATGTCCTGGCCCAGGAATGAGCTGCAAAGTTAGCCTGATGCCATGGAGTACTGACATAGTGCTAGCTGGGATGCCAGTCGAGGCCTTCAATCTCTAGTAGGTGAGCTTTTCTGGGACATCCATCTGCCTTCCTACTATTGAACCTCTGCAAACAGCCTGCATCCCTGCCAACTCTTCGTTTCCACACAGTCCTCTAATGCATTTGGGTAGCCTGGGGTTTTGCTATGAAAAAAAAGGGAGCTGAGGAAGTACAGAACCTTCTGTTTTGGAAATCTGGCACTATTCTTTTAGAGTTGTGTTTCATTAGTCTGGTGAGCTGTGTCGTGGAAGAAAAATGACAATAGTAATTTTGAAACTGAGAAGCAACATCATGCAGGCATTTGTAAGATGTAAGTACCTTTATCTTGGATAAGGCTCGAGCAAAATGGGTTCATTGAAGCTGAAGGAGATGTTGCCAGCAGGAGGAGTGAAATTGAGAAAATAGGTGCTGTGCACATTGTGATTATTGTTCACTCTGTGAGGAAGGATGAATAATACTGCTTTTAACAGATGCAAGAAGATGCCTGAAAGGTAGATATTTCCTGATGGACGTGATAAAAAAACTTAAAAGTAGAAACAGATGAAGAGGAGAAACTCTACATCCTTACTTGGATATAGGCCTTAGAATATACTATTATAAGAAAGCATCAGAAATAAATTAGAAAAAAATTCCTTAGAACATTAAAGAACAAGAGACCATTTCTCTCAGGTACAGCAGCAAGCTATTTTGAATAATGTCTGTCATATGTTTGAAGGTGAACTTAAGTTATGATCTATATGGATTTACATGGACCTAAATGGACTTAAGTTTTCTAATGTTAATTCTAAGCCTGGTTGGGTAGTCCCTTGTCTTTCAAATATACTTAGAGAACATCCTGTGCTAGCACAGTGTAGCATAGAAAAAACAAAGGTGAAAACAATGATGAGTGCTACGTATATTAAGGATGGTGTACTTTTAGTATTTTTAGATAGCTATGTTTGAGTTATAGCCACCAGATGTATGGCTAATGATCAGCTGATTTTCTGTCTGACAGATGTTCTAGATTTGTCTCTGCACACCTTTTTAATCCAGTGTATAAATCAAAATTCACTTACATGAAGGCACATCAAACTGTGTCCTTCATCATCTTCCTGTGTTGTTTAGTATTGTGCGATGAAGGGAGATCACATCAGAGGAGAAAGAGATGTGCTGGAGAGGAGAGGGAGGGATTTGAAACAAATACCCAAGGGGGATAAGGTGAAACTGTACTGCAGAAGAGAGTAGTTTAATATAGCATGAGTTGTAGAGCAGATTTTCTTCATTTAAAAAGTAACCTTTTAGGGACCAAAACATCCATGCAGGAGAGAAAAGAGGAGCAAAAACTCCACAAGGCAGACTTGGTGTGTTTTGTTGCTTATGTTATTCTGTAGATCTTCACGTGAACAGGAGTCAACTCTCAACAGTATTATTGTCTTCACTGTATAAATGATTGAAATGAAATGGGCAGGAACTGCAGCAATATTTTGGCATTGGGAACAAATTTTAACAGTTTTACTAAGCAAAAGAAGATCCAAACTGTTTTCTGGTCTGAAGTGTAATTTACAGTCTCTTTACTTGCCCTGGTGAGCATGTGAGGAGAAACATTTAGGACATCTACAGCTAAGTAGATATGAACACCCACGAAAAGCCTGCAAACATGTTTGTAAACATGGATTCTTTTTCCTTATTTTTATATTACATGTCAGGTGCTGATCTCACCCACTTTAATTACATAATATAATGGTATATCTAACTGAGAAAGTCAGTGCATGTACTTTATGTATTTTCTCAAAAGTTGCATTCTTGAATATCCATGGTATTTTTTGTTTTGCTACTTACGGAACAGATTCATTTGGACTCGACCTGTTTTCATGCAAGACAGGAACCTTCTGCTAAATCTTCAGGCCAGAACTTTCACTTATTGACTTTGGTTAAAGAAAGTGGTTTATTTGCATGTTCAGGTTGTCTTTCAGACTTGCAGATTTTACTTGTGCCTTTCTTTTTTGCCAAAAAGGATTCATTTGTTTTATTACAAAGTATTTAGAGATACAAAGAAGATTATTTATTCTTGGATTTGGAGTGACACAGCGGAAGGGCACTTTGAGAGACAAAATGTTTGTGGTGGAAATGCCAAGTCAGCATCACTAATCAAATTTCTGCCCCCTCCTTCCTGCACATCAGAGCGAGTTGTGTTTGATCTCTATTTGTATAATTTTTTCTGTCCATGAAATGAAAGCAGTAATATTTCTCAACCTCAGCAAAATTTTAGAAAGGTGGCTATGATATTTTTCTTCTTACATGAACAACACTAACATGGTTGTGACTTTTCTTGTCCAATTCTTATCCTAAATACAGTCAGTTGTCAAACAAAAGCTGGCAGCCTTCCATCAGATTGGTCTCCAGTTCCATCTGTATCCCTTCCCACTGAAAGCACTGACCATATTTACTCAGAGAAAAAATTCGTTTCCACTTTGCGCACAGAACTGCATTCATATAAAGCAAGTACTGTTTTTAACTGAGTAACAGATGTCANAAGCACTGACCGTATTTACTCAAAGAGAAAAAATTCGTTTCCACTTTGCGCACAGAACTGCATTCATATAAAGCAAGTACTGTTTTTAACTGAGTAACAGATGTCTAATTAGTAGAAATTACTTAGTTATCAGAAATTATTGTGTAAATTCCGGTTTAATAATCACAGTTAGTTATCAGAAATTATTGTGTAAATTCTGGTTCGATAATCTTTTGTGACTGCTAATGGCAGTTTTCACACATCTCTGTGTGCCACTTGCAGCCAAATATCACCTCCTTTTACTCTAGGTGTTCTCACTTAATCTGTTGCCCTGGGGTGTGACCATGCAAACACCTTCTTGCCTGATCCAAAGCCCATTTTGGTGAGCAGTTTTCCCATTCAGTTCAATGGGCTTTGAGACAGGGATCAAGGGAGCAGAGCACGGTCGGTTCTGTTATTACCAGGATTCAATTACTTATTAGATAAAAGTCACATGCAAAAGTGGACATTCAACCAGGCTAACAAGGAGATGAGGAAAACTAAGTGGTTTGGCATTGGCTGGATAAAGAAATTTTATGATGAATTGTTTGGTTTTTGAGAGGTCTTTTTTGCATAATTCGTTCCTTTGTGAAAAGAGTTTGTTCTAACAAGATTCTAAATAAGAATCTGAACAAGATTCATAATGAAGAAAACATGCTTTACTTCACACTGTATGAGAACAGAGTTTCAGTTTCCTTCCAAGTGATTGTATGGCAAAACCACTTAAAAACAAAAGGAAACAGGTAATAAGAAGACATACAGATAAAGAAAACAGCAGAAAAGGCTGTTGCTGTGTGTGTTTAAGGTTTCTTGTAGGTACAGAGTTGTTCATTGTGCTAGTCTGTTGTGCAAAAAGCATCATAAGGAAATGCACAGACAAATTTATCTTTTTCTGGGGCAGAAATAAAGATTAAGCACTCATTATTGAAATGTATGGCTTTTAATAACAAAAGAACCATTGGGCAAAGAGCAGGTGATTCATCCATCAGGTTACAGCCGTTTGCTTCTTCTGTTTGTTCCATATGCAGACGTTGCTATGAGGAAAGGAGTCAGCAATGACTGATGTGGAGCCTGTCGTCACAGATTTTGCAGCATCAGGACGGGCAGGGCGCCGGAACGCCTTACCAGATATCCTGGGCTCTCCTGCTGGTGCTGGGACTTCAGAGTTGCCACACAAACTGGCTGAGCTCTCTGTTTCGGAAGGTAATGACTGCACATGCAGACAGGAGCATTTTTATGCAGTTGTCCTTTGCTTTCTCCTTAAGATTTCTGCCACCATGCAGTTTTGATGTCAATATTAATATTTCTTTCGTTATTTTGAATTAAATTCAACCTTTCAAAGCAGTTATCACTTGTACCTCCTAACAAGACGAGTTCATATTAACCCAGACTAAGTCTGCTATATCCACCCACAGATTCAGTGTTCAGCAGCCTGGAGAAACAGTTCAGTGCTGGGAACTGAATTCCAGTTCCCTTGAGAAAGAGCAAACGCAGTTGCATTGATGGACAACTTGGAAAACCCATCACTCTAGTAATAAATTCAAGTGTACTGCACTGAGGTAACTTAGCACAAGACTGTGCTGTTAATCCAGTGACAGCTAACCTAACTCAGGCATATACATTAAGAGTAGGATTTATAGTGATTTACTTCTGCTGGTAGGCTTTAACTTTGCTATCTGAGATCAGTGCCCTATTTTGCCATGTCCTTTAATTTGATAAGGTGCTCTGTTGATTTAGCACAGGTCTAATCAACACCAGCTTTACATGTGAGTTTTTTACTTTCAGAGTGACTTCAGGGGGATTTTCAGATTCAGAAAAATCTGGTTTCTAATGCCTTGGCCCTAAGTATGGTTTGTCCCTACTTTTTTATTCAGAACTCTTTTCAGAAAACTTTTTCTTCTCATGCTATCACTGTTGCTGCCGTGACAAATGCCACCACAACTGATGGTCCCACATCCAGCAGCAGTGATGCACAGTGGTGCAGCACAGGGGAAGGCAGGCCTGTGCTGAGGTGTGAATGAATTTGAACTGGAGTAGATTATAGGAGGGATTCCTAGTTTCCAAGGATGTATGTCCTCATTTTACATTGCCCAAATCTATTACAGGATGTTGAGTTTACAGCCTCCTAAGGTACCATAAAGGCTTTAGGGTGGGATTTATTTGATTACAAATTGTTCTTGCTTTGGTGATTTTATTTATATTCATATATTTGGGGTTCTGTCATCTAAACCATACATGGGCCTATTAAAGGACTGCTGAGCAGGTAAAAAGAACATGTCCAGAAGGACTAAGAAGGGACCAAATGACCATATACTGACTTGAATCGGGAAAAGAGGGGAAAATAAGAATCTGAATGGGTGCTGGAAGATGGCGTTATTTTGAAAAAGGAAAGTGCAAAGATTTATGAAGAAAAGAGGGCGGACATAAAGAAAAAAATGGGAAAACAAGCAAGGTCAGATACCCTCAGGCTGCAGGGTAGTAATGAGGGGAACTGGGAGAATCTGGAAGGGCAGGTGAGATCCCTGCATCACAGTACCTTCAAAGTAAAGCTGGTAGCCCTGTGAGTCTGGTTAAAACTCCTTTGTCTCATGGAGAGATTTTTTTTCTCTGTGAATGTGAAAATTATGTCCCTACAGATTTTCTCCTTCTGGTGTGGGCAACTGAAGCACTCGAAATCCATTCCAAAGTACAAACAGTCACTTAATATTTAATGTTTTGGTTTCCAAATATTACTGGTTTTTTTGTTCCAAATAGCTCTTCTACCTGGCATGGTCAGGCTTCAGCAGGAGAGAATTGTTTCCCAGGAGGTAGATGGGAATTTATATCATTATTAGTATCATGAGCTGTCCAACCCACTGAAATATTCATTGTTATATTATGTGTAACTAACCTTTATATTGTTTAGAGCAGTGAACCTTGAGGGAGGTGCACCATGTTAAACAAAGCACAAAAGAATACAACAGCTGTAGATAAGTTTCTCATGTTTGTTTACTTTGGCCTCTGGCAAGTTTAGTAGTTGGAAAGATTATACTTCTTAGAGCTTAAAAATTTTTTCTCTTCAGTCTTCCCCCCAAAAAAACAACTAAAAAAACAGGTAAGGCTAAAATTCTTTTTATAAGAAATGTTACAGCATAGCATAAAATAAGTATTTAGCCATCAGGACAGAATAGTCCTCCTTTCCTGATCCACATCCAACGCATTAAGAAGAAATGAAACACACCTATGTTAGTTTTAGCAAAATGTAGTGATGCTTTCTTACATATACAAGGATCAGCACTGCCAGGATTTGAAGAGCAGTTGAGATAATGGAATTATCCTTTGCTTTGTAATTGGCATATAACTGTGCCAGAGCATGCTGGAAAGGAGCAGATTCTGTTATCAGCAGTTTACAGTAGCGATAATAGGAAATGAATACAGGATGCAGTTAGGTCCACTCTGACTGCTTGGAAGCTTTTTGGGGATGGCAATTCCACAAATATTAGATGGGAATTACAGCCTCGTTGTGATGTAAGTAAAACTTCTGATGAGGTAGCAAGCAAATTTAGAAGAATTCCTCAAAAAGGAAAGACAGTTTTAAAGTTCAAATGCTGTGACAGGGAAGGAGTTTGTTTGCAAAACCTTTGGTGCTCTAACAGGCATTTCTTTTTACCTGTTTCTGGAATTAACAATAAGTTGTTAAAAAATGGAAGTAATTTCCGGCTCAGAAAAAAGAAGTTAGATAAATGAGAAAAGTGGAGAAGATGGAACATGTGGCTATAAAAAGTATGCCCTATTTTGTTTCTACTCTGAAATTCAGATTCAGTGAACATTATGGGAACTGGTGAGGAGGACTCTCTCCATCTTGTTTCAAATTTAGCTAATGTTCATTGGATCATACATTTCCTCTTTCTAAAATGCTGTCATCTCCTGTCATAGTGGAAAGTCAGGAATAGGATGTGCTAATACTTTCGTCTGACTTAGAAAAGAGACTTTGCATCATTCTTTATGACTATACAAGGATCATACCTGTGTGATACAAATGTCCATGCACTCTTCAAGCCATACCATATTAATGTTCTCATGGGATAAGCAGGAGAGATTCTGGCACCAGCTGTTTTATCTTGGAGCCTAATGGAAATGAAGACCATCTGTATCCTGTCTGATCATCCTCTGATGGTGCATAAATTTTGGAGGGCTGAGACTTTCCAGTGGTAATCTGGTGGGAGGTCATAGTGGACCCACGTTAAACTGCTGATTGGTGTCACTAGTGGTCCAAAGGTTGAAGAGGAGGCTGAAAAGTTTGAGAGCAAAGAAGCTGGTCTCCCACATTTGGTAATCTGCATTATGTCACCATTCTGCCAATAACCTTTATTGTTTGCTGACTTTTTTCTAGGTGACCGTATATAACTATCTTGATACACTCAGCAACTTAATACGTGTTTGCACACCTAAATGCTACCAACTATGAGATTAGATTTCCTCTAACAAGCTGTTTTCCTCTGCCCCGTCTGCAAGACTCCACTAATACCAGACATCCAACCCTGCACAGAAATAGCCAATAGAGGAGATTTCTCTGTCTGCCTTTCAAAAGCAGTGCTGTAATACATAATGCTAAAGGGTGTCAAATAACTCAATTCTTTGTTTACCAGCATAGACTTCCAAACCTCTGAACTTCTGAGCAGACCTAAAACATTAGTTTCTGCCAAGAGCTTTAGCAGATGAGTTGTGTACAGCATTATATATTTGCTGTGATATGTAGAGACCAAGGCATGTAACTCTTTTGGGTGTTTGTGATGTTTTATAGAAATTCTCCAGGGCAAATAGCTGAAAATGTATTCCTTGGATTATGACTGTTAAAGTGGAAGATGGCACAGCAAGATGTGCTTAGCAGACTTCTTCTTTTCCCCAAAAGCTATAGGCTGTCATAGATTTGAGTATTATGTTACCACTTGTACTGCCATGTGGAACTTGCAGGTGATGTGAAAATTATTATGGTTTGCAAGGAAATCAAGGGAAGAGGAGTTCTTGTTGCTCAGTGAGTAAACTTGAGCATCAAAAGAAAGTGTGGAACTCTTCATCTAATGACCAGACACGCTGGGGAGCTTTTACTTATATTAGTCATGTAATCATTCAACTCTAAC
This sequence comes from Calyptomena viridis, assembly GCA_013390005.1. NCBI lineage: Eukaryota > Metazoa > Chordata > Aves > Passeriformes > Eurylaimidae > Calyptomena > Calyptomena viridis. Next base: position 66,430 of record WEIV01031091.1, read on the forward strand.
CTATGAAAGAGCAAACTTCCAAGTCAAGAGTAATAAAGAATCCCTCATCTTGTGAAGATAGGGTGAATTCACATAGGTATTTCTTGGCTAAGAAGTCAGACAGATAACTGGCGTGTTCATGAACTGTAATGTTATCTACCTGAAACCAAGCAGTGCTCAAAGAAATGCAGTATTCTAACTTGACTTTGGAAATGACCCAGAAAAAAAAGAATAGCGGGAATACAAAGTTACTTCCAATCTGTTTCTTAAAGCCAAATGCACATTGATCAGAATGTGCAAGCAGTGGGCAAATCAACAACAGACAACTGCTTTTGGAAGATGCCTCTGCAAGTTCCTTATCTTTCAAGTTAATATCTCTTTCTAAAGCACCCACGACTGTGGTAATAAAGAGCCAGTCCATACAGAGATGGTCAATGAACTCAAATATTTGGCTGCATTAAAAAAGATATGAGAATGTGTGTGGTATAAATGTTTAATTCTGACTATTTTTAGATGCAGGAGCAGAGGGTGGAGAAGTGCCATCATCCAAAACCTTGCTGGAAAGTCAAGAGGCAGAAGGAAAAAGCAATGATTCCTAACACCTAAGGACTGCTGGGTTAATGAAACCCATCAACAGACTTTCCAGTTTCCCTGTGTCACCCTGTCTGAAGTGTGGTAGCAACTTTAGCAGCATAGACGTGATTTTGCAACGCACATGTACCTAGATGGCATTAACGTGGATGACATACTGTTTTTTCTACTGTCATCCTTTAAAAACAATGCTCTACACATCCAAATGGGAAGAGAACTAAAGAATGTGTCTCTTGGTTGGGGTTTTCTCATGGTTTTAGTATGTTCATCCTAACTTTGACAGTACCAATTAATACACTTAGCAGATGTACCAGGAATTAGTGATTGTTTCAAAATAAAAATCCTGTTTCTTAATTTCCCAAAACAGCTTCCTTCTCTCTGACACAGAGGTATGTTCACTCTCCCCACCATGATACTAAGTATAGATTAGATTACAGACATTATCTGTAATTTATCTCCTGAGATTTTTATTCTCATTAGACATACAAAGATGGGTGTGAGAAACGAAACAAACCAGTTTTTTTTCTTTCTTCCTCCCATCTCCAAAAGGTTTTGTCAAAAACACCAGTGTTTGTTTTCAAACTCTTTAGCTCTGTTTGGTTATGGCAGATCACCTCAGTTCTCCCACTCTTAGCAATCTTGCCACTTCTGTCATTTGTTTTCAGGCTGAATATTGTAGCTGTCCATGTGTATCTAAAATAAAGCAGCCATGTTTGTATATGATGAATATTGTTTAATCTCACTGTGGAAATTAAATATCTATCATCTTTTCTGTCTTGGGTTGATTCCTTGATGTTCCTCCTGTATGACAATACTTAAACCCCCATAATACATGTCTTTTATTTCATCTGGATTTTGCTTTACTGTTTGCTGATAATGCAAATGTTTCAATCATTGTGATTTTTACAAAGATTTAAAGTAAAGGGTTTTGTGTATTGAAAGAAATTGTTTTGCTATCAAGGTCATGCTCCTGAAAAGACTTGGCATTCATTCCCTTTTTGTAGGAGACCTAAAATTCAGGTACAGACATGCACCTTCACTATAGCCTTGGGCAGCAGTGGTATGTACCTACATCTTGAAACCTAACCAACACCGGCAATCAAATGTTTTATTTGCCACTGTTGCATTGTAGCCAGATAGAGGAAGCATCCACTTTTGTGGATGGGTACATTCCACATTTGACTGGTATTCCATCTTTAAAATACTTGCATATTCTACAGCTGGCAGAGAGCTTGTAAGAGGCCTCTTTGCACAACTCCCATTCCTATTGTGCATTTACTCATGCCCTGCCTTTTAAACAGGTTACTTAAGAAAGTCTGAGATACTGAAGTATCTGACCAGTGGATGACCAGAATTCTAAACCACAGTGGAGAAAGACTTGGAGATAACTATATTTGAGGTACACACTGTTGTTCTGGGTTGCAGATCCATTCTCATATACCAGCCTCCTTTATAGTATCACAATACATAAAATTGGCCAATTATAAGAAGCTATAATGATCTGATGTGCAACACTGATGCAAATCATGAAGCTGAGTATTACTGAAACAGAATTCCTTATATGGTGAATTTAGGTGAAGCATATGCTAAAGTGCTCTTCTGGGTCATGGCCTATATCGAATTCTGCACTTCTTTCACAGCTGAAGCAATGGATATATTTAGATTCCTCTCTGATAGACTACAAACACTGAAATTTGGGTTACAGGAATACATACTTTATGTACTTTGTTAGCCTAAGATGGTTTGAAGGTTCTTACTGTTAAAATACCAATTATGAACTTGATGAATTTAGCAAATTATGAATGTGCCAAATCCTTTATAAAAACCATTCCACAGCTGTATACATAAATAGAGTTAACTGCTCACAAATGTGTAGCTTAGAACTAGTCGACAGTGCTCAGCACCCTGAAGAATTACTGTAAGTACTCTGATGCTTACTTTGTAACTTGCACTGTATTAATGTCATTGAAAATACATTGTGTAGAAACAAGAATTTTAACATCAAATTTGAAAAAATACAGAAGTAGTAAAGACTAAGATTTAAAAATGCAACTCAGTTAAAAGCAGGATGAACATTTTTAAAATATCTATAATAAGTTATACAGTGTTACATGTGTATTACCTAGTTGCACATTAACCAAGCTACAGACACAGAAATGCTTCTTTGCCACATGCATGTACAGTTTGTGTCTACACGGTTAGTCCAGACTGCATGAAAGAGCTCTTTTGTTCAGATATAGGAGTATTTGGTTATGCTTGGACTTTGTAAAATCTTTCCAATTCTGAGCAAGAAGCATATTTTTGACTAGTATAAGCTGAACCCCAAACAGGCTGTTGTGGGGGACATTGTGCCATATAAACTTTGGTCAGGAGCAGAGCTTATTAGTAGTGCATTACACTTAACTCAGGCAGACAGGAGGTAGCCCCTTTAGAGCTGTCTGGGGGTGCTCTGTGCCATGCTGTCCAGGAGTCTGGAGTTTGGGCAGCATGACTGCCTTAAACACAGCTAAAGTTGGGAAAGCTCTGGTTCATTTCCTTGTTAATATCTTGAAGGTAGGGAACAGTAGTACTAAGCTTTGGCTGACCATGTAAAGAGCAAATGATGTGCTTCTGAATGTATTTGTCACTGAGCCAGTTTATCCAATTTCAACCATTATCTAAGCTGTACTACTCTCCCATTAGCTCAACTAATGGATAATTGATGACAGTGCATTCTCTTAGTTCACATGGCCACAAAGTTATGGCCTTGAATCAGCAGGGTATTTTAAAACGTGCTTAACTTCAAATGCAGACTAGTCTCACAGAAGTCAATAGAACTACTTAGGTGCCTAAAATTAGGTACATACCTAATTACCTTGATAAATTACAGCAGCAAATTTCTATTAAGGCTAATCTGGTATTATAATGCATTAATCCCAATTTCCATACCAGCAAGTGTGGCATAGGTAATAGCATCTTTTTCATCATCTTACAGCACTGCCCTGAGCTTTTATAAAGAATTTCATTTTAGTACCAAGAAAAAACTTCATTGTCTCTAAATTTTAGAACTTAATGAAGCAATTATCCATTCTTACTCACTCTGCATGCTTAAAACAAAAAAAAAAAAAAGGAGGAAATACCCTTGTAATTTTATTGTGCATATATAAAACAATTTAGATATTTTGAATATACAGAAAATTGGCTTTAGTATTTCCCAGAGGTCATTAGGAAGGTACTTTCCTTTGGGTCAGCCCTTCATCAGAATCTTCATGTAAGGGGTGAATGAATATATATGCTGAGGCACATCTTTTGTTAATACAAAACAGGAGAGGTCAATTTATTATCTGAAAAGCAATAAAGGACTAAATAGGTTTCAGGGTAGGGGACTAATCATTAGAATGTTCTCATTTGAAGTAACGAAGGATTTTTTTAAATGAAGCTTATTTGCTACGTTTCCTCTCACAGTTGTCTCCACTTGTGCTATATACCATCTTTCTGGTGTCATACAATATAGGCTGAGCTTGGATGGATGAAATGAGTGGCAAAGCAGTTCACAAGATGGTCTATTTTAAAAGAAATTTCCAAATCAGTGAAAGTACAGCCAAATCATTGAAGACAAAGATCGGTTCTGTACTAGCTACAGTGTGAATTATATCTAGCTTTAGTTTTAAGTCATTAGTTACTAATCATTTCTCCCAACTCAGAAAGTCCATGAACACAAATGTTTGGAGGCAAGGAAGCTGGTCAGTGGAAGCATTATACATGTTTGCACTATCCAAGATGTCTTACTTAGTTATATGGATCTATTATCTGACCCACAGTGGCCACTTCTCTGTTTTGCAGCTTTCATAAAATGGTGATCATACAAAATTATAACTGTACTTGCATTACTTAAAAATTATAACAGAGCAGTGGCTAGAAGAGATTTAAACTACAGTTTACCACCAGTAGGCCAAATAATCCTTTATGAATCACACACACAAAGAGGAATACTTCAAGATTTCACAAATCAGGATTAGTTCGTATTCCTCTCTTCTGACTGATGGTGCTCTGTGTGTGATAAAGCCTGTGAAATGGAATTGAACAGATTTTCTGCATGAATTTCTTCAGCAGTTTGGCACAAGTTATATTTGCTGTGTTCAGTGAGCATAAGCATCAGATTGTGGTGAATGTGGGTTCCTCTGTTTGCAGACAGCACAGACCAGGGGGACTGAGCCCACTGGGGTCCCAGGGCGCTTTCTCTGAAGTAGAAATATCAAAGGCTTAAACCGTCCTGCCATCTAGTGGGATCCTCAGCCTGCACAGGAAGGTTGTGCAAGAAAGTGGAAGGAGACAGTTTAAGAGACCTCAAACCCGGCTGCAGAGTGGCCTGGTGAGAGGCAGACTAACCTCCACCTAATCTGAGACGTTCACTCCAGGGGTTTTGCTGAGGGCCCAGAACCTTGGTGCCTCTGTGTATTCAGAAATCTGGGTGATTGCAAACAAGAGGCGTCTCGTGTTTTAACCCATGAACTCTCTTGTAAAAGAGATGCCTGCTCTGTGATTTGGGCTAGGGTGTCAATCCTGCCACAAATGACTGGTTTTGACCTTTTTTAGGAGAATCTAAGTTTCATCTTCCCAACCTGAAGCTGTTCTACTTTGGCTAGTAATTAGCAATAATTGCTGAGAGCTGTTACTTTATTTTACTGTTTTGGTTTATTTCCCTCTTCAGTCCAGCAGGGACCAGTTCATATCCGAAGATGGCCGGGAACAACAGGAAGCCTGAAGGCCATCTCTTTGCCTTGTCCTGTGGCACATCCTAATGCCAGGTCTCTGAATTCTAGTGCAAGACTCATATTTGATGGAATATTTTTTTTTTTTTGGGCTTTTCTCAACAATTGCCTGAAATGAGGGGCCTGAAATGGGCCCTCGTGAGGATTTAAATCCCTACCAGTGCTTTATTCCTGGGGCTATACTGTACAGGGATTGGTAGTGTAAATCCAGTGCTTATCATACAAAGTACGGAAAAGCTAATCTGTGGCTGGTTTAACTTTACTGTGTATTTTGTTGGATTTTGGTTTGTCTGGTTTTGTTCGTTTTGCTTTTGTGTTTTTCCCCATTTTTTTGGGCATGTTTGTAAATGATACATCGACAGGGTAAACACAAAAAGATGGAGCATATGAACTGCTGTTAACCCCCGGCAGTATTCCAGATGCAGTTTTCTACTAACGCGCCCACTTTCCTGCGGTTGCAGGAGCACCTTTTCCTGAGGGATGGGCTCCGCAGCCGTCAGGCGGCACCTCCGGCTCTGCGGGCACAAGGTGGCGCCCGAGCCTTGCCTGGCACATGGATGTGCCCTCGCCTTCCTCAACCCTCGCTCCTGTCCGTTCCCCGGCCCTCAGCACCTCGGGCACAGCGGAGTTCGGGTCTCCTTCGGGATTATCTGTAAGATGAGAACGGGGGCTGTGGCAGCGCCCCGGCCCCCCGGGGCCGCGGGACAGAGGACGGGCCTCCCTGCGGCCCCGGGCGGTACCGGCAGAGGGCGCCCCTGCCCTGGGCCGGCCTCGGCTCCCGCTGCCGCGGCCAAGCTCTGCCGTCGCCCCGGCGACTCACCCCCACACCGACCCTGGGCAACAGAATTCCCGGGAGGCTTCCAAAGGAGCGAGAACGGGATGGAAACGTGCCTCCCTTATAGCTCCTGCCGGAGGGCAGGTGCCTCCGCTGGGAGACGCCTCGCATACAGACCGCACCAGCGTCCCTCCACGCAGCTAAAACAGCAGTTTAGTCGCTATATCGTCACTTCTCGCTTTCCAGCAAAACTGTGGCTCCTACACAGCCCGCGGTCCCCTGCAGCGACACGCACTGAGCTGTCCGGCCAGCCGGGATTTTCGCTGCAGCCACCCGGGCAACCTCCGGCTCCCAGCAGGCAGCCGGGCCCGAGCGATGGCATCCAGGGCACCACGGAGGAAAAGCGCCTTTTAAGTGAAAAACAGGAAAACTTCCATACATACATTCGTAGCAGAACTACAGGTTTTGAGCCTGCTTGTTTCTCCCACCAATTTTGTACCCGTCTTCTGTTTTAATTATTCGACAGTCCCATCGCGTTCCTTCCCTCGTAATTTCTCATCTACCTCCATTCAAAGCTCACATCCATCTACTCCCTTTTGTTCACTGCTCGCCCCTGGCTTCACTCACCCCTTCTTATGCCCAACATCAACTGTTAGTGCTTTAAACACCCAATACAAGAAACTAATCTCTTAATTGCCTCCGTGTTTGCTAAAATGAAATGGAACTCATTGCTGTGCCTCACAGCAAGTACTGGGTAAGTCGTACAAGCTCATTTACAGACCCTTGAGTCAGCCCCTGAACAGCCCTTGTATTGAGCAGAGAGAAAGTTCCTGTAGAAAACAAATAGCATGTGATTATGCAGACAGAGATGGTGTTGCAATATAGGAAAGTGCTGAAATAAGTTTCTTTCAGGCATCTTCTTTCAGACAGCCTTTGAACTTTGTGTCTTTTTTTTTTTTGAACGTGGGCTGTTGTGAGTTGAAACTTCTAGGTAAATTCATAAAGGTTGCAATGTTGAACTGTAAGAAGGAGTATATTTAAGGGCAGGGGAGACAAAGGACAATGAGATGAACTTAAAGGCATGAAAGTTGTGCCATGTTTCCATAGCCCTTCCTTTATCAAAACATATGAGCTCGTCATGGTGTGATCAAGTGAGCCTACTGCTGCACCCTCCACTAGCTTTGGACTCTGGATGTTTTGAGCATTGGCTGCAAGGCTGATCAGCCACTCTAGAAAGTTTCAAAGGTCAAGAGGAAGATGCTATTAGAAGCCTTGTTTAAATGTTACAAGATCAGTTAATCATTTTGACCACAGAGGGTTTGGATTATATTTACTACTGCCACACAGAGGGGCAATCTTTTGAAATGTATTTTGAAACACACAAATGTATAGAATTAAAGGAATAGTGTCTATATCTATACTTCCCCACTGCTCTTGCTGCAGTACAGTCCAGAAAGTCAGTCCCATAATCATCCAGGCAGGGACTACATGCCTGTTTTCCTTCCTGTGATATCTGTACCTTTTCCCTTAGTAGACTCTGGATTTGGCAAAGTAAAAACCCACACTTAGCAAGTAGGATGTGTTTTTAAGTTTTCTGGTATAGACTTGCTTATTGTGACCATCTCATGTGATTTCTTGTGTAATCCAGGATATAGAACTTCTCTGAATTACTTCCTGCATCACATCCAATAGCTGTGGTTGTTAGCATAGTTGCAGGGATGAAAAGTCTTGTAAAGCAGTTTGCAAGTTGGTCAGAGGGTTAAGTCTCCTGACAGCTAATACACACTTCATTTTTAATATAAATTTCTGTAGGCTTAACTTCCAGTGACTGAAGTTTTGTATACCATACCACTGTTTCTCTGGGATTGTCTCCAAATAGCCAGTATGACCTAAATTTTCCCAAAGTTTGTCCCTATTTAAAGCTAGTAATGAGCTATCTTAACATTACAATGGTTCAAGTTGCTTTAGACTGTCGTGTTCCAGCAAGTTTATGTATTTAGACTCATGAAAACTCAGAAATTACTTAACACTTGGTCACAAACCAATATGTAAAGCAGGGATATAGTTGCAGTCTTGAATCAAGTTAGGTGTGTAATTCCAGCTAGGTCACCCAGCATGAGGTTTCATTTCAAATGCCTGATCTGTGTCAGGCTTTTGTTCATCCATGACAGGCCCATAAATTGATAACCTAATTAAATTATTTATCAAGATTGTGGAATTCAGACATTTCTCCAGGGTGTATTAACACTGCGCTTTAGAACTTCAGAGGAAACAGCTTTCTTCGGATGAGAGATTCTGAGAGGACACAAACCCAGAGGAGTGTGGCTCCAGCTGCATCTGGGGGATCACATCTGGCTCCAGCAGGCTGTGACTGTGTCCTTTAAGTCCATAGCTGAGTGGAATAGAGGAGGACCTTAGGAATAACCAAACAGGTAGTTAATGAACTGAGTTTTAACTTTGCATCTGTTTTCCAAATTCAGTAGCTGTTTTCTTAAACCTGAAATTTAGTCAAATAAACCTGATTTTACCTTTAATCTAAATCTCAGGTGGTGTTTAGAGTGATTTCAGGATAATGCAGCAAATGGAATGCCTTAGTATAGGTAAACAGAATGAAGTTACATTGAGCTATTCCAAAAATTTGTTAAAATCCAGCACTGCAAACTGCACAGTTGTCTTTTGTTAAGATGATTTAGCTTGAGATTGATTACACTGGATTCCAAATAGTCACAATTATTAAGTATTAGACAGCCTCCATGAGCCCTCATATGAGGGCTACAGAAAGAGAATATGACATTTATGACATATGACAAGTTAAACTTGTACCTTTAACACTGTAAAATTTATATTGATGATGATAAAAATTATTCCCTTCCTTGCCATAATACAGAATCCTGGGACCTTAATATTGTGTTTCTGCTCCACTAATATTCTCACTGATATTCCTTGAACAAGTCAAATTTGCAAAGTTGCAACAAGTCAAATGCAAGTCATCTAATCTCCTTAAATCTATGTGCTATTTTTCTGTTTCTCCACATAAGAATTATTTTAATTTAGTATGTTCATCTATTTATATGCCTTCTAAATTTCTCTGAGTCATTATTATCCCTGAAATGATCGGTTGCTTACTTATAAGACTGTACTTCTTTCCTACTCAGTGCATGACCTGACATTTGCCCATGCTGAAATTGTAAGTCTGGAAAGCTGATTTCTTGTATTGATTTTACAATAACTAGACAGCTATTTTAAGTGACGCCCTGTATCAAACATTTCTGTTACATTTTAGAGGCTTTTAAATAGTTTTTCTACTCTTAAATATAAAAGAAATCGAAGACGAATACTAAAATAACAAAGGCCTAATGGCACAAAATTAAAGTAACTGCATCTTCAATAAATTGAAACGGGAATCAGGAAGGTAGCTGGCTTTAGTGCAGGCTAATGCTTTGAGGAGAACCTCTGACCTCACTCCTCTAAATGAGTTGATACCATAATATTAGACTACAGGTAACGACTCCCCAAACACTTTTTAGATGCAGAGAAGACGCTGGAGATATTTCGTAGCATTTGCTTACTTCTTTAAACCATTGTCAACCAGCTTTAAACCAGGTCAGTTTAAACCAATCTGAATATATGTCTAATAGTTCATAATGAGGTATTAGTGGGTATTTACTTTCCAGGACTCTCCTAATCTCATGTCACACCAATTTGTAATGTAAGAGAGTCTACAAGAATGAAATGCATAATCACAGATCACTTCGTTTTCCCCAATTAGCAATCAACACCAGAATTAGACCTTAACATGACTTGTGTCTGATGTTCGACTGTCCTGGCATTATTTTGGTTGAGCTTTTACAGTGGCAGGAAGCCACTGAACATGCTCTTAAGTTTTGCCTGGGGTATGTTGTGCTCTTAGAAGGGATATGGTATAAACGTTTCTTCCCTGCCCCTGCCTGCATTACTTTGCACCTTTCCTATCATCTGGTCCACAGCTCCAGCGAAGCCCCTTCACATGGCATTTATGCAGCACAAGCTGGATTCATACAGATGCTTTCTACCTGGGGCCATTTTGTGACCACTTCATTGTGCAGCTGCATAATTGGGTGTCTTCTCCACAAGGCATTTATTTTGTTGAAACTGGGATTTCTAAAGAGCTGGCTGTCAATGGAGTAAATAAACCTAGGTATTTCCTGTGACTCACCAACAGCACTGAAATAGTTTATTTTTATTAGGAGGATCAGCAAATCTCTTAAACAGCTAGAGGACATATGAGATCATTTTAGTTAAGGACATTCTGCTGTCCTGTTTGACATTAGGTTTTTCTGCAGCACCAAAAATCAAATTACACTCAGCCCTCAAGTAACATCATCCCATCTGACATAATAGCTACTAAAATCTGGTCATTTCTGTGTTACACTGAGATCAAAACTGCACACAAATTTACAGCAGGGCTTAAAAAAAGCTGAAAATGCACTGAGAATACCCTAGCTGGCTGTCCATGAATGGAGGAACCTTCTTCTTTCAGCTGCACTTTATTTTCAATTTCCTTAATTTCAAAGTAGCCTCCTATATGTTTCATAATGCTAAAGAAATGCCTAAGTGAGTTAGGACCCTGAATCATGTTGCTTTTCAATGGGATTCAATACCTGAAGGCCTCTGCTTACATCTGCTTTTGTACCAGGGGAGTTAGGCCCTGATATCAGTGCTGCCCTTTGTTGCACATGTGGGTATAAGATGCTCTGCAGTTCCAGGGTCTTCATTGCCTCAAACACAGAAACGTTTGAATAATGCAGCCATCACTAAATTATCTGAAGGTCTTATAACGTAGTATTCCCTTAACTACTGATCAAAGTTTATGGAGTAATATGCTGTTCTTGGCTATTGTACTGTAAAGATGGTTAAAGGACATAGGTTTAACTGAACTGGTGTAGCAAGAGTGCCCTGCCTGCATTGGATCCACAGAGGGACAGAGCAGAATGATGGATAAATTTGACTTCAAACACCAGGTGCACCAATTTCACTACATTTCTACAGCCAGTCACTAAGCCTTTAGTGACTTGCTGTACTCATTAGATGCTCAGCAGTTCCTGACATTGCGAGGAATCCACATACAACAGAACCTCATGATCAGACTTTTCTACCACAGGAGCCTGGTGGGCATCCTGTGGAGCCCCCTTCCTCCCCCTCCGCTATTTTTCTTCTTCCTGAACAAGAGAATTTTTTTCTTTCAAGTATAGAATAAAAGCTGAATGAGGCTGACAGCCTCATTCTCTCCATATCTGAGATTATGCAGAGAAGGGATATAACAGAGGGGAAAGGTAGCAAAAAGCAGGTTTTGCATCCTGTATTTGAAGGCTGAAGGTTAGAGCAGCCTCACATTCACCTTGCATGGCCTTTGAAAGCAAGGATTACTCATTACACAGGGATGTCTTGCCACAGCATTTTCATCTTTCAAGCAGGCCTTGCACAGAGAATGCAATCATTTTCAGGAGTTCTGCTCAGGTGATGTAGAGTTTAGTGTAGAGAAGAATGAATCCCTGGGTGTTCAGAGAAGAATCTTCACAGATAGCTTTTGTCACACAGGCATTTTACAGGGGAGTAGAGAGTCTGTTAAAACTATCAAACTGCTCACAGCACAAAAGAAAACTCAGGATGATCTCTTGTGCAGCAATGTAAAATGCACACCAGGTCAGCGTATTTCACACTGCAATCTCCATTCCAACCATAGCAGTATATAGTTTGTACTAGTTGTTGACATTAGTACAACTCTCGCATAAGGAGCCACAAGGATGCAGGGCACAAGATGCCATGGAAAAAATTTTGAGCTGTGGCTTGTCACCCCATGAGGAGTCAATAATGTAACATTTCCTACTATTGATTTACCCTGATCCCAAATCATCACTAACACAGACAGGTGGGATCTCACCATCATAAAACCTGGAGTGATAACTCTGGCAATCTAAGAAGGGGAAGGAATGTGAACATATTAGCAGACCCTGTTTTACATCTGAAGCATGGTGCAAAGTATTAAATGATGTATTTTTCTTAATAAACTTAGATGCTTCCTTCCCCTGAAGCATGGGTCATCACACTAGGTAATTGTCATAGTTAAATACATCGAGAAATCCTGACAGAACAGAACCATCAGTGTAGGTATGATTACTTAAATTATGAAGGATCCTGAAGTGGCTGCCTCCCAAGGGCCAGGCTGCAGCACTGTCTGGAAGAAGGTGCAAGGCAGAAGTGTCCTCGAGGAGTCCAGCTACCAGCAGTGGAACTCAATCATTTTCAGGAGTTCTGTATCACACAAATTCCATGAGGCTGGTTGTACACATCAAGCCCCAGTAAGCACAAGAGGGCAAGGAGTTCTCCCAGGGCTTTGTGCATACATCTGTACTAGAAGAATCAGCAGGGGCTCCGGGACTTCTGCAAACGGAATCTATATGGCAGAATCAAGGAAGCAAACAACTTTGTCTTATCAGTACTGGGAGAGGAGACACTGCAAATATCATGAGGATATTGGTAAAATCATTTAGAATTTAATATCGTAGAATCATAGAATGATTTGAGGTGGAAGGGAACATCTAGTTCCAATTTCCCCACCATGGTCAGGGGCACCTTCCACTAGACCAGGTTGCTCAAAGCCCCATTCAATTTGTCCTGGAACGCTTTCAGGGATGGGACATCCACAGGTCCTGTGGGCAACCTGTCACTACCCTCACACATTTGGCTGAAAAATTACTGTCCTCAGGAAGGGAACAGATCTATTTTGCTAAAGGAAGGAAATAACTCAAAGCATGGCATGTAAAAATGACACCTCAAGGGCTTCGAATTTGTTCCCCATCAAAGCAGAGGAAAAAAATTGACTCAGATGCTGTTGAGGTTGACAGTTCTTAAATTTAATCTGCTGTAAAGGCAAGATGTGACCCTATTGCTGTGTGCTAGAAGAATTTCTTGCTAATATCTTATCTAAACCTATTCTCTTCCAGTTTAAAGCCATTAACCCTTTTTTCTACCACTGCATGCCCATGGAAAAAGTTCTTTCCAGCTTTCTGTAGTCCCATTTAGGTACTGATGCATCTCAAAGTAGGTAAGTGGTGAGGTCAATTTGTGTGTACGTGTGTGTCAGCTGCCTGGGTGCCAGCAATGAGACAACCACTGCAGAATTTGTCCACAGGTGATGGACATTATTTGCTGATAATGTTACTGTATTGAGGAAACAAGGTCCCCAAACTGAACTGGAGCCAGGGATGACACCCACGTACAATACCAAACCCTTGTGCCTCGTGCCATGACAGCACCAATCACAAAGTGTATTGCTTGTTCATGAGAGAGGGTTTGACTGACTACAGACCTGAGATTAATGAACATCTGTATGAGATGCAGCACTAAGGCTGATATTCTGTGCAAACTTTGGAGGCACAGCATTAGTCACCTTTGACAAAAAAAAAAAATGGGACTTGATTCCTTTCAGTTTCATGAACAACTGGCAGTCTGTTATTTCAAGTGATGCCCTACTCTCCCTGGCTTGCTGAAAAGCCTCAGAAGTGCTGGTCAGAAGAGGCAGTCAGACATAAACTGAGCAGTTACAGGAGGACACTTTGTGCTTCAAAGTAAGTGGATGGAAGGTTTAAGAGAAATTGATGCACTAGTTCATACTGTTACGTTAGGAAGATTAGTGAGAATTGTGTTGTGTAGTAAAAGGAATTAGGATTATATCCCTGGGATTAATTCGTTCTGAGGACAAGTGAGAAAGTGGCAAATTAAATTAAAATCCCATTGGAAATCATCACTTGCCCTACACCTAAAGAATGTGCCGTACTACAAGAGCCTGAAGGAAATGCAAATAATGGTAAAAAACTAATTAAAAATATTAGGAAAATAACAATAATAATTTATATTTTGTATGTTTGAACTGGGTAAAAAAATTGTTGAGGTTTTGTTCCTAAATCACGTAAATTGTCTTTCACATAGTCCTTGAGTTTTGTTACAATAGCTGAAGTGCTAGATTCAGTATTCTGGAATCCATCCAAGCCATAGGTCTGGAAAAGCTGACAATGCATTGTGTCCCATAGAGACAGGCTGCTTTCTGAAAAACATTCAAGATACAAAATGACCACCTAGCGCCTTCAACAAATTTCAAAGAACAATAGGAGGAAAACATTCCCTCTCTTGCAGGAGGGGAAAAAAAACAGAAGCAGCTTTCTTTTCCTTCTGTCTTCATTCTTAGCTCCAAATGCTTGCAAGTTGCGGAGGCAAGGTGTTGTTTCCAACCAGCAACAGCAAATGCCAAGTTCAGACAGCATCCATATAGATGGGTGGGTAAAGGGATCTGCGCTTGGCCAACACCGAACTGGGTTTGAAAATCTTCGTGGGAAAACGCAGTCGTGTTACGATGCTCTATTTTCACTCTCTAGAGCCTTTCACGTTGGGTGCCCGCTTCTGGTTTTGCCAGCGCGTTACTTTGGCAGGAACAGCAACAGGGACCGACGGGGGTGCCCCCGGGGCAGCTCGGGTGAGGAGCGGTGCGGCAGGCGCCCCTCTCCCTTACCAGTCCACGTCCCGCCGTGTGCCCGGCGCGCCCCGTCCCCGGCGGCGGGGAGCGCCCTCCCCCGGCGGTGC
>WEIV01031091.1:81569-95455 GCA_013390005.1 Calyptomena viridis
CCGCCTCCGGCCCCCCGCCGGCCACCGGCTTTAAATGCGGGACGGCGCGGCGGTGCCGGCGCTCCTGCCACCGCGCTCGGAACACGCAGCTGGCTGCCATGGTCGAGGCTTTCTGCGCCACCTGGAAGCTGGTGGACAGCCACAACTTCGATGAGTACATGAAGGCGCTGGGTATGTACGGCCGGGCGGCGGTACCTTTTGGAGACCTTGGAATTTGCACCATACTAAAAAAAGATTAATAATTTAAAAGGCCAGAGGTGTAGGTGAGGCACTGGCAGCGGTGGTGGTGACTGGGGGTGGGGGGCTGGTTTGAGGCGGCTGCTGCGGGTCATTCAGCCCGAGGAGCCGGGTGTGTTCGCGTGGGAGCCGTTCTGCGGGGTAGGGACTCCGGGAGATGTCCCTGGGCTAGGGGAAGCGTGTGAAAGACGGCACATCCTGCTTGGGGATAAGCTACAAAAAACCCGAACAAACACAAAAGAAATCATTATGCTGGAGTGACAAGGAACTGAAACTCTGAGCAGCAGAAGCGATCGCGGCGGTGCGGGTGACCGCGGGCGCGGTGCGGTGCCGCCGTGCTCGGCCGCGAGGGAGGGCGCGGAGCTGCATCGGGGAGGGGGCAGTACCGACGGATACTCTCGGTACGAGGGCAGAAGCGAAGCAGAACACAGGGTACACAAGGATAGTTGTAGAGTGGGGAAAGAGGTTTCCGTACCTCGATGTGCGGAAAAAAAAAAGTAAAAACCCGAAGGTCTGATGGATTTATCTTTTTCCTTGGATGGTCTAGGAGTGGGGTTTGCAACACGGCAGGTGGGAAACGTGACTAAACCCACTGTGATTATCAGCAGCGAGGGGGACAAAGTAGTGATCAGGACTCAAAGCACTTTCAAAAACACAGAAATCAGCTTTAAACTTGGAGAGGAATTTGATGAAACTACCCCCGATGACAGAAACTGCAAAGTAAGTTAACTGGGGCTGCAGTGGCCTCCCTTTTTTTCTCCCTCCTTGCCTCCGAGGCTCTGTCTTTGCTATGGTCAAAGGGAAAAAATGTAACTTCTGCTACTACGAGTTGTAGCACTGGGAAGGATAGAGGGAAAAAAAAAAAAAAGGCAAGATTGCATCTTGCTTGCCCAGCCCTTTACACGATGTCTTGTCTGAAGCAACGTGTCATGTCGCCAGCCCCCGTCTGCTTTCCAGCGTCGAGGAATTCTGTTAGCTGCCCACTTTTGTCTGAATTTAAATACCATTTGGCATAACTTTTCCCAGTCGAAATAGTCAAATGCATTTTTTCCTACACCTTTGGGGGCTTAACATGAAATGTTATCCCAAAGCACAGGTGAGGCAGGTTCTTGTGAGACTGGAACTCAAACGAAACAACCTTTTTCATCCCTTGACACAAATAAGAATTGTGTAGAGTTCATGCGTAAAACGAGGATGATTCACAGCCTTGGCTTGAAAATGGCTGGGACTACTTTGATTCTAGACCCACATCCATCTATTGAAGAGAATTCAATAGAATGCTGAATGTGTGAGCAGAATCTCAAACGTCCCAAATAAATGAATGTCTTTGTGTTTCTTGGTATCTCACAGTCAGTTGTGACCATGGATGGAGACAAGCTCGTGCATGTACAAAAATGGGATGGCAAAGAGACAAATTTTGTGAGAGAAATAAAGGATGGCAAAATGGTAATGGTAAGTATAAAGTTCATTGAGCATTCGAATGCACCCCTAACACTCCTCACTTGCCCTTATCTCAAGCTTTATAAGTTTGTGTGACTCAAACACAAACCCTTAAATTAATTGGTGGGGAAAACTAGCGGAGATTTTGTCAAATAGTTGTTTTGTCTTGTTATAGTGACAACTAAAGAACCGCTAGTGGTTTTAGGCAGGCCAGCCTGTGGATTTCCATCCAGAGTGTATATGTTTTTTCTAGACTTTTATGTAAATACTCAAGAAAAAAAAATCCTGGTAATGATACTAAGTTCTTGATTATATAGGAAATGATCTGTTGCCAGCGGTAATTTAGAGTTCTTTAAAAAGTTTTTTTATGTATACACACATAAATAATATTTAATTACACAGAACAAGTATTTCCCTTTGAAAATAAAATTACAATATTGCAGGAGGTAATTACACTTTCATATTTAATAATAAAGGGTTTAGTCCTTCTGTCTTTTTATAAGTTACAATAAACAGCATTTGTGTGGAGAAAAGCTCAGTTTAAATTCTTGACTTTAATTTTCTTGACTTTTCAAAAACAGGAGTACAGGGTGAATAAATGTTGTAAGTTACTATAGCTAATGTCCAGGGTAGCACTTCTTATGCTTATTTCTGGCACAGAGATGTAACTTCCAAAACAAGTCTTAAACTATACTAATCTATCAAATTTGGTTGTTGCAGAAAACCAGATAGTTTGTTTCCTGAATACTTCGATGGAGACTTGCAAATAATACAAACTTTAGAGCATACAATCAGTGCACCACAACATGGCAAGCAATTGAAAGGAAAACACATGCTTTGCTTTTGAAACAGCTACATGTATACAGAAAACCTTTTCCTTTGGAATGTGAACTCAGTAAGGTGCCCTGTTCTACTTCAGGAAATACCTCTAGAATGTACACTGTAGTTGGCGTTCTACACAGCTTCAGTGACTAAAGTATTTGGTAGTTCTAGCTACATAGGGCACAAAATGCACTTTTTTAATGTCAGGTTCTCCTTAAGTATATACCTGTGCATAACAGTGTAGAATAGGGATATGGAGGACTTGGAATTTTAGACCGCACATCTTGGTGTGATGAGCTTTGGGAAAACATGTGTTAAGTCTGTATTAAAAACAATGCTATAATAAAAAAAAATCTAAGCTCACTTGGGCTGCCTTTTAAATGTGTATTGTGAGCTTGAAAGTAGCAAAGAAAAAGTTTAGTTTCTTATGGGAACCATAACTAAAGCTTTACTTCTTGTTAATTTAAAATGTCAATAATCTCTACCAGTTTGTTTTTCTATAAATAACATAATGTAAACCAACCTTGCTTTAGCAAGGCCTTCATAATGTGTTACCATTACAGAAAATGGTCCAACATCTAACATGTCTGTCTTTTCCTTGGACTTGCAGACTCTCACTTTTGGTGATGTGGTTGCTGTTCGCCATTATGAGAAAGCATAGAGTTTACGTGACCTCTGTCCAGATGTTACTTCTGCTGGATGGATTAGTGTCCTGTCCATAACTGAACGTAGCTAAAATGCACATTTCTGGCATGAAAGGTTAATAAAGAGTTTTGGGATGTTTTTTTATAAAAATAACTTTATGCCATCAAATCGGCATGCTTGTGCTGTATAGTGAAACAGGTTAAACTTGGCATTAAATTTCTGAAACACTTGCCTCTTTTTTTTTTTTACAGTAAATGGAAAATATTTGAATTGTTTTGGAATGCAAATCAAAAAGAAATTAAAACATTTTTTAAACCCGTGCTCCTTTGGCATTTAATCAGCTAATATCCCAGTGTTTGGGGGGAGATGTTCTAAGTTCCCTTTTCTGAGTTTAAAGACAGAATAATGTCGTACATGATGCAGCAGCAGGCTTTCTGTGTTGTGTAGAGTATTTTGGGAAATGAAAAATTTACTTCAGTGGCTTCTTTTTGCTGGAGAAATCTAAAGTCCCTGTCTCTATAGGGACAGAAGTGAGATGCTTAAGCCATATTCAGCTCCTCTCTTCACCAGGAACTTGTTTCCCAGTGCAGGCTAAGGTCAGCAGACAGACAGACTTTGCTGGGGGATCATGGCATTTTGTGTTTAATAGTTAAGAGTGTTTTTGTTTTGAAAGGTTTGGGGTTTTAGTTGCTTTTTTGGTGTTGGTTTTTGGTTTTGTTTTCGAGTTTTTTTTCTAATATGCAAATATTTAAGCCTTTGACAGGGTCAGAGCAAAGGGTCACCATGATAACACTTTTTCATCAGTCTCCACAGGGATGGGAGGAAAACCGTACATGACAAGCCTACTAAAATTCCCTTCCCTGAGCTGTTGTTTCATATCTAATATGTACAGGAGAGAGAACAGTTTGCACTGTGAGCAATTTAAAGTAAAATGCTACTTAAAAGAGCTAAAACCTTATGCCTGAACAATATTTCCTTAAAAGATGAGTGAAAAAAACCTGCCGTAGAGTTCAGATTATTAGGAAAACTGGTTGTTGGCAGCAGGGAGGAGATTCTTCAGAGACTCAGTCTACAGTGAATCAGTGAACCACATGGAGGTGTAGTTACCTCTAGCCTTGCAAACAAAGGCACAGCTGAGCTGTGTCTTTGGCTAATCAGTGCTCTGGGAACAGTGTGTGAGGCTGCAGAGGGAGGTGCAGGAGGGCCTAATCCTGCACTGACATCCTTCAGATCTGGTGTGCAATATCATGGGAACAGGCTGCTTACTTCCCTGGATAGCTAGCGTAACACGGGTAGCTCATCTCACTTGTCTGATAGAAGTTCAGATGTAATTGGCATCTAACCCACACAAGTATAAAATTCAATGTTACTGTATTCGGTTGTTATTTTTTGATAAAGAGGTTGTCTGAAAGGAACATTCAGATCTGTTTTTGCTTGTGGGAAGAACTATACATATAGAAGATAAAAGTCCTTAATTATGAATCATTATAAGTATGTTTTATTTGGTAGCTATGTATAGTTTTTAAAATCTAGGAGCTAACTTTTTTTTGTTAGAGAAATGGAAAGTAGAACTTGTCCCAGTGGCATGGGGAGCTGCAATCTCTGTTTTGGGCTGCTTAAGTGCTACAGTGCAAATTGTGTTTAAGCAGCATCTTCTGCCCTTCAATTTCATTAGCTCATTTAATCCTCAGCTTCAGTACTAATACAGCTTCTGTTGCCTGCCAGTGCATTTGATATGACTGTCCTCAGAAAGGTGGGAGCAGCTACTTTTCCTTATTCACTGGGAAAAACAGACTTGCCTCTCCAATACTAGCATTCATCTTCACAAGTGATTTGTGGGGTCATGAATTAAAGAAAAACCCAACAACCAAAAAACAAAAAGGTTTTTATTAAATATGAGGAGGAGAATGCAGAGACATATTGTTAAGACTTGGTTTACAAATAAATCCTGAACAATAAATATTTTACATTACAGTAATTTTTAAAGGCTACTTTCCTCTACATGCATCGGTTCTATATGTTATATGAAACCATCATGAAGTTTATTGATAGTCTTTTTGCAATTCTAAAGATAAACATCAATGTCAAGTTAAGTAAGGGAGAGAAAAGTGGAGAAGTGGTATCTGTGAAGTGCCTCTGACACTGGTCAGAGGAGTAGGACTTCCTTCTGCTTCTAATGCAACAGCTTTGCAGAGTCCTGGACAGCAGATCTATCTGAACGCTACAGCATAGCAAGCATTGGGACATTTGAGGGCAGCCACGGGATCCATGACACCATTATTGTGATCTGCTTCTAAAACTGATGCTAAGTACTCTTCCTCTAGACAAAAGTACTTGGACTTCAGCAATAAACAGCAGCTCTGCTACCGTAAAGCCTTGGCAGTGGAGACTCCTATTAACAATGTGCCTCATCGCTTCCCTTAAGCTGTATTAATAATAACAACCATTAATTAATAATTTAATTGATAGCATATTTCATCAGCTTGTTTAAATTTTATTTTAAAGCATGTTAAGTAGCCGGGATCCATTTTTACATGTATCCCGTGAGCAACTTTCCTTCCAAGAGATGTTTGAGACTGGTGAGGGGTGTCTTGAGCGCAGCCTTCCTTCGAGGACTCCTCACATCAGCCAATGCCCCGACTCGAGCCCTGCCCGCGGCCAAGCTTGGCTCCTGCAAGCTCCTCGGCGCTGCCCCGGAGGTGGCACCTCCCGAAGGCCCCCTCGGGCACGGCCGGCCGAGGCCACCGCAGCCGCCCCCGCCGCCCCCTTCGGGAGCNGCTCCCCGCTGGCGCCTCCTTCGCCGTTCCGCGGCCCCGCTGCCCGCACTGAGCGCTGCCCTGGTATTCCCTGCCCCAGCTGGCTTCGGCTTCGCGGGGCTGTTAGATCAGTAAACACGTCGCTTTTCAGATACCGGGGGGGTTAAACGGGGTTTATATTCAGCTCTCCGGGCAGGCTGGCCGGTGAGGTGAGGTGAGGTGAGCCCAGCCCTGCCTTGCCCTGCCTTTGGTGCGGGTGTCCCAAGGCACGCACTGCACACACCGCCTTTGGGATCTGTGCTGTCAGCGAACACACACACGTTCTGCCTGGCCTGGTCCCCGGTACGGTCGTGCACGAAGGTGAGTGCTCCGAAATGGTTTCCCACAGAATTTTCATTCCATGTCACTCACACTTGCCTCGGACCAAACATGCAGCAGTATCCCGGCGTTTCTCCGACTCCTGTTGGTAGGCATCACAGTTATACAGATTTTGAAGAACACTGTTGGCCTTTGCTTGCTTCCTGAAATAAAACTCCACACGGTAGAGTCGCGTGGTGCCTGCTCAGCCACAGAGTGGGCATGTGACCTTGGGAAAAATCAATTTATATCCGTCCCTGTTTCACAACCTCTGCCCTAGATACATGTGTTATCAAAGCCTTTACCAAGTGCTTTGAAACTGACAGAAAGAAATTACTCTTTTTCTTTACATGAAACTTGAAGATTTGTAGTCTAATACAGACTTCATTCATATTGTTCAGCATATTCCTATACTTCTCAGCTCCTTTATCTGTGCAATGCTGTGTACCCGTGGCTGAGAACTTGTCAGCCTGGAAAGCAGTGAATAGGTAAGGCTGACATACTGCTCTGGTGAGAAGCCCAGTCTCTGCTGCTGTGGCTGCTGAGGAGAAGAGCTTTGAAATTTTTCCACGCGCTCTTTCTTGTCTTTCTTTCTAGACTTTGATCTTTTATGGTGGCTTCTGTTCAGGGACGATCTGGAAAAATAATCAAAAATCAAATTCCTCTTTTTTCACGTGGAGAAGTCCTTCTATTGCCTTCTCTACTTTGCGTTTCCAGATCGCTGTCAGTGAAAAAGAGCTGATTTTTCAGTTCCTTCCAATCTCCATTTTATTTCTGGTAAATAGTGTAAACCCATGCCTCTGCTTATGTTTTCATTTTTTTCTAGTTAGACTATACAAAGGACTCTTGTCAGGAATGTAGAATTTGCTCACACTTATCAGACAGGCTAATCAACAATTTGTTAAATTTATTCTCCTTTTCAAGACTTTGAACAGGAATAGGAGTAGCAAACTTGGCATTACCCCTGTATTTCCAATTCCAGTGCAAATAATGCATTTTCTTTAATCTTTGTTTTCTGAAAACAGGGCAGTTCTGGCATGTATCTGATCTACATTTAGATCCGACTTATCACATTACCCCTGATCGCACCAAAGTTTGTTCTTCTTCCAAAGGAGCCAATGCCTCCAACCCAGGCCCTTTTGGAGACTTTTTGTGTGATTCTCCTTATGAACTTATTTTGTCAGCATTTGCATTCATGAAGGATTCAAAAGAGCAGGTTTCATTCATGATTTGGACAGGGTAAGTGTTCAAGTCACTCTGCAGTTACAACTGGATAGTGCAGTGGTTCACAAGTTTGTATTTGCACCAAGAGATGAGAGTTCAGTCTCTCACAAATGCGAGTTGTCCCTTTAGTTGTCCAAATGGCTGCTAAGTGGAAGACTGAGAATATAAGACATCATGAACAGACTTTGATCTTTGTAATAATTACTGGACTGTTCATTGTGCTATTTACCACATGAGTGTATCAGTGTAAGTTAAGAGAAATGGTGTGAGGAAGGTGGGAAGTGGAAAAAGCAAAAAGATATGTCAGGGCAATAACTGGCTGGAATGAATTATTGTGGGAGGCAGTGGATTTTGTAGCTCTCCAGGTCTACATCTGAAGTCTAATCTAAATCTGAGGCGCATTTTTTCTTAGAAGATACCCTGTACATACATTGTATTTGGTTCTGTAAGAGATAACTAGAATCAAGCAATACTAGAGTTTATGCATTAAATGCATAAAGTTACCATTCTGGTTTGGTGCCTATATGGATTCTAGATCAGCAGCTAGCAGCAGGAGGGTAGCTGTGTTGTAGATGCTGCCTCTGTCTTCATTACTGTCATTCATAGTTGCATGTGCTTCTGAAGAAAGTGTCCCTCATTGCAGGCCTCTGTTGAGTAAAAACATGTAGCTTTCCTGTTCCGATCTTCATTAGAAAGTAGGCATAATAATACTCTTTCACAGAGAAATTACCTGTAAGGCTTTGTGTGCCCTAGCATATTGATGCACACTTCTACCACAGCAAAATTCTCAATTCTGCCACCACAAAATTTTTTGTAGTATACATCAATAGGTAAAAAGATTAGCAAAAAAGATTAGCAAAAAGATTAGCAAAAGATTAGTATTTGTGAGTGTTTGTGAAAACTAGTTTGTTTATGTTATGCCACTTAATTTTGCTAGGGAAGGGTGTTAAAAATACTACTCTATGAACACGAGTGATTAATTTATGTCGCTTACCTTATTGTACTTAATTTTCAACAGGATGTTGTTAAAAGGGATAAAAGAAACTTGCAATGTTGTGCAGGTGACAAAAGATGTATAACCCAAACTGCAAGTAGCTCAAAATGATGGCATTAATTTAATTTCTAAGAAATCTTTGTTATGATATGTATCATAAGATAAACATTAGTCTACTTGTTTGCTTTTTTAAAAAAGCCTTTGCAGAGATGCTTTCAAGCAATTCTGTAGTTTTAATTGAAGAGTGTAGTAGTGTCACGTGGTAGAATGTAGATGTGTTTGCAGAATTTTTTGCCTTACGTTGCTAACAAACCTTTTCCTTTTCAGAGATAGCCCTCCTCATGTTCCTGTAAAAGAACTCTCCACAAAGTTGGTCATTAGCATAATTGGCAATATGACTTCTACAATTCGTCATTTCTTTCCAGATCTTCAGGTTTTCCCAGCTTTGGGCAATCATGACTACTGGCCACAGGTAAAACAAGTTAGAAATATGTTTATGTGTCGTATTGAGTGTGTTCCTAACCCCTCAAAAATTTTTCTGGAAACAGAACTCTGCAATTCTTCAGTTAGCATTTAAAATTATAAATAGTCCCACTCTAGAGCAGAAACTAGATCTCTCTCTCTCTGTGCTCTTTCTTAAGGAAAGGTGGATGTCAGGTGAAATCTGCACATGGCCTGAGGTCCTGCAAATTTGCTGCTAATGGTTCCTCTTGGCTGAGAACCACTATGTGTCAAAATACTTAATACATACTTCTTATTTTTTTCTTGCTGTGTACATCATGCTTGTGTACACAATAACTTAATCTAGCAGAAATGACATCTGTAATGGATCTCTGAGCCTTAATGGATCTCTGAGCCTTACTACATGGTACATTTCAAGGCCTACTTAAAGGCCTACTGGAAATCCATTTGCTGGCATCACTGGATTTATTTTTTTAACCAAACCAATGGCAGAATTTTTGTAATGTTCTTATAGTTTTGCCACTACTACTAAAAATATGTCTATTTTTTCTTTCCTTATTGGACATTTAGAAATATTCACATTGATGATTCACTGGCTGTGTGCAGCTGAGGACAGTGCTTTTTCACTTTGAGTGTACTGTGAATATTGTTCTTGGCATAGCTCAAAAGTAAACAGTTGCTTCATGTGTCCTTTAAAGCGTGTTGTGGGTTGATCTGGCAGCACACAGGACTCAGAAGCAAATGCTGTCATTGGATCTGAGGGGATCAGAAGGGATGTGGAGCAGGTCAACTAAAATATTTTGTTTGAAATGCCTTGTGGGACTTCAGCAACACCCCTTCATACCCTGAAGGCTTTTATTCCAGCTTTCTGTGTTATTAGGCCATATGTTGGTATAGTAGGTGATTATAACATTGCCTGTGTCATTGCTGGAGTTAGTGGTTTGCAAGTCAGGGAGTAAGAGAGATGCTGAGAGGGGGGGAAAAGGAAATGTGAGAGACAAAAAATAAGAGCTAGACATATATTAGAAATGTGAGTGCACAAACCAAACTGGGGCTTCAGTCTCTTGTGTTACTGTGATGGTACAGCGCTGGCTTGTCATGTGCACTGACAGGGGACAGGCTGGTTCACCAGAAACCACTAGTAAAGTATTTTGATAAATAACTCCTTAACTGAGGTCTCCCTCATTGTTTTGTTTTTATTTTGTTTTGTTTTTAAAAATGTCTAAATAGAGAATAGTTGTCATTCAGTGGTCTCCTATGATATAGAAGAAAAAAACTAGTTATGATAACCTTGTAGACAAAGAATGTCGGGACTTTTTCAACAAATCTGAGTTTTGTTTGTGAAATTCAATGTAAAAATAGAGAAAATGATGCTCAGGAGGGGCAGATGGGCAGCAAATAGGACTTTGAAGCAGGCAGGTGATTCGAATAACTGGTGATTGTTGTAGTTTTCTCTGCACAGAGCCACACAGGAGTGTTTGTTTGGTACTTTGCTTTGAGATGGCATGCTTCACCAAGAAGCAGAACTGGCATGCTTTTCAGTTACTGTTCAGGAAAGATCATGGGATCAGAAAATCCCACTATGGGGTCATTTCAACTTGTTTGATTTTTTTAATGTTTTTTGCAGTTTATGACATTTCTGTTTTTCATATGGGCATGCTTGGGAAATGTCCTGTAGGCTGGAAGAGATGTAGTGCAAGCCACACACTGTAGGTTGTTCCAAAGTAAGTGTGAAAGCTGCATGCTCACCATGTGCCAAAGAATTTTATTGCTCTTTGTTGTATTCTGACTTGTCTGTCTTAACAATTAAACAGTCTTGGGTGATTTTTCTTGCAGCACATTTTGAAAACACCACTCAGGTTAATCAGGCATTGGGATACCTTTCAGAGTATATTGTGACCTTGGTCTTTCTGCATAGTCTTATTTGTTTCACACCCTTGCCCCTGCTTAAAACAAATTCCCAAACTGCTGTCTAGCAGTTCAGAAAGAACTGGGTTGCCTGACTGCAAACCACCTTCAGTCCGTAACACGGCCTGTTATCTGAGATGAGCTTTTGCTATGTCTGTTAGTTAGCTCTGGCTCAGAGCTGTCCTAGTAATGTCTGTGCACTGCAAGCAACAAATGTCTCAACAGACGTCTGATTGCACTACTCCTAGACAGAGACTTACTGCCTAAGCCTCTAACAACATCGGTTTAGTTTCAAAGATCTTGGAAAGGTCGAATTTTATGTTTAAGAAAACATGCGCTGCAATGTTGTTCCTGTTTTTCAACCCGTTAAGACAGGCTGGTATCTTTCTGTCAGGGTTAGATCAGAGCATGGCTCTTAACAGGCTGTGGCTCAGGCTGAAGAGTGCTACAGTCCTAATTAGAGCCTGTGGGAGAAAACATTGACAATACTTTTTCTTTTACATTTTAAATACTTCGTTAGTGAACGACAGGACAGCATTCTGTTGATTTCACCTGAGTGCTTCTGAGAGCTGTAATAGAATTTTGGGGAGCTGCTATGAACCCCAAGTTGCTTGACAAAATCACCTTCTTTAAAAGGAATTTAGGTTCAAGCTTTTCATCCAAGAGATTTTTTTTTTTTTGTCAGTTGATATGTTTATTAATTTTGCAGAATGTATGGTTTTCCATTCTGCTGGATTCCTAAGGCTTGACATATTTCTGACATTAGTTTATCAATGTATTAACAAGGCCATGCAGTCAGTTCTGACTGAGTTTAGGCATTTGATCTTGATCAGCAATACTGAATGTTTAGAAGTTGGTTTTTTCCTTTCTTGAATTTCTTCTGGTAATGACTGGATACACTTAGGTGTTACGCAAGAAGCCAGGTAGGATAATTTAGTGATTCTTTTGTCTGTGTGTCTGAATGCTAAGACTTAGGCAGGTTCTCCTCTCTCACAGGATCAGCTTCCTGTTACTACCAGTGAAGTTTACAACGCTGTTGCAGATTTCTGGAAACCTTGGCTAAATGATGATGCAATCAATACCTTCAGAAAAGGTGAAATTTGTAATGCAGTAATGCATTGTGAAGCTGGGACTTAGAGAGCTAATGTTCTGTGGATTTGTACTGTTTGTTTAGCTAAGTCTCATAGGATGACTCAGAACAATGGATTATCTGTAATGCTTCTCCTGGAAGAAGTTATCTTTTTGAATGGCAATACCGATATTCAGAGTACATTTATTCCTTTCTGATGCAATAATTATCGCTTCTTGTACACATGTACAGTGTTATTGACTTTGTACAATGCATGCGAAATACCTTTCTGCCTTTAATACCTCTTAATATTTTTTAGATAAAGGCATATGGTTGTAAAAAAACTGTTAAAATGTTGTTTCTATTTTCTGCTGTATGTATTTCAAAGCATATTGAATAGGTACATTTTTGTTCAGGTTATTATAGCACATAGTTGTGGTGATTATACTCTTAACATTTGTGTCCAACTTACTAACTGGGAAAATACTGATATCCTAATTAGGATTTTTCCTTATAGCAAAGGACTGAAAAGTTCAACCCAATATCTAATCCATGCAAACATTAGGGATTTAGAACTTTAGTTTATGTTTTTGTGTCCTGAGTGAGAACAAACTCTGGATAAGAGTAGAAGTAGAAACTTTAATAATAATAAAACTCAAAGGGGCAGACAATATGTTAAAGTGTTATACTTATGTTGCTGTGGCTCCATGGCTCCACTCAAAGATGAAGTTGTAGTCACTGAAGAAGCTCATGGAGAGTTTTGGGAGCTAGAATTAAAAAGTGTGATCTTTACTTTTCATTATATTACCAGTCTGAAGTTAAAGGATTTTCAAAGTACAAGGCTACGAAACTAAACAGTTCTTCCTGGAGGAAGAATACTGTTTGCAGTATTTCAAGAAATGAGGACCTTTTAACAACTATTTTATCTCAGCTTGGAAGAAACATTATGAGGCACTTCTTGCATGACAGTTGGATAATTGAATCTGAATACTGTCAAACAGAGACAATTACAGGGAAGAATTCATAAATAATTCAGTGTCAATTTCTACTAAAATGTGTCTGAAAACATTGTTAAGGTGTTCTGTTGTGATAAGGTGATGTTTGGTTTGAATATGTTTGCATAGTCTATTAGAAAGAGTTAGGCTGGGTATTTTGGCACTAGTGTACTTTGATTGTAAAGTTGTGCCTTGAAGCCTTTTCTTTGTCATAGGATGTTGGTCTTATTTTCACAGGTGGCTTCTACACACAGCTGTTTGAATCCGGTGATAGCTCTCAACCACTCAGGATAATCAGTCTGAACACAAATTTATATTACAGCCCCAACAACAAAACTGTGAATATCACTGACCCAGCTGACCAGTTTGCCTGGCTGGAGGGAATACTTGAAACCTCTTCACAAAATGAGGAAAAGGTAGGGGCCATGAACAGAACCCATCATTACTTGTTTCAACTTTGAAAAGAAAAAAAAAGTAAGAAGTAGAGACAATGCAAATATAGACATGCTTCTAGAAGAATATAAATGCTGCCAAAATAGTACAAAATCAAAATTTTATTTTTTAATAATTCTTCCTTGAATATGCATGTTATACTGCAACAATTAATAAAATAGTTGAATGTAGTTTCTCAAATTATATAGTAAAATACTTTTTCTTTCCTACTATGTAAAATACTGTAGAAGCCAGCTTCTGACCTTTTTTACCCATAACCTTTAATTCTAAAATACACACGTGGCCTAAGACAAAAGCTAGTATACTTCATTTACATTTTAATGTAATTAAAAGTATCAAAAATAGAAATTAGAAAGGAGTTTGTCAACCAAAAAACTCCTTAGCCAAGCTGCAACAATTACTATGATTTGAGTGTTATAATAAATTGTCTCGTAATACTCAGTGAGGTTATAAATTGTTGGCTACTGATAGATACATTGATTGGTGCGGGGATTGAATCATCTTCTGAGGAGAAGTGTTTAATT
>WEIV01031091.1:96946-161085 GCA_013390005.1 Calyptomena viridis
GTAAAATACTCAAATGTTTATTGGCTCTTCATCTATGTTTTATATAAACTTGTAAGAGCAATGCTTGAAATGCTGACTGGGGTAACACTATTTCAAATCTTTTACCTTTTTACATGGTGTTATTGTGGAGTTAATCTCCAGGAAAAAGGAACCCAGCCTAATGAAAGAACCAGCTTTGTGTATTTTTTTTAAATGATGTTCAAGGCAGTCTTATACTTACATTTTTTCGTACGTTGTCCAATTTGTGCATGAAATCATCATCTCTACGGCACATTTCACTGGGGACAGACTGATCTTGGTGGTTGTCATTACAGTTCACATGTGCAACTACTTCCAAATGATTTTATAGTTTTGTGTCTTTTGACAAAATTTAAACAGTGAAGATGCATGCAGCTAAATACATATTGTGTCTATCTGTACAATTTTAGACTGTCTTTTATTTATGACATTTTCCTCTTGACAAAATTCCAGAGAATTCAAGATAAATGCAATATTGCAGCCAACATCAGTGTAATGAGATAGAGCTCAGTTTTATCTTCTCCAGAAGAGTCTACTGATTTCCAAGCTTTCAAAGCTTCTACACATATGTGGAAACTGACCCTGTGATTTCACTGCTGTGACATTGTCAGAGAAGGAAATAGTTAGGGCTTCTTTCTTCTTCCAGAGAGAACCTCTCAATGTACTTACCTGCATCTTCTGTCTCAGTTAAACCCATGTACATCTGCATGTTTCAGTTGCTGTAAAGATCAGTGTTCACGTACTATGTGCTGAGCTAGTCTAGGTGAGTGAGGTCAGGGTCGGGTGATGAGACTCTGGTTTCTAATAACATCATAAATACATAAAGCAACATGTAAAATACAGTGTAGAAACATCAACTAAAGGTTTTGAGTATGTCTTCAGTAGAAATATGCAAAATACAGAGACTTTACATATAGACAAGACCATTTTGCACAGGTAGTTGAATTGGCCAGGAAGCCTCTAGTATAGAGAAACTTAGGTGGTACACACTGGAGTGGGTACTGTGGTATTTCACACAGGTTTTGGTCTATCTGTTGCAACTATACAAGGAGTTCACAGCCATACAGCCTATCCAGGGGAAAAAAATGCTAATGTTTCTAAGCCAGTCACTCTTGTTCTTGCTGTGTTGGTTCTCCACAAAAACATTGTTTGAAAAAGAAATGATTGAAAGGAAACTATCTCCTCACCTTCCCTTTGATTGAAAGGAAACTATCTCCTCACCTTCCCTTTTCCTTCAGAAAAGCCAGTCAATTCCTTGTTTGTGGCACCTGCTGTAACCCCAGTGAAGAATGTATGGCAAATGGAGTCCAATAATCCTGGTGTCAGATTGTATCAATATGATTTTCTTGATTATAGCTTGCTGGTAAGTAAATATTTTAAAGCATTGCTTAAGACTTTAAAAATTACAGTCATTAAAAATTACAGTGAGATATCAGCTTTTGTAGTATCATGGTTGTTGGTGGAACTTTGGTGCTTACTATTAGTTTTTCCTCCTGTGCAAAGAAAAGAAAATCTGAAAGAAAACTTGGCGGTCTTTCTGTGCCTACTGGACTAACTATTCTTACAGCATAGAATCAAAGACAGAATTTTTCTAGGCAAAATCCTAAAACTATTTGCAAGGAGCTTTGCAAGTGTGAAAGAGGTTCATCCCAAATCCTGGGGTTGTTTTTGCTGGAGATAGCCCGAGTTTTGGGATGCCATCCATAAAATGCTTCTAAAGGGTGTAGAAGGGCAGATGAAGAAAAGTACTTTTAACCATCTGATGTCTTTTGTAATCATGCCCCTTGCTATATCGAGTTTATGGTCTTTATAGGAAATTATAGATATATTTAGAAGAAAGAAAAAGTAAGATATTTCTCTGTACTCTCATGTGATTTTTGCAGATAAAGTGAATTCTATATAATTACTTCAGCTCCTACATAATTACTTGGACTTTCTCTCTGTAATTCAGGGTAAAATCTTGACTGCAGTGAGCTCAGTGACAATGCACCCTGCAGCTTTAGTAGGACTGGAGTTTCTGTCTGGAGACCTATGCTAATACAGGCTGCTCCTTTCCTGTGCGGATTTCTCTCCTGCATCATCATCTCTTCCTTTCCCTTTTTCCCTGGGCCATTCTTTTTCTGTCTGTTCTGCTCCTCAAGCAGCCTGCAGAAAGGAGACTTCTGGTTCTCACCCTTTTCCCCACTCCTAAGGCAGACATGAGCATAGTGGAGTTAGGACAGGAAAGACCTCTAACGCTGGCACTGCTGCCTTTTGTGGCTCCTTTTTCTTCTCCTCCCCATCCCCCCACCATTACTGCACTGCAAGTACCAGCGTTGGGTGTAAGCCCAGCTCTTGGGGTGGGACGTGACCTTCTATTCACTTGTGAATAATGAGGAGTGACAGCTTCCTAATCAATATATCACTCCAGAGACTTAATGAAGCAGGGAAGAAAGCAATACAGTCGTGACTTTTTTTTCTTTCTTTCTTTAATTGTTTTGTTTTTTTTTTTTTTAACTGTAGGATCTTTGGCAGTTTTACTTGGACCTCAGAGATGCCAATGAGAAAAATGAATCGAACTGGAAATTAGAATATATCCTGACTAAAACTTATGGCATTGAAGACTTGAAGCCAGAGAGCCTATATGAAATGGCCAAACAGTTGTCTGTGCCACACAGCACACTGTTTGAGCAGTATTACAGTAACTTCATTGTGAGTTATGACAAAACCATTGTCTGTGAAGGGGGGTGCAAGATCTGCCAAATATGTGCAATCCAGTATTTAGATTACTCCTCATACACTGATTGTATCAATCGTGAGGCAACATGGAGATGAAATCTCTGTGCAGTTAATGCAGATAGTGACTTTTGCCTGTGATTTAAAGAACCTGCTTGCTCTTTCGCTCAAGCACTGACAGAGCTTGTGGGACTTCTCTAAATTTCAGGGCAGCAACAAATCTCCTTAAATCTTTCTTCTTGCAAACATGTTTTCCTTTATCATCTAAATAAAAGTTTATTGCCTATATAATAGCAGCCAGATACTTTGCTGTTGTTTCAAGTGTCCTGTACCCTCTGTAACAGGCATCTCAGTTTGTGGGAATTGAAGTTACTCAGTTCTTTGTAAATCTAAGTCTTTTTTCTCAGGGTCTATAAACATAGGCAATGCCATTTCAGGCATGGGATTTTTATTGAGGCAGGTTTCAATCATCTGCTGTCACAATCTGCAAACTGAAGTCGGCAAAACCTGCATTTGCTGAGACTTGAGTGCAGTTATGTTGTTGATGCAATGCCAGTATTTGGGATCTCCTGCCAAGTTTTCCTTCTTAATCCCTTAAACCCACCTCTGCTTAGGGGCATTTTCTAATGATGGCATAAAAGTGACTTAATGGAACACAAACCTCCATCCTTAATCTAATTTTTTCAGAATGTGTGTATTTATCCAGCACAAAGTGCTTTTTACTTATGATAGAGCTATATGTACATCGATATACTTCTATCAAGGAGTCTCCTGGTATGAGATTTTACAGCAGACCATAAATCAGGTTTAGATTGATCAACATCAGTAACTGGACATGGCATATACATTGTCTGTGTGGCACAGGCAAGCTTGCACTTGTCATGGTGTTTTTTAGGCTTCTATTTTCACAGAACAGTCTAGTACTTAATATGAAGATTATCATATGTACAAATTTACAATTGCAGAGATCTCTTCCTCTTGTGTTTAAGTATGTGCACAAGATGATGCTATTAAGATGGCCCTGTACCTGGTGTGTGTATAACCAAGGGGACTTTTACCCATTTTTCTATCACATCAAGAGCTATATTTTTGAAACCTTTGGTCAGTATCATAGAACACAGACCCTACTCTAGATAATATTATCCCTGAGTAACTGGTGCTGTAGAGTGGTTATGAGACAAATCCAGTTATGGAGTTTTTTATGAGATTAAAGCCTTTACTGTAGCTGTTAATGAACTTTCTGGGTTTGTTTCTGTCCAAGCTTGAAATATTTAGCAGAAAACTTTCCAATAAATTTTTTGAGCCTGAAGCATGCACAACTGTAGATGCAGCTACCTCAGATTTGTCATGCATCAATCACTCACAGAGGAAATGGTTGGCTTGTTAAATTTGCATCCAGAAACAAATCCTCCAGTGGCACTAGTATTTAGAAATGCTATTAATAATGCATGGTAGGCAGTTCTGTATTTTAAATTTGGTGCTTGGAGAAGGTATGGTGAGCATATAAACTTGTCAGAGCTATCTGTTCTTTCTGCTCTCAAATGTATCTGGATATGTAAATAACCTGACTTAATATGGGTACTGTACAGACTATGACAGTGAGGAAGTGCCATAAAGTTTCAGTGCTGAAAGCTCATGATTCCCTCTGTGTTGGATGTCTTCTTTCGTTGTGTTTCTCATGGGTGTGTTCATTAAAAAAATGCCTGTTACCAATACCAGTTTTCCAAGTGTAAGCAAGCAGAGTTGTGGGCGGATAGCATAAGGGCACTTGGAGCTGATAGGATAGCTTGAGCTTCCTCCAATTTGCCAGATGGGTTTTGTTCAGTTTAGTCTTGAGCTTTGAACCAACTGTCTCTTTTCTCATACTGCTTTGTTTCTGTGAGTTCTGTGGCTTCTGTTTGAGCTTAATACCTAGAAGACATCCTGGAGACACTATGAAAATTATCGAGTTGTATTTTTCCATTACAAACTTCTTCATTACTAAACTTTAGGGAGAGCTGGACCATGTGGTGATTTAGTAGCTACAGAATTCTAGGAAGAGGGGTATGCTGCTTATGGGGTGGTGGGCATCTTGCTTACTAGATTGCCTTTTTTTTGGTGATTGTATGTCAGTAGGTGTTATTTGGTGAATTAGAAAAAAGTAAATGCCTGCAAATGTCTAAATAGCAAGCTATGATCCAGGCATACTTTTTTTTTAATCTGAACTTCAGTTGAAGCCAAAAGTTGGATGGTATTAGC
This sequence comes from Calyptomena viridis, assembly GCA_013390005.1. Classification (NCBI taxonomy): domain Eukaryota; kingdom Metazoa; phylum Chordata; class Aves; order Passeriformes; family Eurylaimidae; genus Calyptomena; species Calyptomena viridis. The sequence goes on from WEIV01031091.1 coordinate 101,918, forward strand.
CAAGGTGCTTTTTTGTTTTAGCTAGAGGCATATATTCACCAGAGTGACATTTAAACAGGATATATCCTCCAAGATACATCCTGTTATTCAGGCTAGCATTTTCTGATCTCCTGTATGTAACTACAGCCATGCAAGCGTAACTGGCTGAGAAGGATCCAGCAATATGTTTGACTGCATCATCTTGCAACTTGGACATAAATCAAGGAGAGAGCTTCTAGAAATGTTACACTTTAAAATAAATGAGATAAATCACATGAACAGCTTAGATGCCCAGGCGCCATGCCTCAGTATAAGGGGAAATAGAGAGAAACCATGATGCTTTTGTTTTGGGTTCCTACTTTATTCTTTCATGGATCTAGGAATGTTCTACAGAAAAGTTACCCTGTCCTGACAGAAGCTATTTTAAGGAATCAGAAAATGCCAAAGGGGCATGACCCGATAGAGTAGCTAACTCCTGTAGACCACATTCCTGTTTCAGTTATCAGATGGAACCTTATGGCCCCATCTTGAATTAAGGCTTAGGGAGAATATTTGTAAGGCCACATTTAACAGAAAGACAAATTACACCACCTAGTGGAGTAAAAAGTTTTTCATTTATCTACAGTTAAACTAGAGGCATATGAACAAGACTAATTTCTCAAATATTGTAGGATTTAACTTCTAGCTTTTGAAGGTAAGTAGTTGTTGAAGGAAATACTGCTACTTCTTTGTTAGCAGTACTGTCATGTTGCATCCTTTCTCTGGATATTAAATGGTTGCTGACTTCTAGAGGCCGTGTCAGTTGATGGATCCAGAACCCTGCAATAGGTACATGTCTCAGTCCACATCCAGGGGAGAACTGAATCCTATGCAAGGTATCCTCGGAGTCCAGCTCAGCTAGCCAGCAGAAAAGGGATGCAACAGAAAACAAAGATACATCCCCGAGCAGGCTGGTGTCTCCTTCCAATTAATTTCTGTGCTTTAATTTTGGAGGTAACTGCCTGAGCTTATGTCTACATTAGCAGGTACTGCAACGTAATAGAAGTGCCTTCTTCAACTGGAGAGTAGGTGCTTAGGAGTTGATGTGACTGCTGCACATTTCAGTAGCAGTTGAAGGATGTTAAATGTACCTTTGAAATGCAGCTTCCAGCTGCAATTACATCTGAAAAAACACTCTCGAAGAGCACTCTGCAACCTGAATAAAAGCATATTGAGGATGATTAGTAAACTGCTCGAAGGTGTGGTTCAGGTCCAAACCAAAGCAAAGGTTCACCCAGAGGCACAAGTTAATCATTTAGATTGGGGCACTCATTACTGTCTGGATGCGATCTCATAATTTCTATTGTTTTTCACTTGCCAGCCTGAAGAAATTGAAATGACTGGAGGAGATGGGCAGTGAGTAACATATTAGTTAAACTGATGAGCCTAAATGGTCTAAAACCAGAAAGAGGTAGTATTCCCTTGTGGTGAAATGGACAAATGATGAGCACAAGGCATCTTGTTAAGGATAAGTATCTAGTTAAACACTGTATTTAAGTCCTTCTGTGGAAACAGTAATCTCAAGAAGGTGACTTGTCACATTGGTCTAAGAATAAAACAAACCTCTTAGAAGTCCATCTGATGCCCAGTCAAGAGGAACTATGAAATGTCCATGAAGAAAGGAACTGTAACTGTCTAAACAAGGTTAATTGCTTTCCTTCCTTACTTTCCAAAAGCTGAAGACTAGCTTCTATCTGCTTACCACTACAGCTTTCAGTAAGAAAATACTTCTTTAGGTAATTCATCATCTATCAGCCCTAGTTTCTTGTTCTGCTGGGACAATGTCCTAGGAATTCTACCAGTTTTGTTATTTTCTGGTCTGCAAAGAACCCTAGTGTAAAATAAATGTTGTTTTCATACTGTTTGTGTATTATCACAACTGTAGGAACTCAAAGAAAACAAAGAAAAATTAACCAAAAATGTTAACCACCCTATGTATGCTTAATTAATTTCTCATGGCACTGTACTGAACATCGCTAGTGTCCTACTGATCACTGTATATCAATTCCTGCCAAAGCAGGTGTCAGGAGAGTGGTCACATGTAGGACGGAACATGCAGTAGGTGGATGACTGAAAATATAACAAGGGAATAACTTTAAAAATTGTAGAAAGCAAAATTACTGGAAATATAGCAAACCTCAGCTGAGCTGGAGAAGTTGCAAGTGTGGAGCTGGGCAAAAAAAGTTTTTTCCCATCCTGAAAAGCATCCTGAGATTTCAGCATTCCCTGCTGGAATAAGATGAAGACATTGTCGAGTTTTTAGGCAGGGAAATATGCAAAGTGGGGATTTGCACCTAGGCCTGTCACCTTCCCTCTCCAGCGTTTGCTGTTCATCTGTTGTGGTGTTGACTATGTTTTCTCCTTCTAACGTGGAACTGAACAGCTTTCTAAATTAAAATTTTCTTTGGAACTTTTAACATTTATATAAAAAATTTGTGATAGTGATGCAGCATTTTCCACGGAAACTGGTAAGCAATTCTCAAAACTTCTCCCACATGCTATACAGTTTGACACCTTGCCTGTACAACACAGTACCTACCAATGGACACACTGCAGCAGTTTTTTTAGTCCTATGTAGTCTAGGATTCTTGATCGTTTGTGTTGACCCCATGATCCGCTGCAAAAACTGACTTCGGAGCACTGAAATCAGTGAAGTGATGAATTAATAAAGTAATGAATAATCCTACTTGAGATTCAGGAATGGGTTTTCAAATATATCTAAAAAAATATTTCTGTATGACATAATATGGTCCTGCCTGGAAATGAACAAGCAGACTCAGATACCAGTAGCAGAGTATCTGAGTCAGTATACTGCTTTTCCTGGATTGCCCCTGTAGCCCAGAGTGACGTGTTAACACAGCTATCCTGCATTCCCTTCCAAGTTACCCTGGATGTTTGCCTGTATAATGCTAATTTATGACATGTAAAGACATACCAACAGAATTAAGCATACAAACCCAAGCGACTTGTGCTCCCAGGTGTTCTGGTTTGATGTTTTTTGACTATAGATGCAACCTTATACTGTGTTTCTAGGGAGGTGGGGCAGTCTGCATCTTGCAAATTTTTTTGAGTTTACAAGACAATTTAGGCATGCCCGAGGCTGCTAGAGAATAGAAGTTTCTCTACAATCTTGTGTAAGCATTGAAGCCCAAATCTCTGGTATTCAGTCTAGCAGGATCTTCCTTCAAGTGGGGGTGGTGATAAAAACTTGTGGTTGTGTCATTCAAAATACATGCAGAAAGACTCTTCTTCCAGATGGGTAGAGTGCCTTAAAATTCTTGCATGCTGCTCTGGCCTTTTTATGCTTTATAAAATGGGAAGCATCCATTTTTAGACACTTTGAAAAACATTCCCAGGCCAACTTTTCATTCCTATTTTGTTGGAGCAGAACAAAAATTTCAGTTTCAGGCAGAACTTGTCTGATATATTAGAATATTTTACACCTATGAAAACTGCCATCTGCCACAGAGAATTTTTAAGCCAGCTGAAATTTGAGACTTTGATAAAATGTCATGCTAAAAGAATCTGAGGTTGTTGCAGCTGATTGCAAAGAAACATGCATTGTTATCTAGCCTTAACTGAGTCACTACAAAGAACATTTAACTTAGTCTCTCACAGGAGGGGATATTTGATGTTGTTTTTACATCAACCTAGCTGAAACCTTCCAGTATTTCTAACAGACTTCGTTGATAGCTAACAAGATATGTTTCAAGATGTCTGTTCTTAACCAAGTCTCCTCATTTGTTACGGGTTTTTTGTTTGTTTTGTTGTTTGGTTTTTGGTTTTGGTTGGTTGGTTTTTTGTTTTTTTTTAATCTAATTGGAAGTATTTATAGACAGCTTGAAATTCTAGACAGGCACAGGATTTTGCTCAGAATACTTGCCAGTGTACAATGGAGGACTTTTCTATAGTATTTTTTTTTATTTCTCCCCTCCTCCAATCCCCTGGCCAAAGTAAATTTCTGGTAAGCAGTGTCAAAAAACCATAGCAACTATCTTGTGACAGAGCTGAGAAAGTTTTGTTCTTCGAAGGACTCATTAATCACTTACACTGCCCCCAGCCCACAATCTCATCCAATGCGATGCTGGGAATTTTCGACAGAAAATGGTTGCTAAATATTTGTATGGGTGAAGCATTCCCCTCAGAGTGACCCATGGGGGGAAGCTGAGTGTGTTACTTGTAATGTGTGAGGCTTTAGGGACAGATGGAGGGATTCCTGTTACCAGGGGACAGAACTTTTCTCTTTGCTCTGGTCAGGGGAAGGAGGCACAGGAGCAGGGATTTTGCCGGGTGAGCGAGTCAGAGGTGGGCCGGTGGGGCAGCTGGGGAGAGCAGAAATATTCTGTGGGCTCCTCTGGGCATATGTCCGATGGGTCTTCCTCAGGTGCAATTGCTGAGCTGGAGGCCTGCTGGCTGCTCAGCAGGTGCCACTGCTCATGGCAGTAACAAAAGCTTCCTGCTCTCAGCAGCCAGCTGGGCAGCTGCCGCCTCTGTCCTCAGCTAGTCTCTCTACTAGGATTTTAAAGTCACCTCTCTAAAACCTCATGTTTTTCCTTGTCATAGAATCGTAGAATGATTTAGCTGGAAGGAACCTTAAAGGTCATCTAGTTCCAATGCCTCTGCCATGAGCAGGGACACCTTCCACTAGACCAGGTTGCTCAAAACCCTGTCCAACCTGCCTTGAACACTTCAGGGATGAGGCATCCACAGTTTCTCTGGTCAATCATCTCTATCATCCAGTTATATTTCCACTTCTATCTAATTGCTAAATGTCAGAAATTTATTGTTAGTGGAGTCCATCTTTCAGAATATCTCCGCAATTAAAATTTGAGGCATTAAAGCAGTAAAAAAATTCCCACTTACTTGCTGCATTTACTTGCTTACTTAGTCCACAAAACCTTCCAGCTGCAGCAGAAATCCATCCCACTGGAGTTTGTGTTCTTGAATATATTAGCACCATTGACACAGTGTCACAGTGCCTTAAATGACTTTGGGAAATTTGAATCCAGAAAATCAGCAGTTGGGAAATCTGAATGTGGCTCTTGTTGTATTCCAGTTGTCAGTATTTATCCCACATACACAAAAAATAAACTCCTTACAACCTTAGTCATATTTGCTACTTTCATATAATTACTCATAGAAGCAACTGCTGTCTGAGCAGCTGGATAGAGGCAAAAGTGGTTTGTGCATGGAAGAGGGATGGCCCTCCGCTCCCCCCATCTTCTTGAGTGCCTTTTGGATGGAAAATAGGATCTCATCTTGCCTAACAATTTATGTGAAAACATGTCAGTGCTTCTCAATGCCTCTCAGGGGATGTTTTCCCACAGAAATTTGCATATCTGCCTTAGTGCTGTCATCATGTCTTTTCACTAGGCCATGTTTTGCCGCCACTTCTCTTCATGGGATAAAGATAGTATTAACAGTTGGGGCCTCATGGTGTGCCATTTCCTTGCAGATATGTTGATTCCCATTTGAGGCCCCTAGCTGCATTGCTTTCCCTAGGGAAGGAGGGCTAAGGCCATTTGAGAGAGACCTGGCCATTTACCTCTGAGCCAGGGTAAATTTTATCATGACCAGGGGAGGTGAAAATCTCTTGCTTTAGCTGGAGTTGCACAACTGTTAATTATATACTGCTGCTAAATAAAAACTCAACAATAGGGTTTTTTTGGCTCTGTGTCCGATACCCCTTATCTTAGGTTTATTTTCAGGTGATAAATATTTCTTAACAGTTTGTGTGTAGGTGGGGTGACAGACCAGTGTCCTATGCTTAAATTGCGAAGGGTTTAGTAAAGAGTTTAGTAGCGTATTGCATGTTCAGTTTGAAGAATAGTCTCCACACATTTCCTTTGTCTAGATATAAGGGCCACCTCATCTTGTGCCAGCGTAAGGAGTGTTTAGTCTCATTTTTAGAAATCCAGCTTTGGGAATTTTGGTTTGCTCACATATATGAACAATGAGAGTGTACTCTTGAAGACATAGTTCCTGGAAAAGAAAGCAAGGTGTGGTGAAAAATGTGAATGAACCAGTGCAAATTCATTAGACTGACACCTAGGTTGGCATGCTTAGAATCTAGTGCAACTCCGGTGAGGTCAGGATGAAGTCTACATCTACATCATCTACATTGTTTCACCCAAGACATAAGAACGAAAATAGTATGTAGACTGCAAACTATGTTTTCCATTAATTTGTTGGCAAAAGAAAGCCTTCAAAATGCATGCCAAATGTAGAACTAGAAACAGCAATTATATTTTAAACTTTCCTGTTGTGTAACTAGACAGGTCCTATACTTGTTAAATTCATCACTTCATTCGGTGCCTTCAATGGTGGTTTTTAGTGTCTGGCCAACTTTTATTTCAAGAATGTCCTTTTCTTTTTGCCTTTCCAAATTTAGTGAGACCTTTTCACCTACTGGTATGCAAAACTATAAACCATTGATCATAGTGGTCAGGGAATAGATTCTAAATTCTCTCTATACTACATGCAGTGCATGTAAAATAATGAAAAAATCCTTCTATTTTCCAGTGCAGGTCTCTGGATGCTCAGAATCAGTAACAATTTTGGTTTTCCTGTATAGCTGTTACAAATTACCTGATGTCAATATTTTACTCTCATTCTCTCTATTTTGCCTTCATCCCTCTCCCAGTTATGAATTACTAGCATTATGAAGGAGGCACACTCTTTGTTTTGTTGAATGTTGTAAAATATTCACTAGAATCATATAAGAATTTGTCCTGCTGCTGGCAGAAAGCAGCTTCATAAACAATGTGCTCCTTTGTTTGCCTGAAGCATAGTAACAAATGGATTATGTGTAACAGCCATCTATAGAGCTTTTATTTCATCTCCATTCAGGCTCTCTGTGTTTTGCACTGCTTTTAATGAGGCTGCCTGAACTATGGTAACCCCATGGTACATTTGTAAGCAAGAGATATTAGATGAATCAGCCCCTTCCAGGACTGCATTATGAGGTGATCCGCTTTCATTACAGGATTTATTTTATAGGTGGTAGATGTCAGCGAAAGGATACTGTGGGCACAAGCAGCACTTATCTGCTCTGTAAGGCCAAGTTCAGGATCTGCATGAATGTGAATCAGCTTTCCCACAGTCAAATCTCCTTTCGTTGCATGGCTTGAAACACAACCATTTTTGTGCATGGCCTCTCCTTTGCTTCCCTTCTGCTTCAGACTCATACTGGAATGATTGATAGTCCTTTATAAAATACTCCATAAAGAACTATTTTACTTCCCCATCAGCATGAAAGCTTGGGTCCCCATACACAAAAAAAGTACAAAACCCAGCATCTCACAGCAGAATGAAAAGCCTCTTCTTCTTTCTGCCTTTCTGAAATGTGAAGGTTTCCCCTCTGGAACTGGAAATGTTTATTCCCCACAATAGAGTGCACTGTTGTCAAAAACAACCAAAAACATTCACGTAAGTACAGCTAGATGCCTTCTTTTTTGATTTGGAGGCCTATGTAGGTTTCACTTTTTTTTTTTTTTTACATCATTTACAAATATTGCCAAAGAAATCCAGGATTAACAAGTGGCAGAGTGCCCAATTTATCTTTTGTGGTTTGTTTGAATGTTTTCATGACCTTCTGTTTGTTCTGCTGCTCTTCAGTCACCATCAGTATCAAAACTATGTAGTTTTTGCCTAGGAAATATTGTTACAATACAGAAGACAATTGTAAGCACAATGACAAAGTAGATAAAAACATAGCTACGTGCCAGCTCACAGGCCTTATCGTCCTCTTCCTGAACACATTTTCCATATGTTGCTTGAACTGTTTACATGTTAAAAATTATAGCTCAAGGAATTCTTGACTTTGCAGAGAGGACCCAGTGAAAAACTGGGAGCAGTTGAAGAAATACAAGTGACAATAAAATACAATAGAATCACAGAATGGTTTGGGTCAGAAGGAACCTTAAAGATCATCTAGTTCCACTCTCTTGCCATGGGCCAGTACACCTTCCACTAGACCAGGTTGCTCAAAGGTCCATTAAGCCTGGCCTGGAACACTTCCAGGGATGGGGCATCCACAACTTCTCTGGACAAGATGCCATTACTTTGGATAACCCCCAGAACAGGACTAGAGATTCAAGCCTTTAAGAAATCACTGTTAATTTTTTTCAGATTTCATGGTTGAAAGGTGACTTTGGCAAGGAATTACTGGCAGTAAGGTAAAATCAGGTTGAACTGTGAATTGCCAAGTCATAATGAGAATCCTAAGCATAGGAGTGCAAAGAACACCTTGTGCTAATTGTAGTCTTTGCTAGCCAGCAGCAGTGAAGAGTAGAGCACAGAGTTTAAAAGTACCATGAAGAAAAAGAGAGAGGTCATATAACATAGCTTGTTTCTCTGGGAAAAGAAAAAAGTCTAATGGTGAAGATAAATTAATTAGCAAAGAAAACTGCTTGGGGGAACACTTTCAAATTTTCTAGGTTGTGATTTGGTTTGGTTTTTTTCTTTCTTTCAGGAACAAATAAACCCCAAACATTCTTCTCCCCAGCTCTGTTTTGTGTAAAAATATAAAGTGGCAGGCTCAGGGAATTCACCAATTATTTTTAATTTTACTTTTTCTTCTATAAATCCTTTTCAGTTTCCAAGCACTTCTAAATTCTGATTTTACTAGTGCAACTGTAGCCCCTCTACCGCATATATTTCCTGCTGTCCTAAGCATGTGTATGTGTCCATGTATGAGATACAGCAAGGAGAGACACACACCCTGAATATCCTCGTGCATTTGCTGTAATATGTCAGTTCTGGCTCCATCATTTTTATGTGTCAATCTCCAAATGCAATACCTGGAAATGAGAGAATAGAGACTCAACTACCTGTGAGACAACTTCTGATCTCCTGGATGAAAACGTTCATTACACTTTATATGCATGCACTGTATGTCATTGAGCTACAGAGATAGGCAGCACCTGCAAACTCTTGAGAAATGGACTGTAGTAGAAAGAAGATGGCAAATGTATTGGGAAGCTCTTGAAAAGGCTGATGACAAACTTGAAGGGAGGGCTTTTTTTTAATGAGTATTTGTGTTGCTAATGATAAGCACATCCTTCCTGTTTATGCTTTGACTCTTAATGAGTATAAAGGCATGCAGGTCAAGTATCTGGACACTGATTTTCATTATAATTAATGAATTATTTTACAACCTTTAATTAAACTGAATTTGAATACAGCAAGTTTAAAGTGCAAGGGTCTGGAAGGCATTTAAAATAATGAAACTGCATGGTGTCAGACACCTCATGCAAGTTTAAATGATACCACAATGTCTTGGGAAGTTGCACCTGAAAAGTAAATTGATTGGTATTTTGGAAATTGATCCAATTTTAAGGTCAAAGATGTTTCAGATGGAGTGCTTAATCTTTCCCACTCATCCTCCTCCCCTTTCACTAAGGCCTAATATTTTTTCAGAAAAATCTGACTATGTGCTTTCAGTGTCTTGCCTCTGAAAACAAACTTCAAACTTCCATTGCTTTTCATTCCCCTGGATCTGTCAAGGGACTGTAAATACCGTGAGCCACAAAATGTTTGAGTGTATCACCCCAGGAGTAAGTCTTTGATGGCAGAGTGAAGGCTGAAAAAGTAGAGCTAGTTAACAAGTTACTTAGCAAGCATAAATTCTGTATTTACTACTTTCTACTGTGAAGAAACCTCAAATATTTAATAAGACCTTTCTGTGTTAGGTGTCTGGCGAGGTCACACAACAAGCATCAGAAGTATTCATTGTCTTTCTGTGGTAACCTGTCTCTAGTTACAAGAATGTAACTAGTTTTCAAAATTAAAACTGTAAAATTGATAAGCAATCGAAGGAATGACTAAAGATTTTTTTTTCCATCGAGACTAATGAATGCTTTTTTTAGGCAAAATGAAATCTCATAAGATGACCAAAAAACTACAAACTGGCTTTAAACCCACTGTCCTAATGTTTAAGTGTATGTTAGTAGACATTTAGTTTACTAATTGTCCAAGAAGGAACTGTGCAATAGTTGTAGAGATAAACTGCCTTCGGTTATCTGACATCATGGACCATCTTTTGTACTGATATGTCTTCGGATGTATCTGCCGCTGGAGGCAATGAGGTTAGGCTGATTTATATCAGTTGAGATCTGTGAAACAAAAACAAATTTTGTTTTCTTCCTTCTTTACTTACTTCCCCAGCCAGCCCCAATTTCACAAAACCCCCGTTCCACCAGCTAATAATAATCACCACCATCATCATCATTATATCCGCAGCCCCAGGCATGAGCCAGGAAGCGTGCGAGCTCTGGGCAGGCATTCGGGTTAGGGCTGGGAGCCATCTCAGGGCTGAGAGGGAGATCCCCTTCAACTTCATGCTTGGCTGGCACTTTGTTTGCAGCTGAATGGTCCCCGCTCGGAGCCTTTGTGCAGCGGCGGGGCCGAGGTGTGAGGCGGCTGCCAGCGGATGGCCGCGCCATGCCTGGACAGAGCATGACCAGTTTGGCCGCAGCCACTCACTGCCGGGCCTGCTCTTACATCACCATCAGCCCATGGCTTGGCGAGACGCAGCCAAACAGGCTCCTCGTTGTTTTTCCTCTTTTCATGGACAAGAAGAAAGCCTGGGAAAAGAGCAGGGATCCCAGACCTTCCTTGAGAACTGCCGAATATTGTCTGCATGGTAATGAGGGGAACAAAACTGCAAATACACACACAGCTCTCTCCCTCTGGCAAGCCGGGACACACAAAAGCGGGGTGTGTATTCGGAAGGATTGGGAGAAGGCAGCACAGTGGGGGGAGGAAATAACCCATAGTAACCCCCGGCGCAGACCCCGCTGCAGCTCCTGGGAAGGCCAAACACTTCCCTTGATCCTGTTTTTCATGGCAATGTCTTTACAATTGATTTGGAGAGTCTGTGTCAATGTGGTAGCACAGCAGCCAGATCTCTTAAAAAAAAATATTTTAACACATGGTGTGCATTTGTGATTCCAGTTTTCTGTTACACTCACAAAGTCAAGATGTGTATATATGCACAGCTCATCCTTGTTTTTGCAAGCTCTGATATTATCTTAAGGGAAAGTGATTCCTTCTTTACTCTTTTTTTAAATTCGAAAGAAGCTTAATTTTTCTGTTTGCAGTGTATTTGGGTTGTTTCTTCTTTCAAAGGTGGAAAAACGATTAGTTTTGCATATACTTTGGACACCATGAGCATCCGAACTGTTTCCATCTGCTGGGGACAGGTCTAGCTCCTGTGCAATTTCTGTTTCTCACAAAAATCCATCTCTTGGCAGCCAGGCATAGTGTCCCTATGGAGAAACACGGTTGTCATGGGAAACTATGATCATGGAGAGGAAAACAAGTTTTGTGAACCATTAGGGGACTTGTCTTTCTGTAGCCTGAGAGCAGGCAGCAAGTTTGTACTCCTCTGGAAACCAGAGCACAGCTTGGCCATGGGCAGTGAGCACTTGGAGGACTTCTGGTGTTGGACTCTTCCACTACACCTCTGCATGGGCTGACATGCAGAGACATCCTACGACTCCCCAGGAAGGCATTGTCCTCCATGCCTCACTTTGTTCCCTAGTTCCATTTCTGTTGCACATGATACTTTTTCTAAAATGTCAGTAAGGAGGATATCATCCAGGTGGCTGGGAGGAACCCCATCTACTGTAGAGCACCTGCTGTTGCTGTTAAGCCATTGTTCTAGTGACAGTGACATTTCAAACATTTATTTGGGAATCTCATGCTGCACACCTCCGAGAATTATTAGAAGTTGCCTTCTGTTTTGCAACCATGTTTTCATTTCATTTCATTTCATCAGAGTTTTACCATATATTTTTGCTAAGTTGAGTAACCTAAATTACTTAGTTAACCTGAGTTAAAGTAGTCTGACCTTTTTACAGTGTTTAGCTTTCAATTGTATATATATATGAAGCAATCATTCCTTCCCAGACTTCTCTTGGAGACATCCAAAATAAACCACCATGTAATCTGATACTTGTCTAGCTCAATCATATGGATTTCCTTTTACAGAAAACTGTGATGTAGAGTTGGATATATATCAAGATCAAACCCTAGAATGTGTTTTATATATGTTCATTGCATACAAGTAGCTCAAGTGTTTCAGGCTCCTTGACAGCTTTCCTCTCACCTGCCCCATTTTTATTTCATCTTTTTGGTCAGGGTTGACTAGAACAGTGGACCAGAATTGTATCAGTATGCATACTGTTGCTTCATAACTATTCTGCGATCAACCAACACACCCAGGTTTACTCCTGCTTTATTACGTTGCATGGAATGAAAGATACTATAAAAGGTCTCTAGAAAAATACAGAACCTGTACCTCTGTTGAACTACTGAACACTGTTCATAAAGCCTTCCTAATCTCTACAGTGATAAATTTGTCCACTAATGCATGAGATCTGATTATAGCCTTGCACCATTACAAATGTTACCACTGGTTACAGCATTATCCACTAATTAAAAAAAAAGTTTCTATAATTAAAAGAGTCTTCATTCATATGTGCTATTACAAAGAACAACCTCAGTTCATGATCTCAGTTGGTATAGTGCACTCTGACAGGCAGAAAATGGGAAGAATTGTCTCAGCTTCATACGCTACTGTGAGCTTGATGGTAATTAATTATGTAAATAGATGTGTGTTGTTCATTTCTGTCGACAAAACACACTCCCTTTGCAGATAAAATGAATCATTGCTTCCCATAGGAGCCAAATTCTGAACAAGTGTAGTAAATTTTCAAATAACCTTGTAGGAGATTTCTTGTAAGTGCAACAATGGTTATAGTCCATTGTCCAAACATGTCAGTTCTTCAATGGTATTAGCCCAGTTAGAGCAAGGACCTTATAAACATAATTTTTTATCCTAAAATTTAATTTGACTGATTAGAGACAAATAAAATCAATGCCTAAACACCCTAGTCTGGTTCACATCATGTCTACTTCTCACAGAGACCAACATGTTCTTAGAAAACTATTGATAAGGATGTGTATTTTTCCTTACTTGGCTGAAAGATTATTAAACACAAAATGAAGGCTTGGCTTCAGCCAAGATCATCGAAAGATTAAGAATGTGGTTCAAGAAACTAAAATAGGCTTAATCAAAGCTTCTTTTTCATTCAAGAAGTGTACATGCTGAGTCCAAAATCATTGTCGAGCCAATTTAGGTGTTGGACAAAGCATTGCTTCAGCTTTCAGATCCGTCCGTAACTCTTTAGTGCCCTCCCCTGTCCCAGTTTGGAAATGCCTACATCTGATAGGGAAACTTTAAGTATGGCTAGGAAAATAATATTGTAACTTTATTACTAAAACGAAATATTACTGTTGCCTGTTTTCTCTCCAGAATCAATCTGTTTGTCTTAAAAATGGGGAAGAGGGCATTTCATTTATTTAGAGAGAAAGAAATCAAAGAGCTTTTTCTTGAAAGAAATCAAGAGTGTGTGTGTGCCATCTTTCTGTTTTGCATATTGTTTTCCAGGGGTCATAATGATTGTGACTTTTCAGCGAAGTGTGTCAGAGAGGAAAGTGGAAAAAAAATAACAATTAAAACTCACCACTCTCTGGGTCAGTCAGATATTTCATCAAATGTGTTTCACACATTTGAACATGGTGTGCATTTCTCCTTCATGAGAGAGAGGATGGATATGCTATGTGTGTTATGTAAGTCAACACATTAATCAGAGAAATAAGGAAGTGGTGGACATTGCAAGGGATACTAAGCAAGTTTGCAGAGGACACAAAACTGGGAGAAGCTATTGACTACCTGAAAGGCAGGGAAGCCCTGCAGAGAGACTTCAGTAAATTAGAGGACTGGGCAATCACCAACCATATGAAGTTCATCAAGGAAAAGTGCTGGATTCTGCACCTGGGATGGGGCAGTCCTGTATGTATGTACAGACTGGGGAATGAGAAGCTGGAAAGCAGTGCCACAGTAAGGGACTTGGGCGTCCTGGTCAATGGCAAGTTGAATATGAGTCAGCAGTGCCCTGGAAGCCAGGAGGGCCAACTGTGTCCTGTGGGGCATCAGGCAAAGCATCACCTGCTGGTCGAGGGAGGTGATTGTCCTGCTCTGCTCTGCACTGGGGCAGCTTCACCTTGAATATCGTGTGCAGTTTTTATTGTGGGCACCATAATATGAGAAAGACACTAAGATATTAGAGAGTGTCGAAAGGAGAGTAACGAAGATGGTGAAGGGCCTTGAGGGGAAGCTGTACGAGAAGTGGCTGAGGTCACTTGGTCTGTTCAGCCAGGCGAAGAGGAGACTGAGGGGAGACCTCATTGCAGTCTACAATTTCCTCGTGAGGGGTAGAGGAGGGCCAGACACTGATCTTCGCTCTGTGGTGATCAGTGACAGGACCTAAGGGAATGGCCTAAAGCTGTGTCAGGATTGGTTTAGGTTGGATATTAGAAAAAGGTTCTTTACCCAGAAGGTGGTTGGATACTGGAACAGGCTCCCCAGGAAAGTGGTCACAGCACCAAGCCTGATGGAGTTCATTAAGTGTTTGGACGACACTCTCGGGCACATGGTGTGACTCTTGGGGATGGTCCTGTGCAGAGGCAGGAGTTGGACTGGATGATCCATGTGGGTCCCTTCCAACTTGGCATATTGTGTGATTCTGTGAATATACAGGAGAATGAAGTAAAATGTCAATTGTATTTGCAGATGCATGAGACTCACCTCATCAATATTTTAAGATGGCTTTACTGGCACTGTGGATAGCCAGGGCAGCATCTCCACTGCCTGTTTGCCCTGGGACCACATTGCTGCAGCCTCACTTCATGCCACTGCATGTCAGTTTTATGCAAGAGCAAGAAGTTTTGATGTTCAGGCAAGAGACTCAGATTTCCTTAGACTTTTGGGAGATGTTATCTGAAATAATCCTTGCTTGCCAAAAGGATTGTTGCTCCACATTCTTGGACCAGTGCTTCAGTAATATTTCCTTACAAAATGTCTATCTCATTTCCTTCCTAGTAAGAAAAATTTCCCCATGTGTTGCCCTCTCATCTGCCTGTCACATCCTCCCTACAAGAACTGGAATTCACCGATAGATTATATTCTGCCATATTCTGGTTTGTTCTTTCTCCTTGATAATATGTTACCTTCATAGCTTTGATGAGCATTGTAAACAACACTGAAAAGGGAAGTATCAATATAAGCAGCATGAAGGTGTTTTGGTTTGTTGTTTGGTTGGGTTTTTTTTAAATTTTTATCTTATTTCATTATAATTTTCTAGGATAATTCTGTGATCGTAATTTTCAGGGATAGAGAGAAATTTAAATCCTGCTTTCCACTGGTTTCCTTCTGCCATGCAATGTGTGCTAAAATAAGAGTCTGTCCATCTGTCTCCTTTGGTACACAGGTACTTTTTGCATGACTAAAATTGGATCGTATGTCCCGCAAGACATTTATATGGGTTAGCTTGTCTTAATATGCTTTAAAGCCAAGTAAATGAAAGAAAGAGACAGTAACTAGAATATATAGGTCAAAGATTTCTTCATCCTTTAGCTAATCTAGTTATTTTAAAAAGTAGCAGAAAGTAATCCTAAAAGCTGAGCTTATCCAAATCAATTACAAATATTACTTTGAAATCCTCACAGATTTTATTTTATATTTCAAAATATTTTTGTAAATATTTTTGTAAATATTTTTGTAAATGTTGTGTGTCTCAGTTAAAAAAGAAACCCAAGAAAAATCTTGTTTGTTGGCAATGCAAAGTTCACTTTAGGATCAAGATTTCAAGACCTTTGCATGCACTTATAGACAAGCTTCCAGACATCTAGATAGATGTCTAACCATAGTGGTTCAAAAATATGAAGAATGGTGAATTCCCTTCTTAGGTAAGGCTAATTAGGAAAAGAGAGGGTTTTTTTTTTAATACAGAACAAAAAACCCCCAGTATTCCAGAAATGAAAGACAAGTAAGATCACGTTTCAAGGTTTTGCTAGGCATGAACTCATCCTATTATTTGTTGTATATTTCACAGCATTCACCCACTGACAGGCTTTCCAGAGTCAGCACTACTGTGAGCTCTCCTCCTCCAGCACCCTCCTTGTCCTGCTGTGCTGTTTGTCCGCAGCCACTCCGAGTCAATTCCTTTTCTGTCACTGTACCACTGTGAAACTGAAGCACTAAAACATATGAGAACTATTATGCTGCCGTTTCTTTATCTCCAAAGACCAGGATAATTTATCTCTATCTGTCTATTGCTGAAGAAAGATGTTGGGACAGGGCTGTATATGGCTGCTGTTCACAGCAGTGATAAGTTTTGTAGCTGTTGCTAAATGTTCAAAACCAGGATGTTGTTATAGTTGGCTAAATGTCATTAAATGCTTCTAGGTTTAACAATAGGTCTTTTGAGGGATAAAAGTAAGAAACGATTATGTAGGTATTCAGAGAGCTAAAATGAAAACAGTTTCCATCTAAAATAAAGACACAGAATGAATGGATTTTGCAATATGATGGTTTTCAAATCTCTGGGATGCAGAATGACAGAAATAGCTGTGAGAAAAGCCCAGAAAAGACAATTATAAACAGGCATGGTTTAAAACAGAGAGAGAATTTTTGGTCTAAGTGTTGTTCAAAAGGGACTTTGACCTGTGTGCTGAAAAACCTGCCCTTGTTGTTTGTTTTCTCTTGCATTCAGGAAAGGTGACTTTGAACACTTTTGTAGTAAACTAATTTGTATCTAAGATACGCTGGACTCTGCCAGTTCCTCCTCCATTTGAAATAACTCACAAGACCCCAGACTCTTGGTTCTCTGCTCAGGTCAGAAAGAGGTAACATCATATTTGCTTTGGTTACAATCCTACATTTATCATGAAATAGTATGAATTGTGTAGTATTAATGTTCCTTATCAAGCTGGAGTGAGTTTCTATGCTTCAGGGTAAGTGGGTGGCAAGCAGCAAACCAGTCCATTGCCTGTGCTTTGCTCAGCACACAGAGTTTCAGCGTACAGAAATCAGAATCACTGCTATTATCCTTTCCAATTCCAGCTGAAAGTGAGAAAGATAAACCAAAATCTCTCAGCAGATGACTATGATGCATTTCAAAGCAATGTAGAAAATACTGTAAATTTCTAAGTATGCAAATATCTTGCTGTTATGTTTTACAAATTAGATTCCTCAGTTCTACTGGGACTGGGCATATTTCCAACTATAGGGTTCTGAGACAGGTTATCTTGCTTCTACAATCTCTTTGAATTTTTAGCAGGAGCAAGTTTTCAAATTGCAATTGATTTATACTGGAAAAATGCAACTTTACTTTCTTTTCCGTCAAGAAGTGCTTTTGACCTGTCCTTTTTGTTGGGCTGCAGCCTGAAGCTAGAAAATTTCACACAGGAGCTTAAACAAAACTAATATAATGATGTTCCAGCAGTGGTTGTGGAAAGTTTAGGTTCTATCAGTTGCTAAATTTCCCTGCTTTGCTCAGAATTTTGCTTTTCTAGAAGAGAGACATTATTTTTGAACCATGTGTTTGGGAAAATCCAATCTTGGTTTCACAAGACAGCAGCCCTAAAGGTATTTGATGATATTATATCATGGCTTCCCCTCAAATTTGGTCCATTTCCCATTCATCACTTACTATTTGCATAGTGACCATCAGCTGAAACTGCCAGCTCTTTAGGATGCTAAGTTCCTCTTCCTCACAAAGTTGTAAAGCCTAATGCCACTAACTTTGTTTCAGCCTTCATTTTCTAGGAAAGAAAGCTCTTCACTTTTTCAGATGACAGTATTGCTTGTGTTATCATCATCATCATCATGGCTAAGCTTCACAAATGAAGATATGGGAAGGGCTCTACCCACGCTTGCTACAAGTGCACTGGTGGCTAAAAAGGCCAATGTGGGATAGACAAATCCGGGAACAACAGGCACAGCTAAACGTCTCCTTAGGTGGAATTGACGAGGCGCGGTTCTTTCTGCGATGTCTTTTCTCCTCAAGGCTAATTCAATGTGAGTTTTCAAAGGAGGCAGCAGCGTTATAGATGGTGTGTCTCCATGATTCCCGATTTGAGGCCAAAGTGGACCACTGATGGTGGTCAATATGGCCAAGACTGGTGATGCACTTTCTGACTAATAGTATATTCAACAACATAAATACAACTTAAAAAAAAAGAGTTCAAGCATATTTTGGAGCCTTTGAAATGGAGTGTGTATTGCTCAGTAAAGTACACGGTATTCCCTTTATCCACCATATTTATTATTAATTATTTAAAATTCCATACCATGGGGTTGCTTTTTTCTCAAAATTAAAAGCTGGTTTTATACCTAGCATGCTGTGAATGATACAGTAACTAACTTTCCAAAATGAAAATTACACATATTGCAAAAATAATGAACTAGCACTCAATATAAATTATATAATAAGAAAATGCTTCCGTAATGAGTCATCTAATTCACTGACCTGACAGTTTATAATGAACTGAGTTTCACTTCAGACTGTGTATAAGGTAGTTACATGTTAGATTAAATGTAATTTCATTCTTGTTTTAGGGCCACTAATTCTTCTAATTTGAGAAATAACCTGAGCATATTTCTGTATTATATGTTGCATTACTGAGGCAAAAACACCTGCATGAGAGATATAAGCAATTCATTTACCTCAAAGCTGCAAAAGTTAATGAAGAGTAAGAATTTCTTGTGAAGATACCTCTATTTATTATATACATAAATCAGGTTATCTAGTAAAATTTAATTAAATATACTTGAAATTTATTTTAATTAGATATATTTAGCACATATTTCAAGTGTCGTGCCAGAAAAGGACATCAGAACAACACAAAGGTAAGCCAGGCTTCCAGGAGTAACAGTGATTGGCATATTCATTGGATAAAACAAGGTGAAGATGAAGCCATTTTAGTCCAATACAACCCAGAGCTCATGCCAAATGTCAAAAAGAATAAGTTGCAAACTGTCTTTTGGACACAAACATAGCTGTAATCTTTCTTTAAGTCTTAAGAATATCTGCACTGTAACAGGCATTTGAAGCCATCTAGTCATTTGGTTAGCTATTCACTAGTTTATTTTCTCTTTTTGACTCAGGCCATATGATACTCTGGGTATTTTTTCTAACTTATTTCTCCAACAGATCTTTTAACATTGAATCGCTTCTCTAATCTCTTCTTCTGATAGTTTCTTCTGTTTCCAGTAGTTGACATTTTTCACCACCATCAAGTTTTGTCCCTGAGAGCAGTGGCTTCTTTCAAACAATTTCCTTGATGTGTTTTACTTTCTGTTGGATAGTTTTGGCTAGGATTTCTGGGACTTGCTAAATTTTCCTCTCACTTGTATCTAGCAACATACTTATATGTCTTCTCATCCTCATTGTCTTTTGCTCTAAATTTGGCCATAACATTTCATTCTTCCTGTAGAGCTTTTTCTTTTGATTCCCTAATCCTTTCTCCCGTCAGCTGATCCAGGATTTCTAGAGATCTTTGAAGCTTTTGTTCCACAGCAAGTCTTTTTCTAAAGCTCATCAGCTTTGACCTAGTGATTAATTCACTTCTTGTGCCTGTGTCTTGTCTTTTTGTGCTGCATCAAATCTTGTCTCTTTTTCCTCCCTTCAGCTTCTTTCAAAGACCTTTTCTCAAAAACCTGTGAAACCTTTCCTCTGAGAAAGGTTCAAGTCTGTACTGTCCTTCTCCATTATTTGCTTCTTTCTCAGATGTTTTTCATGAAAACGTTTCCTGTTCTCAGAGCTTTGATCTTTCAAGTTTTGCCTTGTGTTTCGTTTCTTTCTCCTGTGCCATGTCACCCCTTGTAAGGCCATTTCTTCCAGCCTGGCCTACAGAAAGTCACTCCCTGTCCAGACTGCTTGTGTCCACCCTTTTATTCCACTGCTCTGGATCTTCTGCCAGCAGCTGCCACCTTTCTTTCTTCACTCAGGATTTGCTATTTTTATCCTGCCTTCTCCCTGTACCCCAAACCCTGGAGGCCTGCAGCTGCATCCTGCATGGGAAGGACCACAAGAGCCTCACCCAGAACCAAGGGCATAGTCAGACAAGTGGGAAGATCCCCATGGCAGAGGAGTGCTGTGGCCCTTGCAGTGGCAGGCATGAGGGAGCACCCCACTCTGCCCTCTGCCCCATCTTTTGAGGAGGCACGTACTGTCTGATGCACCTCACTGTGGGATGACTGGACTTGGTCCCCCGAATGGCTTATGCCACAGGTTGGCATTTCACTGTTGACATTTCACAGGCCCACTGCTGTAAGGTCTACAGTGTTTTAATAGTACTACAGCCCATCTTCTGCCTTCCCTTTTTAAAAAGAAAAGAATGGTGTTATTTAGTAAGTATTTAGTAAGTTATTTAGGGTACAGTAAGGACCATTCTATACTACACATAGCAGGGGCTAAGGGCAATCTTAATACAGCACTCTTTTAGAAATATCAGTTGAGGTGAGGTTTGTTTTACAGCAAACAATCCAAGGAGTCCATCCACAGTGTTACATGGGAATGTTCTGGGGGTCTTGTGGGCTCAGACCGACTGTTAGCCACAGCTGTGGGTGCTGGCAGTGCCTAAGTCAAATAACTTCGGGACCTGAAGAGGAATTTCCAATATTAAATTACTCTGTGAATATAGCCTGTAATACTGACAATGTGGTGAACAATGTTTCCAACAACGAGATCTTGGGCCATCTGCTGAGAAAGCTCACTACAGAGCCCAGCACTGTACCACAGAAGGCTAATTGGCTTCTTTGTTTGCTTTGGAGTCATGCTATGGAGCAAAGTGCTAGGGGTCATGTTTTTCATGGGCAGTACCATTAAGAGAGATTGCTGGGATTTAAATCAGCTGAAGCTCTCTTTAATCTTAGTGTGTGCATTAAGGGGTACAATGAGGAGTATTAATCTACTCTAGATGTTATTTAGATGTTGATTGCTGTGACTATGTCTTTAATCAAAAATCGAGAGGCACAGCCTTCTCAGAGACAGTTTTCTCTTAAACCCCTATTGAAAGAAGCTATGTTTTTATTAGTCTTACAGATAACTTTTAACTGATTTTAGCCACAGGAAACACTTTATTTTCAATATTTTTGTAATATAGGGGTTTTAGTCCATTTTTAGTTCTCTGAAAATCAATATACTGTATAATTTTTCCTCAATTTATTAACTTTGTTTCCTTGCTTTCTCAACATAAATTCTGTTTGGTGGCTGAGGAGTCTCCACTGGACATTTTCTTAAACTTGTCTTCAACATTAGATAAATGCTGTATACTCTCTTGGAAGCTTTGATCTGAATTTTCTCAGGTAATACTCCATTCTTTAAATTTTGACTCACAAGTCTTGATTCTTTCACTACTCTGATACTGTTCCTTTGCACATAGAGTTTCTTTAAATTCGAAAATAACTCCCTAAAACTGTGAGCGAACAATAATGCTACTCCATTCCCCTGTTTTATGCATATCTGCCAGTCTCCTGCAGCAGATAGGATACTTCATAATAAAAGGAATTCTTGTCCTCCTTAAAAGTCACAGAAATAATTCAGTCTTGGGACTGTAGTATTTAGGCAACTGCTAAACTTAACCTCAGAGCAGAGAGCACATGGAGAATAATGCAAATGAAAGCAGACGGCCTTCTCAATCTATTAATCTCTGAATTCATAAAATTATGTGTGGAAATGCTATGTATGGAGATGAATTACAGAGAGACCAGTTGTGTCTTGTGTAAAAATCATGCTGTTGGAAACAAGGGCAAGAAAATATGATGCTACTAATCAAAGTGCTGTCAGCATGTTGAAAATTGGAGGATCTTTACCCTGAAACAACAGCATTCCTTGTGGAAAAACTATTTCAATTAAAACATCCCAAAAATGAATCTATTGGAGATATTTGTGCCAATGCTATTAATATTGTTTCTACAGACAATACACTTCTCTGTGATGTATTAAAAAAAAATTAACACAATCATCACAGTTTTAGAGATGAGGAACAGAAGAGGACAAGTGAGAACATGGCAAATCTCTCGTTGAGCAAACAATTAAACCTGTCTTTTCTGACAGGTTACCACTGATGTGCTTTTCCTCTCTGATACACTGTCTAAACTATCTAAAACACGTGTGTATTTGTAACATAGTTTTGACATATATTGATATAACTGCACTTGGAGTTACTTAGCATACAAAAAACCACTACATTATCAGCCATGGCACTTATTCATAACTATATTCTACTTAGCCTCCATTTCTTCATGTTGTGACAGATAATGGGAAAATTCGGCTTAAGGATGACTTAAGATGCACATATTTTCTTTGCACAATGTTTTTGTCTGAAATATTGAAGGATTGGCATTTTACTGAAGAAATACCTTGTAAAAAATGTTGAACATTAGCTTTTTGGCCTCTCTTTTAGAGGACGTAGCTTCAGAAGGGATGCTGGACTGACACACAGTGACTTTTGGCCATTTGTGAGAGAGCACAAAAGCTCTTCTGCACCTCTTTTGCTGTGACATATGCTTCACTGATGTTGCTAGATATTTTGGCCACACTTTGTGTGCCATATCCTTTCAGTAAACTAAAACGCTGCATAAAATAGGCAAGAACATGTTATTTGAAGGTGATATTATTAGTAGGAATTATATAGTTTACATAATAGTAGCATTTATTAAGGCATGTAAAAATGCCATTGTATTGCCTATTTAGTCTCTTAGACTATAAAAGGAAAATGGTCTTATGCTAATGATCAAAATTCACGCTCAAAGGTTCATCAAACCACTGTCTTTGTAGTCTTCTTTTCTGTGGGTGTGGTGCCAGATTTTTAAAATGCAGAACAATTGGTGTAGTCAGCCATCCAATCAGTCTGTAGGTACTTGAATAACAGAATGACTGTATGGATAGAGTAACAGTGTATATAGGAGCCAAAGCTATTTCATTCCATGTATCCAGGATGGCTACGTGACCAGGGAGACCAGACTTTTTTCTCACCTGCCTGAGTTACAGCCATTCAAATACATTTATCACTAAACAGCATTAGTAATATTTAGTTATGAGACCTAAAGAGAAATGGTTTATTGTTTCTCACTGTCATTGTTTGGTAGTCCTGCAGTTTAGCTACAACATTTGGCTCGTGATGTTATGTGTTTGTTCTACAGGATCTGAAATAGAGATATGGGGTTTATACTTATACAGACCACAATTAGGATACACCTTTCATGATGCAGTCAGATACACACAGTGGGGCTAAGGAAGATAAATTAGTTAAAGACACTAAAATACTTTTTTTCTTTCTTTTCCCGAGGAAATAGATTAAGTATATGAATCAATGGTTATCTGTTATGGAAAATGCTGGAGTTAAAAGGTTTCCCACATTCCAACCAAGACAGACATTCAGGGTGGATTGATTGTGTCACATATAGTAAACAGCAGATGGCTGCAAGCATAGTGGAAGAAAACATGTATTTGACAACCTCATATTAAAACTAAAGAAATCAGTTCTTCAGCTGGTATAGACAGGCGTCTGAGAGATTTACTGTTTTACATGTGGCTTGTCCTGAGAAAATGTTTCTTTGATTATCACTGGAAGGTAGGAGATTTTACACACAGCAATGGAGCTGATCAATACAATAAATATTTAACCTTTCTCAGAATATTTGAAGCCTGTATATTGGTTCAACTTCTGCCAGAGAAGAAGCTAGCTTTATTTAACATTCAGATCCTGGTGCCTGAGGGTTTTGAATCTGCTATTATAAAGGCAGGCCCTTGAAAGCTGTCCTATGTGAGCCCATCTGCTGAAAGAGAAGCTGCCTACCAGAGCAAAATGAACGTTTTTGCCCCTTGATGGTAAACAGGTATGAACTATGATAGCAAATGCTCTTATTACAGACATTTACTTATCTGAACTATCTCAAGCTTCCAAGAAAATGTAGAAATGTTGCAAGACGAGGCTGAAGGGATTACGGAGCAGGAATTCCTGTTTCCTGGTTTGAGCAGCTCAGCCCATGTGGGTTTTGCCACAATACCCACTTTTTTTCCTTAAAGCTGCCCGTGGAAGCAGGACGCATTCTGGAGGGACTCCAGTAGGGAGCACTAGGAGGCTGTTGCACGTGCAGCTGCCGGGGAATTGCACTGAGATCAAAAGGCTTGAGTATTAATTTGTTTCTGCTATTTTTTCTTTTAAAGATGGCTATATTAATCTGGAAAACAACAGTACCTTTTATGAATGATCAAAGCTGTGATGTAAGAAATTGCAGGGAACTTAACACATTCAAGATATCACTGTGTTGGGTGGGAGCGCTTTCCTAAGAGAGGCACTTTAAATACAATTTCATTTTGAGAACACCTTACAATTGCAGCAGAATCATTCATAACCTGATTGAGGTCAGAGATTTTATCTCAAAGTATGTCCCGCTAATGACTGGGTTTCATGTGTTATTGGTTGTGAGGAAGACTCTAATTATGTTTCTACCCTGTGAAGGGACTGGTTAGCATAAAGAAATCTCATCTCCTTTTGTGATGTGCACAGCCCAGCAATTACTTTTGTTCTAAATTGGTCCTGGCAACCTCTAGGGTGAATGATTGACATGTCAATGTGTAACAGAAGCCAGAACCAATTCTATTGTCTGACACCTCCTTTCCTCCTCCAAATATTAATGATGAGTGACCCAGCTGAATGAATGAAAAGTGCACACATCCCTTGTGGCTCTGTGCAGATGCTCAGAGATGACAGCAGGACTTGCCCAGGAGAGGATACAAGCTCATAAAGCCATCTGGTATTATGTAGTGAGCTTAATATGTTCATTGACTTGGCCAAATGTTTGGTAAATCGAAAGTTGACAGGAAAGGATTAATAATATTTATGCTTAAAATAGAGTTAAAACATTACAGAGAAAAGTAGGAACCATAGATGAATTCCTAGAAAAACATAAAGAAATACAGCTCAGATTTTGAGCTGGGAAGATGGGCAAGAAAAATATAAAAATATTTTAGTTAAATAAAAGTCACAAAGCAGTGATTTGCTTTAATAGTGCCTTCAATTACCCTGTGATTGATTTTAAAGAACACAGGTTATTGATGATCACACCAGGCTTTTATTGTACCTTAGCACAATTTCCAAAAACATACAAACAAGCCAGCCTTGGAAGCCATTTTGCAGTTACTTGATATTTATCAGTTCATAATTCTCATTTATGGTTGTATCAAATAATGTACTCTTTCTTAGTCTGGATTATGTAATATTTATTGTTATATTACAGACTGAGACTATTAAACATGTAGTTAGACTGTTAAGACTAGGTAGTAAAATCCATAACCAGAGAGCAGATTTCTTTATTTAATAATGTAAATTTTATTCATTCTTTCAATAAAATAGATTCTCTTTGATAGCATACAATTAAATATTTCCAACATAAATGTATCTAGTATCTTCTTGTCTTGGGGTGACTTTATGATGTATCCCATATCGCCAACTCTATACCAGGAAAAATGACTCTTGGGCCTTTCTGTGTCTNATCTCAGTCAACAATTCTGCCACAATAGGCAACCAGAAAAAATCCATATTAACATGCAATAGACTATTTCTCATTCTGAGATCTAGATCCGGTTCAAAGACAAAAAAAAATCTTTCGTCACTACATTTTGCGTATCATATCTTTCATTCCACTACAATAAAAATGCAACCTTTTTCACCTTCAGTGCCGTCTTTATCTTTTGAAGATACTGCAGTTGAATACCCTTTGTATTTTACAATATCCCAAAGACTGAAAATTCTTTTGCATCCATACAGAAGACTCCATGCACTGACCAACTTTTGTACTGATTATTGCAAACCTTTCCCCTAGCCACTTTCTCTGTTTTCTTCTATACCGTGTGACAGCCCAGTTAGATTTACCTGGTTGCTGCAAAATCATTTTGTCATGCTCCTCAAATCCTTTATGTGACCCCACTTGATTACCTAATAAAGTTACCTCCTATCTTCCATATTCTTTCCTGTTACCCCAAAAGCCCTTTGCAGTTTATTTTCCTTTTATGTCTTGTCTGTTGATACTGCTCTCATTTTTACTTTGCAAGTCATACATTTCACCTAAATTTGCTGTCTAAGAGCTCTACATTTAGTTTAAGCTAGATGTTTCAGTTCCCCTATAGTTAGTGGAGAGAAAGGATGACTTCGGAGCAAATTTATTTCATCTCAATCTAAGATAAATACCTAAGTTAATTGAGATGAATTGCCCTCAGTATTCTTCCTCTACTTGGGGATTCTAGGCAATCAGTTTGGTTAGTACCTTACAAGTAGGTAAAATGAATCCCAGTTTTAATCAGTTTGTCCAGATTTTTCCCAAGTGCCTTATTCCCTTCTGCCTTGGTATCTTCTCCTCCCTGGAATCCATTTGATACTGTTTTCTTCACTCAAGTGTGCAATTAAAATTTAAGTCTTCAAGAAAATATGTAAAATGTTAGTGTAAGCATTCACTTAATTAATTTAAAAATAATTTTTTGTTGACTTCACAATGCTGAACTTTTGTTTGTAGGGTATTGAGGTATTGCTGTGAGTGCATTTCTGCTCTTGTTATACATAGGCATTATTAAGGGAAAAGTGTTCAAACTTACAAATTAAACCAGCAATTTACAACAGAAACATGAATAACACCTGTTACAACAGTCCCACAGAGACGGGATACACTTGATTGCCAGCATTGTTGCATATTGATTGATGGTTCAGGCCTGAGGTAGCTATAAGTTATTTAGATGCAGCATGGGAAATGCATTTTTTTAATAAGTTATCTGTTCGAACAGAACCCTTTCACTACATTACAGTAGTAAAACCAATAATAAAAAACCTGCCTGTAACACTTTATATTANTCCAAGGTTCATAAAGAAAGTAGAGCTGAACTTCACAGATTTATGACAACTCAATGATCAATCTCACTGAAAAGCAAGAAGGAATTTTACATCTGTTGTTTGCTGTCATATGGATTGTGCTCTTCCAGGTTAAGCAAGACAAGATGATGATGTTTAAATGATAAAATAATTAATAAATTATTTTGTTAATATATGTTCTTTTACCAGAATTAAAAATATATAACTATCTTATACCAATGGACAAAGGCATTAACTTGCTTCAGTAAAAATATTTGCTCTCTCTTGTGCATACCAATTTCAGCTTTGAAACTCTTAGAAAGGGCTGAATTTCATAGAATCACAGGACAGTTTGGCTTGGAAGGGACATTGGAGATCATCTGGTTCCAGCCACCCTACCATGGTCAGGGACACGTTCCACTAGATCAGGTTGTTCAAAGCCTCATCCATCCTGGCCTTGAACACTTCCAGGGATAAGGCATCCACAGCTTCTCTGGGCAACCTGAGAATTTCCTTCTAATAGCTAATTCAAACCTCCTCTCTTTCAGCTTGAGGCCATTCACCCTTGTCCTGTCGGAACATGCCTTGTAAAAAGTCCCTCTCCAGCTCTCTTTTAGACCCCTTAGGTACTGGAAGACTGCACTAAGGTCTCCTTGAACAGCAAGCAGGTTCTCCTGTAGGCTCTACCTCAACAATCTTTAGCCAAGGTAGTTCTGGTGCTGGAAATTGAATAGAGATCACTGAATTTTCTCACACTCACGGACAAATTTTGCCTGTGAAAGAGCAAAGTGAGTCTGTGTACATATCAATTCTTCTGGGTAAGCCACTCTCAGAAATGAAATACAAACAAAAAACCTGGCAGGAGAACAAAGTTCAGTCTGGGAAAGCTTTTCTCACAACAGAAATTCCAGGCCCCTCCAACAAAGAGAGTGGGTATCAAATGAGTGCCAAATTATTGAAGACACAGCTGCCTTGTTCCCATATTGAATCCTAAGAGAATTTGTGCTGTTAGGATTAGATTTAGGTGGGGGTGGGGACAGGCTGAGTTTCCAGCTGCCAGGGCCCAAGCAGGGAAGCTGTGCAGGTGGGAAAGGTCTCAGCTGAATGGTTCAGGACATGTTGATTTGTGATGGATGCGTTTACACCATGGGATGCTGTCCACTTAGCCTATATCTCTGCGATGTTTAGGATAAGATGTTACGTTGTTTACTGTTCACTGCCAGGGGAGAAAAAATTCCCTTTTTTAGTAGAGTGAGAGGGATGCCCCCCCAGGATGGAATTAACACAGTTTGAAATGGTCTGAACCATCAGAGAATGGTTTCTTCTTCTACTGTATTAGATCTTAATTTTAACTACTAAGTTTGGTCTACTAAGTGTACTCCTCAAACATAAGACTGTGGGACCAGGAGGAGCACTACACGAATGTAGCTTAGGAGCAGTACAGGAATGTAGCTTGGGAGCAGAACTGGAATGTAGCTTGGGTCATGGCTCTACATGTCTGCTCAAAATGAACTTTGAGACCTGTGGGAAGCCTTCCCATGCCACAAATATACTGACTGCTCTCAGGAGAATGTCTACTCAGTGTCATCTATAGGGGAACAGGAGTCTGTATGTGCTCTGCCTAAAGAAAAGGGAGTTATGACAAATCCATTCAAATATGGGTAAAGGACAGAGAAATAAGAAAGGCAAAATGAACAAGTATACATTATATGAGATAGAGAGAAATTCTTCTTGCATAGTTTTCTGCTGCTTAGTAAATATTGCTTAGGTTTTGGTCTGGAGCTCTTTCAGAAGTCAAATGATTGTATTAACTATTGACAGTTATGAACAGACTATTTGGAATTACAAATTAAAATAATTCATTTATTGGCCTGATGAAGCCTGGAAACCTTCAATGAAAGACAGCAATTAAAGGACACAGAGGGAAGGAAAGAAGAAATTTAAAAAAAGCTGAAAAAAAGCGCGTTTTATTCTACTTTTCAAAAGAAATAAACATGAATTATGGAAAATCCAGCATGGATTTAAGGTTAGGGATTGAAGGGAGATAAGGAGCTTAAGCCCGTTGCATTAGCACCAACTGGTGCTGTGCATACGCTTCTGTGACATCTGATGTAGCTGAGCTTGTGTAACTGCACTGTAGACACAAGTACCAGACAGGGAAAGGAAAGCAACCACTTTATCAGCTGGGCACATCACAAACTCTGGCTTTCCAGTTTCTCCTGCAGGTTAAGTAAAACTAATGAGAGCTTATCGGTGTCTTAATTAGTTAGGCCGAGCATCATCCTTTTCCTGGCAGAATTAACCTTCCTACTGAGGAAGTGGTCCTGCCTTAGCTTACCTAATTGGGTTATTCTTATTTACAGCTAAAGTCAGTATAAGAACCACTGTGAACATTGTTTCTAAGATAGAAAGCAGATAATTTCAAATATTTTATTTCTGTTTATTTCTAATTAAAGAAATAATACTTCAACCAAAAAAGCACACCTCATTTTCTGTATAAGCATTGAACAAAAATTGCTAAAAAAGCACCTTTTTTTGGTTAATCTAGAGTAATTTTGGGAACAAACAGGGTCTCATTCAAGGGAGCAATATCTCAATTTCTAGTGTCCTCATGCTAGCAAAATTATTAAAAATAAATTCATCAGAATAGGAGTTCTGCTTGAGTAATGTTTATAGGAGCAGGCTCTGGGTTCCTCTGCTGACTGTGCTAACAAAAGTGTCAGCTGTGATTTTGCTTCTTGTGATATGGATTAGATCCAAGCTAAATTTGATTTTTTTCCAAGTCAATTATGAATTATCTGAGAACCAAAGCAGCCAAATGAAACTGCCCTGAACTTGAAAAAGAAATTAAAGTGCTTGTACGCTTAAGAAAGAAGAGAATATTGCTATTTTTAAGAGATAGGCAACAAATTTATTTTGTGATTTTGGTGATTCGTAAGAAGATACTTAGATATTATATTGAAGAAGGGTCAGTTAAATAAAGAGACACAGAAGCAGAGAGGAAGAAAATATGCAACTGAAGATTTTCACAGGTCAATTTTCACATTTCAAGCCATGTACTACAAGCATGTTTCCTTATGCAAAAAACCTCAAAACAAAACAAACCCCAAAACACACACACACACACAAAGCAAAACAAAACAAAACAACAAACCAGAAGCACTCTGAAAGTGCTATCTTGGAACCTTGATGTATGAAAGAGCTATGTAGTTTGTGTTTACCGTAGATGAGGAAGCCAACTTCTGATTCCTTCCCAGCTCTGATTGCTCTGTGGCACACTGCTTTCCTACCTCAGGTTTTACTATCAGTGCAACTGGAATAAATAAAATGCAAGGCTTAATGTTAACAGATTTGAAAAACATGCCTTTCTGACTAAAATAATTTTAATCTCATCTAGTTACATCAGTAGAATGAGATGAAACAACAACAGATATGCCTTCATCCTCCCCGTAGTGCAACTTTCATTGTCTGCAGCTATGCTACTGCAAAGCAGGTAAAGTATGATACAGTACTTTTTACTCTGAACATGAGTTAACTGTTTGAAAACTGTTAAGAGATCTGTAGGTGAGTTGTATTGTGTCAAATTTTTTTTTGCATCCACAAAAGTAAAGATCCAATTATAGCAAGACCTAAGAAGAAATTATGGTCCATCCCAGCTGAAGGTAGTGATAAAATGCCCTTAGACTTTAGTGGGGGTAAAAGTTTTACTTTAGAATGTTTTTAATTAATTTGGTTTGACTTTGTTCTTTCAATGGAACAAAAATGCGAGGGAAACAAACAAATTATATTCCATCTGAAGTTTCATTTATGAATCCATTGAATCTAGTTTACCATCATTTTATTTCCTTCACGTGATACCTATAAGCATAGTTTTATTGATCTTTTTTATCATTCTATCTGTATTTTCCCGAAAATAGATCTTCCTCTAAATCAGGCAGATATTGCAACTGTCATCAAATACTTAATGATTTTTCTAATCCTTGTGTCTTGAAATAATTCTCAAAAAAAGATTTATGTGTTCATTAGTACATTGTTTGCTCAGTGGCAAGTTCAAATAATGCAAGTGAGGCAGAATACTGAGATATTTTAAAAGCTGTAATTTGTCATAAGTTGAATTAATAAACTGTTATTTTATGAAGCCATATTTATTAAAATTCCCCCCACCTCCTTGTGTATTGGGCTGTAATACACATTTTTCTCCTTCTTTGTTATGCACAAAATACCATCAAAGTTTATTATTATTTAAATTTTGGTTTTATCATCAAGAAACTGATGCATTATTTCCTTTCTGACCTTCATATAATCACCTTTTCTTCTTACCAGACTTACTCACTATTAATGGAAAAATTTCCTAATATTGAAATAAACAGATTTTCAGCTATTGAGCAGTTTATGTCACATGAAATGACTAGAAAATACAGTTCAGGAAGGCTGCACTAAACTAAATCACCCTTCTCCCCAGTACTAGTAGTGTGCTTCCTACTAATAGATAGTAATTTTCAAATTCATTCTGTGCATTAAAGAACAACTAATTATGTGAGTAATAGCCAGGTAAAGTTGCCAAGATTATGGCAGTGATCATGCTATTAGAAGAGAGGGAGGCAGTACAGACCAGCAGTGGTAGCAGCATTAATTTATGTGCAGATACCAACTTTCTCTTCAGCATAGCATGTTGTGAAGAAAAGATAGCCTTCACATCCCAAACCCCAGTCAATTCTATCATTTAAATGGATTTTATGTCCTAGTCATTCAAGACACCCTTTTAATTTCCTTGGAGAATAAAAGGTTTAAGAATACAATTTTCTTTCATTTTAGAATACCAGAAATTTTGCCTATTCCAAAAGGATAAGAAATCTGTGTGAGGTGGGATCAAATTCTTATTTCTATTCTGAGGGAGGCATGAGAGCCCATAAATAAGGATGGATTCCTGTTGGGCTAAACTTTTTTATTTTATATGTATATCTTTAATGTCATTAGTTTCTCAGTGAGGGTATCTGAGAGACAGTAAAACACAGCATGAGGTCTCTTACATTCCTGCTCTGTTTGGGGATAATGAACATAGCATGATACCTTGTAAGTTCTTTAGAGTCTCTCAGTCATATTAATGTGATGCTCAATTTATAGAAGCTGAGAAGACCCCTGACATGAGCTTGTGCTCTTTTGTCTTCATTCTGCTGAGATGTTTGTTTAACAATTTTCAGCTGAACTTGTTCAGTGAACAAGTTTTACACACAGGCAGTAGGTCATATTGCACATGCTCTCCTCTACCAAATCAAAAAGTAGCCAAAAAGTTACTGGTAGCCAAAAAGATATGCATAAGAAGCAACCAAAGACAGTGCCTGGCAACCTTGTCTAAGATTTAAGGAGAATGAGATAAGTAATGCCATAAGACCTCACAGTA
The DNA here is from genome assembly GCA_013390005.1 of Calyptomena viridis. Classification (NCBI taxonomy): domain Eukaryota; kingdom Metazoa; phylum Chordata; class Aves; order Passeriformes; family Eurylaimidae; genus Calyptomena; species Calyptomena viridis. The sequence goes on from WEIV01031091.1 coordinate 134,097, forward strand.
ATAATTGTTTGGTTTGTAAAGGAAGCCTTAAAAGGTGTTCACAAACACCAACCTGTCATGGCCAGGCAAGAGGAAGCCAAAGGATATAGTGAGGACTCTTAACCCTTGTCCTCTGGGCTGCACACGAGAAATCCTGAACAGACACGCCTCTTACTTCTTGAGGGTGTTTTAACTTGAGAAGATGTCCAAATGCCATCTATGACAGACTACCACTTCTCTTTCCATAAGGTCTCACCCTGAGTCTTATTACCTTAATTGTTGAGACAACCATGAGCATAATCTAGGCAAACAGTCCATGGAAAGGCAAACTTGAGGAGGTCTTGCTTCAAACACAAGGAATTTCTTCAGAGCAATTTTATGGTATTTCCTTAATTCAGTTTGGAACTTAATAGGGTGAGGTGTTTTTACTTAAGTTTTGTAAAAGCAGCACTCGAGCGGAGAACTATTAAGAACGTGATTGTGAAAAGGTAAGGCTTGGGAAAGTCAGAAGCAACCATAACAGCTACTGAGCTTCATTAATGCTTCAAAAATGACTAGCCGCATTACTGGGCAGTGACAGCTACTTGTTCATTTGCATGTCTGGCTTTCAGCTTGATTCCAAAATTTTCTTGAAAGCTGTCACTCATGTTTTTCAGCAGCACAGTGATAAACAAGAGACTGTACAGGATAACCCTTATAACTAACTAGACTGTACATGTTCACTAAATGAACATTAAACTGAATATTCCAACTATACTTTTGGTTAGATCAAATTCAAAATCAAAGTTAGTAGCACAATGTTAGGAACAAGAACAAAAGGATGGGTGGATGCTTTTTCATAACCCACCATGAAAGAATAAAACATATCATAATCCTGCCTTTTGCTCTTAGACTTTTCAATGGTCTTTCCTATTTCCTATTCAATGCCCAATTTTTTTCCAAACACAGTCAATCCTTTTTGCTTCAGTTTCCCCCTGTAAATATTCAAGGTTATTCAAACAAAGGTAGTAGAAGGGACCTAAAGAATTTCTGCATCTCTTGTTGCAGAAGTTGCTCTCTGAAGCCTTATTTCTAAATCCAAGATCTACTTTCTTTCTCTGTCAGACAGTGTTCCTTACCGAGTTAGAGAAATTGATTCATGAGGAAAGGTTAAGGAGCTAAATACAAATAGCTTGGCTGCACAATGACTAAGACAGATGGGAACATCATAATAGGCTACAGAGTACTATTGCACTGAGAAGGAGGGGCCTCTAGGGAAAGGCATAAAACATAATCTGGCTCATTTTGAGTCTTCCAATTGTCACCAGAACCATTATGGTGAAAAGGGAAGCAGGTGGCTGCTTTACATACTGTTTTGAATTTAAACAAGTCTCAGCAGAAGCACTTAGTCTGTTATGGGTTATCACAAGAGTGCAATATTTGCCCTGCTCCTTTAGATCAAAGACCTATCCAGCTGCAAATCTTGCCTTCTGCAATTCCATGAAGTAGATGCTCTGGATCTGAGCAAATGTGCAGTATTTCTTCCTTCGGTCTTTGAACAGTTCCCAGCAGTTTGTGGCATCGGTTCTTCTTGAGGTTTTATTAAGACTGTTATGTTTAACAACTACAAGTTAACCCAGCCCTTCATTATTTATCTACTTTTAAGCCCATTATTAATTTTGACATCGGGAGTGATTTTCTCAGTTTAGTTACGCATGGAGTCTAACTTAGCTATTGTGTTGAAAGATACAATAGTTGTCTTTTCAGTCATACAGATGCTGGTTTTAGGCTTTATTTCACTTGCCTCTTTTCCAGGCTGTGTGGTTATGGTTTGTGTGATCTCTTCTCTTAAATTCTTCCCCTAAAAAGTTATTCCACACTTACCATTACCTTTGCTGCCTTTTTTTTTTTTTCTTTTGGTGTCCCCTAGTTCAAATCAACTATATATTTTCATGGTGTTATATAATATATCTGGGGTGCACCCAGTACTCAAGATATGAAGCTGTCATAAACTGTGATCCTTTTTTTTGTGGATTTTTTGACTGCTGCTGAGCCAGGATGACATTCGCAGTGCTATACTATGACCCATCATCTCTTTCCTACATGATGGTAATAAATCATTGTTTTTGTGTCAGTGTGGTTGTTTTGTCCCAGGTGTCTTACTTTGAAGCACTAGATGTTGAGAATGGGTTATTTTCTTTCCCACTCTACTATTTGTAGATGTGCACCAGGGAGAAAGAACTCTTTCACTGCTCTGTCGCCAACTACAAGGAAAAAGATTTTTGTTTCCTCTTCCGAAATTAATCTTACATGGAGATGGTGGGTTTCAAAAGTGTAACTCTTGCACTGGTCCAAGAGCCAGAGCCATGGGATTACAGGCAAGAATTCTTATTTTCAATGTTCCTTCTCTCTGTGCAACAGCTTGCTTCATTCAGGAGCAAATACAATGTGAGAAAGATGAGGAGTGGAGGATTTGTATGGGTGGAAAAGAGGGAGAGAAGGAATAGATTTATGCAGAGGAAGATGACAACAAAGAAAAGGCGAGTCAGTTCACAGCAGCAATGCTTTTGGTAAAACATCCACAGGTTATTTTAGACCGTGTAGGATACATAGAGAATTAATAGGGTTAGAAGCTATTCAGCACAGATATAAAAGTAAAGTTCAATTACACCCATGTGCCTGAGTTTGCAAGGAGCTTTGTCAATATATGCACAAACCTTTATTTTGTAATAAAGGAAAGTTTAACCTACTGAGTATCATATGAGTTCTAAAATCTCTCTGATAAAACCTCTTTGAAACAGAAAGGACTCCAAATTCCATTTACGTCAATACCTTCCTAAACAAGCAGAACCTGTAGAAGAACATGTTCTTGCTAAAATTAAACTGTTTCTGTTCAAAGATATTCACAAGATTAGAAGAATACAGAAATCTGAGAAAAGGTGCATTAGTATACAGCCACAGCTTTTGCTATTTGGTAGCTGTCATACTATATGTAAAAACTGATGTTCAAGTAATTAGCATATTAATGTTAACATCTCAGACTATAAGTTTACTGAAGCTTTATGGCTGAGACACAATAAAGATAAGAAAATGTCAAGCATTCACTGTTCTTCAGCAAATGCAAAAAGGGAATGCAACTTGAACATGTCACAGTACTCATTTCACTTTATAATCTTCCAGAGGCTTTCCAGAAAAAAATCAATTACCTGTATTTTGATACTTATGTATGTAAAATAGTATGTCCCATTGTTATCACTGGGAGCTGGAAAGCCATAGCTGAGTGAAAAATATTTCTTTAAGTACTAATAAAATACTGCCTAGTGTAAGAGTATGTGAAATTCTTCATGAAAAACCTTCCCTTTCCGTGACAATGGTCATGGTTTTTTTCATTGCATTCAGAGAGAACCACTGTAATTTGATATGCTCATAATTTCTGTGCTTTCTTCCACTATCTGGCCTAGTGAGGAAAAAGAGAAATGCAACACCATTTCTAGATTTATTCTTTATTTTAGAAGGAACTTTATCTCTACAGACCTAGATGTCGTAATTATAATTTCGATTTGGAACGGTGAATCCAGACACTGATGAACACAAAACCTTTTTTAGATTAAAGAAAGGGTGCATGAGCTATTTTTCTGTTTTGCTCTATGGGAGTAATTCCAAGCTCTCCTTGTTCATATACAGCATTTTGAAAAGACAGTTCAAATACTGAATGCAAATGCTTTCCTTTTTCAGTATATTGCTTGAGACATCCCTCAGTTTTAGGTTTCATGGACTTAATGACCAAGGAATAAAAAAGCTAAATATCAATTTTTAAATTCTATTTTAAAACCACTTGTACTTTTATACAATGCTTAAGAAGGAAGAATAGTGAAGCTGCCTTCTAATGTCCTTCATGTTACTGAAACTACAAGAAATACTGAAATACAAGTGATATTGGGATAGATTTGCATATGCCGTATTCAACAATGGCTTAATGTTTTACCTTAAAACATTAAGTAAATGTTTTAAATGTTTTTGTGGATTCTTTTCTGTATGACAGAATATCAGCCAATAAATGACATCAAAGGAATCAATTTTTCATCGTATTGCCACAGTATTTTGTGTATTTAATTTTTGCTTTAAACAAAATCATGTGCTGTAGTACTTCTTTTCCTGCACATCAAGTTTACATCACTTATCTTTACAGCTGGTCCCTTAAAAGCGTAACCTATTTGTCACCTCTCATTTGCACTGACAATATAAAAAATTGCTTTCGCTAAGCCCACAGTTACGACCTCCATTAACTTGTGTTTTAAATTTACTGACAAGTGTCTTGTGATGTCCGCAAAGCATCTTTATTGTTCTTTTTCAGTCTCTCTTGTGCAAGTGGTAATTACCAAAGCCTAGAAAATATTTAAGCCACTGCCAGTTTGAGGGCTCAGCTCTTTTCACTGACCTTTGCATTGAAATGTTGAATGTCTCTGTGAAGCTCAAAACTTCAGCTTGACTGACGATTGCAAACAAAAATCAGAGTCAGAGCAAACCAACCCTCTTTTTTTATGAATGAAACTGCAGTGAGAACAAGTGATGGTGAACATATTAGATCAGACTGAAAGAGCCAAGGGGTAGTAGCTCAGAGCACTGCTTTTAAAACCAAGTTTTTGGATGTGTTAAGTTTCCAGTGAAATCTGGGGAATTCAAAATATGCTGCTGGCATATTCACCTACTGGATGGCCAAGCCAAACCACCCTCAAGCTTGCAGGGTCTCATTTAATCACTTACAGGACTAACAAGCCCTAGCTGGGACAAAAAAGCCCATGTGTCTAATAAGAGGTTTGTTCTTTCCAGGACCTTCTCATACTTAAAGACAAGCACTTAAAGACTGAGCACTGTTTTCAGTGTCCAGCTTTACCCCAAGCAAGGCTGGACAGATCCACTTTGGCTCATGGAACAGTAATTAGCTTTTCTGCCATAAAAGCAGCTCATTCAGCTCCCTTTTTCTGAGGTACAGAGAAGCAGTTTTTCTCAAGTAAAGGGAAGTTACTTGTCTGCATGTAAGTGCACTATATTTTTTTCTGAAACTTGTTTTCAAAGAAGCACTTGCTACAAACAATAATCAGTAGTGTTCACAATACCTAAAAGAATCAATAAAGATACAGATTTTGAATATTTTTGTCTGGCTGCTGTTGAAGCAGCATGCAATGTTCATAACCTGGAGTGAAAAATCCTGACAGCTATTTTGGTAGTTGTGGAAGGTAAGTGAACTGGGATGGATACACAGTGAAAAGATTCAGAAGCTAAGGCTGCTGCTCTTAGGAGAGTTGAATAATGAATATAACTACAGTCACTGTGATTTCAGAGTCAGTGGCCTCTTTTCCAATGACATTGACAGAAATCCTGGTCAATTTCTGGGAGGAATCCCATACAAAAAGATGTTACCATTTGGCCTTCATATAGGATTTACGTACACAATGACTGTCACATAGAATGATGTGAAAACCCTGGGAAAGATGAGACTTTGTGTATGGGGGATTAATTTCACCTAATACTGATATTGATCCATTAGCAGGATGGAGTGGGTAAGTTGTCTGGAGGTGTCTCTCTTTTGCCCAGTGATTAGACTGCTATTCTAGGCAAGATGTTTAATTTCTGATTGGCTAAAATTAAGTAAATTGAATCCCGTGCTATCTGTCTAAACAACAGAACATATTTTGCTGTGCTTTCTGGTTATAACTTCTTGTACCACACATTTGTACCATTTGCTCTCTACAACTACCTGAAAGGAGGTTGTAACAAGGTGGGGGCCAGTCTCAGAATCCCAGTAACAAATGATGTGATGAGAGGAAATGGCCTCAAGTTCTGCTATGGAAAGTTTAGGTTGGATATTAGGAAAAATTTCTTCACAGAAGGAGTTGTCAAGCATTAGAACAGACTGCCCAGGGAAGTGGTGGAGTCACCAGCCCTGAGGGTATTTAAAAGACGCATAGATATGATACTTAGGGACATAGTTCAGTGGTGGCCTTGCCAGGGCTGCATTAATGTTTGGACTTGAAGACTTTAGAGACATTTTCCACCCTAAATGATTCTTTGATTCTATAATTTTGTTTTTACTATTGCTTATACAATATTTAAAAACTGCACATTGTCAACTTGTTATATTAAAATGATAGGGAATAAAATAATAATATTGATTTTTACCTTTTTTCATCTTCTTGTCTGGATTATATATTGTGTTTTCATGCAGATAAAGGTTTAACAGGAAGGAAGAAATATTGTGATGTGTGGAACCAAGGAAATTATGCTTGCAGGTGTCAAAAGATACAGAAGATTTCTTTTAAAATTTTTTAAACATTGCTCTTTCTAAACAACACATAAATATATCCTGTTCTCTAATAATTGCAAGATTTCTGGAAGCCTTCAGGCACTTTGCAAGTACTACAAAGCATACAAAGAATTACAGGAATAGTATTCCCTCTTTTTTTTGTTTTCTCAACAAAGCCCATCTATTTCTTTTTTTTTTTGTGAAATCAAATTTATTTGCTGGTAGATAGAATCAGGTAAACAGGCAGTGATGCATACCTGGATTAGGCAGTGGGAGAGAAGAAAGTGTACTATAAAGCTGTTAGATGAGTGGGGTCATGGTTGGGAATGGGTACCAGCATCTGGCATAGCAAATGAATAAAGAAACAATAAAAATTAAAGACCAGAGGAGAACTTGCAAGACCTGATGAAACTTTTGTGGGGTTTATGCCTTCTAAAGAGTCAAGGTGTAAGCAGGCAGTCTCCCATGGAGTGGATATTTGGGGAGTGAACAAGCTATGTCTGGACTCCAACAAGCCAATACCAGCATTTTGGCTGGGGTTTCCAGCTCTCAGAGGCCATAGGGAAAGTCCTGACAGCCCACAGCCAGGTGCTTTGGTTGGTCCACTAAAGAGTGGTTTCCTGGGCCATGTGTGTATCTGGATGTCTTGACAGCAGTGTGGTAAAGGGTCTAGAATTTGTGCTTAACCCTATCACATCACATCATACAATTGATGAAATATTTTATAGATAATAGCTTAATCCAGTGATTGATACTTCAAAGGGCACCTTTGATGACTTCAGTAGCTCCATAGGCATGTTACATATTTGAAAAAGGAAATGATGAGGTAGCTATATCTGAACCAGGACCATCTATGCTCCATAGAAAACTATGTAGTCCTAGACTTCTGAACTTCCATGTTGAGGGTCACGGCCACTGCACGCTATTCTTCTCCAGTCTTGTGAGCTCTCTTGGATATAACTTTTTATAAACATCCAATTTATCCAAGAATCCGTGTTCCACTGACTTTGAAGTGCCTGGAGTACCTACTTGTATCTTTTACTTGACAGCGGGAAGACTGGGGAGAGAAATGTCAGCAGTGGTGCCTCTGCAAATATTTGATTTCTCTTTGAAACAGTAGCTATGACTCTCAGAGGGGAATAGTTATTACATTCTTGGAATGTTTAAGTAATAAAAAATCTGTTGTGATCAGTTTAAAAATGTATAAAAACCCCCCACTTGCCTTCAGGAAAGTAATATTCAAGTTTCATTTCCTCAAGAGACAAATATCAATTCAGAGGAGTAGGGGAAGATAGAATGGAATGAATCAGGTAACTGTAAGAGTGTGGGGTCATCATCATGTAATTTTAGACACTGTTGCAAAAGCTAGAATATTAAATCTCACTGGATGGAGAGATGGATGCAGACCAAGGGCAACCTAGAGGGAAATAATATTGAACTAATGAAAGTTTGCTCTCTCGGTATTATGTAAAGAATGTCTCCAATATTGTGCTCACTAAAATAGTGTCTGTGGGCAATGTGAGAATAATCATAGGTAGAAATTACACTTCCCTCCTAAAATCACATGAAGAATAAAAGTTGTGTCTGAGAGAACATGATTTGTGTATTTCAGCAAGCTGTCTCACTCTTAACAACATTTGATTATCTTTTGAGATTTCTGGACATAATGAGATGTCTTTATTTCCTTGAATTCTATTGATTACTGCCTGATTTTCTTCCCTCTTCATATTTAGTTTTATGGAGGTTCTGTATTGAAGTTGTTAAAACAATATATTTGACTACATCTCTTTTGACAGAGCTATGAGATACATTTTCTTTGAAAAATTTAACTAAAGTTTACTCAGGTGAAGTAATCCCTGAGGATTATCCCTTCAATTTTCAAGACAAGTCTGGAACAGTAAATGATATGATTCTCATAGGAAGGAGAACTTGTAGGAATTAATATTATCCTAAGGCAAAGATCACAGAATCACAGAATAATTGAGATTAAAAGGGACATCTGGATATTGTCTACCCCAGCCACTTGGCTCAGAACAGGGACAGCTAGACCACATTGCTCAGGGCCCCTTCATAAATACACATTGACTATGCCCACTCACCTTCTTGTCCTCAATATATTTAGAAATGGTTTCAGGATTAGTTGCTCCAGCACCTTCCCAGGAGTCAAGGTGATGCTGAAAAGCCTTTAGTTCCCATAATTCTCCTTGCTCTGCTTGAAGACAGAAGTGACATTTTCTTTCTTCCAGTTCTCAGGAAGCCTCACCTAATTGCTATGACTTTCAGAGTGGCTTCTTGGTGACATCTGCCAGCCCCCTCAGTGCCTGTGAGAGCACCAGTCCCATGGACTTGTGCATGTTCAGTTTGTTTAAATGTTCCCTAACTGTATCTTCCTCAGTCAAAAGCAATTCTGCTATGCTCCAGACTTCCCTGCTGCTTTCAGTTTGGGATTCCCGAAGACTGGTCTTCCTTGTAAAGATCAAGGCAAAGAAGATCTTGGGAACCTCCATCTTTTTCATATTCTTAATTAAGCTATTTTCTGCACCATTCAACAGTGGGCCCATAATTTCCCTGCTCTTACTTTTGCTAAAGATATACCTGTACAATCCCTTCTTTTTGCTCTTCACATCCTTCTGCAGGTTCAAATCCCTGTGGATTTTGGCTTTTCTACCCTCATTCCTGCCTATACAGACTCCATATTTCTCTGGCTCACCTAATACTGCTTCCACCTTTTCTGTGTTTCCCTTTCATGTTTGCGTTTTGTCAGTTTCTCGTTGAGGCATACCTCCTGTGGTGTTTGCTTTATTTTTCTGCTTGTGAGGATTGACCAGTCTTGAGATTGGAGGAAACTTCAAAGTCAATCAGCTCTCCTAGACTGCTCTTTTCAGCAAGGTCATATCCCATGGGATTCTTCTAAGCAGGGACCTGAACAGGGCAGTCTGCTTTCCTGAATTCCAGGATTGTAATCTTGATTTTTCCTTTCTTTCCTTCTCTCAAGATCCTAAACTCCACCATCTCATGGTCACTGCATAGAGGTCTGTCCCTGACCTTCACGTTCTTGTCCAATTCTTCTGTTTTTGTAGATATGACGTCCAGCAGAATGGTTTCCCCTTGTCATCCCAATAGCCTGTGTGAGAACATTGATGTCAATGCACTCCAGAAACATCCTGTATTGCTTTTGCCCTTCTGTGTTTTTCTTCCAGCAGGTATCAGGTGGTTAAAACTGCAGCCTGCAAATATGAGACTTCTTCAAGTTGTCTGAAGAAGGCATCATCTACTTTTTCATAATCAGACTCAATGATAGAGGTCTGCATCCTATTCATCACAATCTCAATCATGTTGGTTTGTCTCTAATCCTGACCCATAAACTGTCGCTGGCTCATTATTCATCCCTAGGCAGAGCTCCATGCGTTCCTGCTGTTGTTACATGTAAAGGGTGACTCTTCCTCTTTGCCTTCTAAGCCTTTCTAAAGAGCCAGTATTCATCCATGGCAGTGTTCCAGTCATTTCAGCTATCCCACCATGTCTCTGTGATTATGCTGATTGTAGCCACGCAATTGTACTTGGGGACTTTTAATTCTTCCTGTTCCCCACGCTCTGAATATTAGTGGCACTACAGAGAGACACCCAGTTCCGTTGATTTTTTCTCCCATAATCCTTGGGATATGTCTACATGTCTGGCCATAGACCAACCTGGATGCTTTTGCTCATCCTTTAACCTCAGGAACAAGACAGCTTTGATTCTAGCACTGTTCAGCTGTATTAGAAATATGCTTTGCTTGTACATTAATAACTCTTATTGCAATAGTGTGCATAGTAGCCCATCCTAACTCAGATCTTCAGCCTGTAGGCTAGCATGGGTTATAGATTACAACCGTCTTTGTAGATTAGACTGATGAAAAAAAAAAAAAAAGAAAAATACTGAAATCAGGAAAAATAACCTAGCATATTCCCTGCAAAATTTAGAAGTGGGTTAATAAGATACAAGTGTTATAGTTTGACTCTGGCTAAATGCCAAAGACTCACACACACAGCTAACATTTTGGAGAGAAGGGAAAAAAGACTTCAACTTTTGTGATAAGGGTTATAAGCAACTTTTTATTAACTGTTTCACAAGCAAAACAGGCGCTAACTTAGAATATTAAGAATTCACTACTACTAAAATCAGCCCACCCCCCTAAGATCTTTCTCCTTCCCTCAGTGGCCCAGGAAGACAGGAGTGGGGGGGTTATGGTCAGAGGTTGTTTTTTCCCGCTGATCAGAGGAAAAAAATAAGAAGTCCAACCCTATGCTTTCCCTGTGGGGGTTTGCTCCCAAAAACAGTCTGTTACAAACTGCTTCGTGCATTTATTATCCTTTATGGACAGCAGCTTTTTCAAGGTATATTGTCACATAAGTCACATTACCAAGGGTGCAGTCCTTCAGGTGCTTGTTGCTTGGCTGCTTCAGCCGTGGGTCTCCACGGGCCACTGGTCCTCCCAAGAAATGCTGCTCTGCTGCTCCAGCGTGGGTCTCTTCTTCCCATGGCCTACAGGACTCTATCAGGCCCCCGCTCCAGACACAGACATCAAACATCCCACAGGATCACAGCCTCTTTTTCCAGCACTTATCTGCTCCAGCGTGGAGTCTTCCAGTCTTCCATGGGTTTGCAGGCGAATCTTTGCTCCCTATGGTCCCCACGGATTGCTGGGGCCCTATTCCAGTGTTTAAGGCGTCTTCTCTTTCTCCTTCTCACCGACCTTGGTGTTAATCAAACTTCTCACTCTCCTCTCCCTTAAGTGGCCATGATGTTCTGCCTTGCCTTTTTTTTCTTCTTCTATTTCTTAAATATGTTATCACAGAGGCATTACCAGCTGACCTTGGCTAGCTTGGAGCTAACAAGCTAGCTGTAGAAATTTCCAGCAGCTTCTTGAAGAAGCCTCCCTCATAGCCCCCCCAGCTAATAAAAAACTCTTGACTACTTAAAACCACAATAACTAGTTAGGTACATGTCTATATTTTTGATAACGGAAATGGCCAATAAAGCTGTTTCAAGTAAGTCTAGTTTGAGAAAAATAATCAAGGTCATAGTCTCAGCTAGAGGCCACTACTTAAAGACAGGATGATGAGGCATCTAATTTCTTAGACATCTGAGGAGAATTAATAGACTTGAACTAATTATTTGATGTCATGTGGTGACTTTCTGGACCAATATATAAAAATTTCTTCAGTAGTTACCACTAGTCATGTAAATGAGCTTATTTATCTTACTGAAAATATTTTGGTGAATTATGATTTTTCTCACTGAGTACCACTATTGGCTATACTACTGTATTATACTGTTGACTGAAAAAAAAACCTCAACCCCTCTTGAAAAAACTTTTAGTATTGTCCTTATCATATCCTTATGATATCATATCCTTATCATATCCGTTTTATATACTTACCCATTCCACTTTATCATTCCTGACTATATTACCATTTATTTCCACAATGCATAGGTGAACTATACTGCTCAAGTTCTTTTTACAGATCATTAGGCACCTTGGTAGCACCCCTCTTATGTCTGCCAGACCCCTGTTCTGGAAAATACAGTAAAACTCTTCCACATAGTAATTCTTGTTTCCTAGAAATTATAAGTGTTTTAATATAAAGTTACTTATAGTGTAATATGATGTAACCTTTCCTGTCCTTTCTGGAGTAAGAGACAGCTAATGGCCAATGTACACCTCTCTTCCTAACAAGTCACAAGCATTGGAAATGGCAATGTAGACACACAGATTGTTTACTGGTTCATTTCTAGAAAGTAGAATTTCAATATATTTCCTTCTTCTTGTTCTAAGTGGTATTTCAGAGACATCAGTATCTTGATATTGGCAAATTGACCCATATTGACAAGAAGTAAGTAAGAGCAGACCTCAAGCTTCTACTGCCAGAAGGTTTTGATTCCAGATGAAATTATAATGTAATAAGTAATAAATTAACTATATCTCCTTCCATGCACCTTATTTTGTCAATGTTCTTGCACTGCACTGCAGTCTAGTACGGCATCCCTCAGTCACTTTGAGCTATAAAAATGTTACATATTATGGTACATATTCTCAGGTATGGCAACCACAAATGGATAAGCATGTCCTAGAATGATCAAAATCATAGAATGTGTTCTAAATATTGCCTACAAACGACCGAAGTAAACCTAATTTAAAGCTTCATTGACTAGTTTGAGACAAAAAGACAGAGTTAAGAATCTTGATTGTGGACTGTGTCAGCCCCTTGCCCTTGCAAGATGTACTGCCTTTAAAATAGTGCATGCTGAGAAAATCCCAAGAATCCTATACAAATGAAGGATGTTACAGTTGCTTCCTGCCAAAAGTTTTGGAGCCTGGAACAACCTACACAACTTGCCCACTGGGACTTGTAAAGTAATTACCTGCATGAATTCTAAAGGAGAGAAAGATTTCAAGCATATTATGAAACATGACCCAGATAGATAATCTACAAGTCCAGAAGTACTTAAAAACCCAAACAAATAAACAAAACAACAACTTCTAACTAGCCTATATCCTTCTGGAGAGAATTTCCAAGGAAAGTTAATTTCTCTGCACAGAGGAAGACCCTAACTCCTGATCGTGCCCAAGAAATTCTCCTCCCTCAGTTTTCCATCTACTTCTGTAATCTAGCTGTGGTAAAAGGAACCTACATGGGTCAAGTGTCAGCTTGAAACTAGCTAGCAGATAAAACATTGAAACTGAAAACTGCAGTTTCACAATTAAAGGTAAGTCTCTCTTTTTGCATTGTCTCCTTCATTTCTCTTTCTATAATTCTGCTTGTATTATTCTGACAAGAACTTCTGTAAACTCCCAAGATGCCAACCTGAAGCTGACAAGAATGGTGGCAAAAATACCTCAAGCACAAATTCTTTTGACAGCCTAACAGGAGTCTGTTGTCTGCCAGAATCACCTTTCATTTTTCCTGTGTGCATTTCTTCCACTTTGCCCTCTGTAGACACCTCAGCGACAGCCTGAGGGTGTCAGGCACAATTCTGCAAAGGCATGGAGAAGGAGAAGAAAATGCCAAGTGTCAAGTCTATCCCATGACCTCCCACTACCATATAAACTGAAAACAGAAATCACAGGAAAGTGGCCTGTTAGCTCTTTAAGTCTTCATAGGTTTAATTGTTTTCCAAGGGTTTTCATAGCTATGCAAGAGAGGTATGTGTGTTTACGATACAATACAGTGTCCACTGAAATCAATTAGACTCTTTATACTGACTTCAGTGGGCTGAAGGTTGACTCTGGTTTCCATCATGAGAGTTCTGTATAAAACCAACCTCTTGATGTGCATTTTTAAAAGATCAATATAAAAACTCATTCCACTATCATGTAAAAGCAGAGGCAACAAGGGACATTCTGAAGTTTTGCACGAGAAACACAAGTTCAGCAGAGCTGGTTAGAAGCTTAGAGCTGATATACATGCTGTTATAAAAAAATAAAAGAAGCTTTTTTGCAGTTATTGAAGATGTAATTTCTGCTATTACTGATCAAAGGGCTTTATGCTGTTCTCCTGAACAAAATATTCACTGACATCACTAGCCCTGATCATTCAGTTATATTGCCAATTAAGTCTAAGCAGTAACGCTCAAAGGAAATATAGATAAGCACACTGTGATAAAGGGTAGCTATGCAAAGATAAACCACTGACTTTGATACAAACTAAATTAAAGCCAGGCATTTAGTTAACATATCTTTCTGGATTTTTGTCATTATGAATGGTTTTTATTTTAAAACAGAGACTCTCCACTTCAGAATGGGAAAGCTGACATTCTGCATCTGTGTCCACTCTGTTTGATTTTCCTATCATGGCTACTTACCTTCACTGCCATTTGTCACAAATGATGATGTGGATATGTCAGCTGCCTACACAGATATGTCATAGAGAAAAAACAACTGAAATGATAGTAGATGTCATTAAACTACAGCATTCTGTGAGCATTGTGTGAAATTAGTTGTTGTTATCTCTACTTACATATCATCAGTAGCTGGAGCTTACATGCCAAGGAGTTGTAGTATGGAGTGTGCTACTCCAAAGGTTTGAAAGGTTAAGTTTAATTTGCCAAACATTTGTAAGTTTATTTTCAACACTTCAATGGCAAATCAAGTTCACTTGAACAAACTTGTCATATAAATAACTCACAGTACTGAAGATATAAATTCAGAGTAAAATTGGGGAAGTCATAGTCCCTATTGGTTAAAAAGAGCTAACATACTCTGGAAGTCAGAAGCAGCTGACTTGACTGGCCACAGCATTCTTAAATGGGAGCTTTTCTAAGTACCCAAGAGTAGGCACATATTTTCAGTGGGAATAATGCTATATGCCTAATATTATTCAGCAGTTTAATATTTATATAACATTTGTGAAGGGAACTGCACAAGGGAGGAAAGAGCACTGGAAGTCAGATTTCATGCAAAAATTTTGGTGCTGGCTCTCACTAAGTAACTGATCACTTTGGAAAGGAGGGGTTTGGAGCAGTCAGCTTTTGTGAAGTCTGAATGCAAGTGGTGCAACCCACTCAGGGACTCTGGAAGACTTCCTTGTGGCTGCTGACTTCAATATAGCCATCACAGTCATGACAATTGTCATAAGCTGGCAGTCCTCTTACAGGGTATAGTGGGTTCGGTGTGGGATGTGCTGCCAGGAAGGGAATGGGGCCTGTAGCCTAGCCAGCAGCAGTTAATGACAGGTCTGCCCTGTTTGCCTAACCCAGCACTTACTGCTTTTTAGAGCTGATAGTTGTGATAGTTATTTATAGTGACATATAGAGCAGAGAAACTGGAGTTAAATGACTTCAGAAAATAGAGCTGACTAATTTTTTCAGAAGAATAAACATTTTATTTAAAAAGATATTTTTTCCCTAGCTTAACTTACACTATAATATTGATTCATTATCTTTTTCTTTTCAATTTTCCTTTTCTTATGCTTTTCATTTTCCTTCACCTTCATTCCTTCTTTTCCTCTACAAGCCACCAGTCTAACTGGCAAAACAGAAGAGAGATGAATGGAGAAAAGAAAGAAGTATGGGATAAAAATATAGGAAAGAAAAAGAGAAAATATGAAACAAAAAAGCATTACATTTCAAAATCAACACTCGTCAATAAAAGGCACAAGAGAAACTATTAGAAAGAAATATAAAATTTGCCTAATTTTACATCAACAGAATGCAAATAAAAGATTAAAAAAAACATTTATTTTTCAAGTTCTTCATCTTCATCATTAGTACAAAGTTGCTGGAGAATGGATTTTTTGTCAAGGAAATTTGTTTTGGTATCCAAATTTTAACAAAAGGATCTAAGAATGTTAGTGGATAGAACAAGATTTCTTACACCTGTGATTTGTCTAGTTAATGAAGGAATAATTTCCAGCACTGTCCAACATTTATTACCTTAGACCTTCAGTTAATGCAGCTCATCTTCCCTTTTGTCAGCTTTCAACAAGAATATGTGCTGGTTTATCTTTAATCTGTATTTATGCCCAGATTGAACACACTGGGGTTTCTTACATTTAGCTTGAAATAGCCCCATGATAGATGGGTCAAATCTCTAACATAAAGCAGAAATCTTTGACTTGATTCTTATCTCTTGCTACTATAAATCATGGATAATTCTTCTAAGGTTAGTGGAGTTACATGAATGTAAATCCAGATAACCAAAGGAATTGCTTGCTCCTTTAAGTGTTTGTGACTTTTTCTAAGCTAGGCTTTGGTACTATAATCAGGAGCAATGATAAGTCCTTAACAGATACATACTGTTGACAATCAAACGGCCTTTTAGGTCACCTCTTGAATTACCATGACTTACTAACCAGTGGTATCTCTTACATTCAGTGTCTGGTATTGAGTGGCATGTTTCTGACAAGCAGCAAAAAATCCAATTATCCTACTTTTCCTTCTTGTTTCTTCAGGAAATGTTACCATTTTTAATGCAGCATGTGGCCATATAATACCGATGTTGGTAGGACGCCTTTAAGAGAATTGTATTTTTGTAACTCTTTTTCATAACATTTGTGAAAAACAGAACCATTCTGCTCCTGCAGCTATCTGAAGAAAACAGCATTAAATCTGTGCCTGGACAGATACTGTGGGATAATGTTGTGAAAATGTCATAGAAAAGATGCTATTGCATTTCTTGTTCCAATCCTTTTGGACCAGACAGCTCATCTTAGGGGGGTTGCTGTGAATTGGATGACACCAAATGGGAGCTACCTGTCATAAAATAATTGTTTCTGTGAAGAGGAAACTATTACATGCCTTTCACAATTCTTCTGAAGCCAATTGTCAAAAATCCTTTAAAACCCGATACATGGCCATATAGTTTCAAATTATAGGACACATTCAGCTCCTGAGAGAACAGAGACTTGTGTGTCATACTTTTCTCTACAACAGTCTACCTCAGAATGTTTTGGAGGACAAAACAATGTTTTTTATAAAGCTCCACCCAAAAGTCTCAAACCCACTTCAGGAGTGTCCACATTAGCTTTATTTTTTTGCTTATAGGTATGTAACAACATTAGAGTGTGCATGAGTTTCTTGACTTCTTTTATTGACTTTCGTATTGCTTCATGGTAGAAACAAACTTGGCAGGTAGAAACTTGTTTGAAACCACACATGTACCTCAAGAAAACTTGGAAGCTTAGAAATACTTCTGAATCACTCAGTTTTTACAGAGTGTCAGTTTGCTTTTTCCAGAGTAGAGTGCAGGAGAATCTGGCTGGATTCTCATTATTTTAACAGCCAATGCAGTTTTCTGTTCTTTATAAATCATAATAAATGTAACTGAAAGAACGTTTGAGTCTCAACAACTCAATCTTCTGTGGCAGAATAAATAATGTCCTGGGAATACATTTCATTGTCTTCAAATGCCACGGAAAACCTCTGACCTTTAAATATAAACTTTCCAATTTGCGGGAAGAGGTTTAGCCAAAAGATTCTCATTAACATTTGTGGCAGTTAAGAAGCTGAATCCTTTTCTATTAAACTGAAATTTACATCTATGCCACAGACTATGAAACTATACAATGGAAGTCAGAGGAGCTGACAAATGTCCTTCCAGAACTCATTTTTGCAAAGTTCTTTTACAACAAGCATAGCCATATCCTGGACTTATTTCATGTGGTCCTGATAATTTAAAACCTGATGGCATTCTGGCTTGAGATGTTCAAAGATTTACTTAACACTTCTGTGGTGCTGGAATATCAAATGCCTTTTGTCCAGTAAACAAAATGCCTTTTTACAAGATACAATGCTCATTCTCTTGAAAGGCAAAGAAAGAACCTGTGGAAGTACACTTGCTGCTTCGTCAGTAGCATTTTCTATTAATTCAGCTGCATTTTCTATGAACTGTCAAATTTTTCAGACTTTCAGAAAACATTTATTTAATCTGATGGTTCAGGTTCTGCTTTTCTCTGAATTTTATCATTTCCTTGGCCATAGATGTCTTAGTCAGAACGGTGGTATATAATTAATTTTTTTCTATTTCCCTATTAACAGTAAGGCAATTAACCTTTTCATGCAAGTTATGCTTTATAGAACCATACATTTTTAGGGCTGGGGGGCTGCTGTGTTAGTCTAAGCTGACTACCTGTGTTGCAAGAAGTACTCCTGCAGAAGTTTGAGAACTGAGTGAATTCCCTGACTTCTCAAAGGCAAAATGAAAAGTTCCTCTGACATCGTGGATCAAGACTTCATGTCTGCATGATATTTTCCTTGCACTGATGTGTGAAAACAGGTAAAATTAATTCCAGGTTTGTTTCTATCACCTCACAAAGATAGTTCACTAAAACAAGACGAGAGCTAAAGGTAATAAAAGAATGCCTGTATTCAAAAGAACTTACAGAGATGGAAAAGCGTTTTGGGGGAAGTTTTTGGCTATACAAGAGACTAGTAAAATGCAGGTCATATTTTATTTTTATTTACAGGACCTTCTGGGTTAGGGTTCAGGTCCTTTCTAGGTTCTTTGGTAAACTTGGTAAGACTGAAAGAGAAGATAGCAATGTACCTAGCCTCCACTATTGCTAGTGCAAAAAGATTTGGTGAGAGCAAATTTTACTGAGCCCAGGCCACACCATGGTGTTATTTCTTGATTCTATTTATTTTCCTACACTTTCAACCTGATGACAGAGAAATGAGCTCACAATTTCTTCTTTTCAGTCCAGAACATGCTCAGTCCTCTGAGAATCTCAGCTGTTTGAAAACAGAGCTCTTCTGCCCAGTGGGTTCTCAATCACCAAGAACAACTGTAGAAGATGTTGTGGTTTCTCCTTGACTTGTCTAAGTTCAACAAAAAGGGTTCCCTTTGTTGCTGCAAACACATTTGTGTGCATCAGTGCATGCCTCAGCTCTTCCTTGCTCCTGTCTTCTGTGCAATGCCATTGCAGAGAAAAAAGGTTACCTGTGCAAACTCTGATTCTTCCATGGTTGTTCAACCTCTAATGTGAATCAAACACTGCCTGAAAAGATCTCAGGAGTTTAAGAAAAGTGCTCAACAGCCATCTTATCTTGCACTTTTTCTTCTTTGAAATTCTCAGTAATAAAGGGACCTTAGACTTATGCAAAACTAAAAGCAGTTTCTTACCTCTGTAATTAACAGATCAGGTGTAGGTGTCCTTTTTACCTCCTACCATTCCACCCCACAAACAGTCTAACAGCCGAAAGACAGCTAAATGTTCAAGCTGGACTGAAAGTAAACATATCATCCTGCACTGTTGCTATTTAATAGGGTTTAATTTGGATGTCCAGCACCAAGTGAGATTCCCTGAGATATGGATGGCACATGCACAGGGCTGCCAAGTGGAACACAAGAGCTATGGTGACCCACGCCTTCCAGAGCAGCAGCTGAAGATCAGGTGCCGTTACTGAAGGCATCTCAAAAGACTCTAAATGCTTGTGCTTTGGCAACTGAATTGAATCCTAAGTGACATTTTAAAGGTACTAAAACCAAATCACCTGAAACAGTGACAGAATTAATTTCATTTCCAAAACCAAATGCATCTACATTTGTTAGCATTGAGCTGTTTCCATCATTACTTTCAAAGGAAACCGAGTTTCTGCTGCCTGCGACCATTACTGTCTGTAAAACGCCATGACAACAAGCTCTCCATATGTGTCAGTTTAGAAAATAAGGCCACCTTTCTGCCCATTCTGGTTTAATGACTTTCAATGGCTCCATTTATTTTGAAACAAGGTACAGCATAAGGCAATTTTGCTCCTTGGTAGCTTTTGGGTGCAATCTGTTTTTGACTTAGTAAATAGATGAACCTCTCAAACATCCGGAATTCTTTAAATTAAAAAAAAAAAAAAAGCTAGATACAAACTTAACAGGTAGCAAACTTCTTCATGCTTCATGGTATTTTCCAAAAAAAAAATAGAAAATCACAAAATATATGGATGATGTGCCAAGTTTTCAAAGAAAGGAGAAAACTGGAAAATCCTAATGAAATTATATCATTAAACAGAGACTATGGTAGTTATATTATCTTGCCACTGAAGTATTTGTGCTGTGATGGAGTGCAAGTACATTTTGCTGAACAAGCTGAAAATGCTGCCACAGGACAACAGGCTGACTTCAGCTTTATTCAATTGCTTTGCTTTCAAGTGGTTTCTGATATTTCAAAGTAACTGACAGAATCAAGCCAAATTCACAAACTCAGTCATTCAAAAGGGTAAAAATTATGACTTTCCAGATCAGAATGGATGTTTCTATCCATACCGTACAGTTATGGTAGGTCAAAATGATCGACTTCTACAGAGAACAGGTGGTTTAAAGCTGCTTAGTGTGAAAGGTGACATGAATGTTCATGAAGAGTTCACCTGCAGCTTGTACCAACTAATCTGATCAGTGGCTGTAACCAAGTCTGCAATGACAGATTTGTTATTGCATCTAGATGTGGGGATCAAATCCTGCCTAAAAGAGTGTGGTGATATTGTAGGATTAATATCAGACATTGCATCTGGCTTGCAACAGGAAGAGTCACACATATCATTAGTGCAGTGAGTATGACTTGAACTAAGCTTGCCCAGAGAATACTAAGAATACTACTGTACCAAAAAGTACCTATAAAATTGTTTATGAAGCCACCTATAATGGGAAAAGTATCATTCAGGAGATACTGTGTTAAAAAGAAAAAAAATCTTCTATGTCTTATCAAGAAATATGATGTGGTACAAAATGCCACCTCTAGAGACAAATTGTGTGTTGTGTGTTCCAGCAGGTATCCATCTCACACAGCAAGTAAAGCAGACATCCACTGTAGAAGTGTAGAAGTATAGAATTACCTGACCATGTGGACAAAGTACGCATTAAAAAACATTATAAAGAAATATCAGGAAATGAGAGCTCAAAGACAGGATATAATAGTCCAAATAGGAAATGCTTACTTGCTTGGTACAATATAAGCTCAAAAAATGATAAATAGTTAGAAAGACACACAGACAGAGATAAAGATAAGCCAAGGAGAGTAATAAGCCACTGAAAACTTTTCAAAGGCTGGATTTTCAGCAACAGAAGACCATTCTTTATGAAACAAAGCAATACAGTCTTTCTAGTCAGATGAAAGCTGCCACTTATTCTAAAAGCAAATCCACTGTGAGACTTTAAAGCTGGAGATACTGAGGTTTCCCATAACCACACTTAAAAAGATGAAAACATGTGCCCAGATATGGCAAAGGAGTTTTCAAATACATTCACAGCACTGAATCCATCTTACAGCATCTCTCCCATCATGATTTGAAGAAAATAGCTGTTACTAGCTTGGAAGGTACTCAGCTTCCTGAGCTGTAAACTGAACGATGCTTGTGGAAATCACAAGCACCGTACTTTGTACAGCCAAACCAAAACATTACCTGGCTTCCAATGCCATGAAGTTTGCAGTTATTCTGGCATAGGTAATGCTAGTACCATAAAAGAGCTAAGATTTGTCATCCTACATTGCATCCAAATGTGGTTTTCATCCACCTTATGCATGTGTTGTTATGTGTTCAAGGACAGAACTGATCACCTTCTACTTTGGTATGCAAGTTTGGATACTGACTTCAAGAAATCCAAGTCATAGTTCATCACTGAGAGCTTTTCAGACTTACATGTTGTTCTCATATCTGCATTAAAAATGATTTAATGTGTAATTTTGTTCCACAACTGCATTAATCCATTTTTAATAAAATGAACATTTATTCCTAACTTAGCATTCTTCAGCATTTTGTATTAATTATGTACTGAAACTATGGAATATTTAATGTCCTAAGTCATCATTTGACCAAGCTTACTGAGACTATTGGCTGAGTTATGAATTCATTATCTTTTATTCTTTACATATCTCTGATATGCAAATTTCTATAGCAGTGAAATCTTTCTGACTGCTTTCATTCAAATTAATGCAATATTAATATAACAATGAAGTTCATTACATTTTCAGAAACCTTTTTTACCAACACTAAATTAATGTTTGAACTTGCTTGATAGAGTCCTGCAATTACCTAAGTTTAGTTTTATACTTTTTTCCAAATTAATATAGGTGTTAAGATATTTGTGTTGGCAATAATGCCAGGTGAAACTTTTACTTTTGTGTGTCATCTGTTTGTGAGATGCTGGATTTTCTAAATCATAGATTAGTTATTTCTACTTATAATTTCATCTCTGGAAGACTATCTGTTCCAACAGTAAGAATTGCATGTAAAGACCTCATGTAGATAGAAAAGGAAAGCCCATCCAAATGCTGTCCTCATGATACTAAGGCCCCACTGACACCATCCCTTCACACTGTATATCTGAGTTGTTTTAAATGCCAGAACAGAGGCTGTGCAGCTAAAAAACGAAGAACAGAGATTTTACCTTACTCTTTATACCAGCCTCCAAATAAAGAAATAAATTGTACTGTCAGTCTACAGTAGATAAGATTAAAAAAAAAAAAAAGAAAAAAGGGCTAAATTGCAGCAAGTGATAGATAGGCATGAGGAAAAACGTATGCAATGGATAGAGAAGCTCTGGGTCAGACTGTCTAGAGAAGCTGTGGAGTACT
The DNA here is from genome assembly GCA_013390005.1 of Calyptomena viridis. Lineage (NCBI taxonomy): Eukaryota > Metazoa > Chordata > Aves > Passeriformes > Eurylaimidae > Calyptomena > Calyptomena viridis. The sequence continues at coordinate 156,400 of WEIV01031091.1, forward strand.
TGCCGCTGCCATTCAGACAAACATCTATCAGGATGGGGGATAGATAAACTAGGCAATCTATTAAAATACCTTCCAGTTTTATTTTTTTTTATGATTCTGTGAGTAGGCTTGTCATACTGAAATATTTCTCTGATTAAGGTCTGAGGCTGTGCCTTGTCTGCTGTAAAGCTATTTATCCTTATGTTGTTAGAGACTATGATGATGAATAAAAGACAGATGCCTAGTTTGCTATCAGAAGCCAGTTTTTCAGCTGGTTGGCATCTGAAGCTGCAGACAGATTTCCAACAGAGCTCAGTTCTAGAAGTTCTTTTGTTTCAGATATAATGAGACTTTCTAGGTCAAGCATCCTGACATTTTCTACAAATATGCTTAAGTAAAGATCTCCACCATGCTCAGACTGATGATGGCATTCCTGTAACTCACCTAGTTACAGAATGAGATTTGAGGCTAAGCCTCAGCCTCATGTGGCTTCCTCTGATATTTAAACTGAGAAATTCTATTAGTCACTTTCAGTGAGACAAGATCATGCATGAGATCATTAAGGTTCTGGGGAGACCTTATAGCAGCCTTCCAGTACCTAAAGGGGGCCTACAAGAGAGCTGGAGAGGCACTTTGTACAAGGATTAAGGATCACTTTTTACAAGTGATAGAACAAGAGATAATGGCTCTACACTGAAAGAGGTAGGTTTAGATTAGGTATTAGGAAGAAATTCTTTCTTGTGAGGATGGTGAGACACCGGAACAGGTTGCCCAGAGTAGTTGGAGATGCCTCATCCCTTGAAGTGTTCAAAAGTAATAGAAATGGGGCTCTGAGCAACCTGATCTAGTGGGTGGCAGGGGAGTTGAAACTAGATGGTCTTCAAGATCCCTTCCAACCCAAACCACTCTATGATTCTGTGATCAGATGTTAAGTCTCAGTTGTCATATGGGAACTTCTTAAGTCACAGCACTGTTGTTAATGACTTACTTCAAATATTACCTTACATTGAAGAAAATATTTCAGGAGTCAAGGAGCCTAACATTAGTTGCTACTCTTCCTTAGGCTTCCATGTTAAGCCTCTCTAGAGAAACAGTAAGAACTAACAAAGATGCTCATTCTGACCACCTATAATTGTTCTTATGCTCTTAGAATGTTTGAATGTTTCTAAATTGATTCTGAAAATTTGAGTTTAGCTGGTTTTGATTTAGGTGTCATTTAGGTGCTTTTGAAAAAGTTGTCTTTAACACTTTTCAAAAGCTTCAAGGACGCACTTAACTATATGTACCCACAAAAACACTGCTGAAGAGGAAATGATGCAAGCACATATATTCCTGGTTATGTCTACTTTCAAAGATTTTTCTCAGCTCTTTAGCTATATTACAGCTACATAAAACAAATTGTCCTGAAAATTTGATCCTATATGCACAACTGTCCTGAAGGAATACCCAGAGCAGGATGTTGAGGACAATGTAACTCCTAAGTCAAATACAACAGCAAGATCTGTCTAGGGTCTTAAACTGCTTCAGAGAAAGTGAGGTACCAGCAATGGTCTTAATACAGTTATTTTCTTACCCATCAGCTTGTTTAGTTTTATTTCTGTATTCTTTTTTTTTTCCCTGAATACACTGTTCTATTGCTGATTTTAAATAATTTAATTCTGAATGTGAATTAAGATCTCTGATATCAAACCCTTACACAAACATCTTTATGCCTTATTTGTGTTTTATTTTTATTTCAGATCAGCTGCCTAATTGTAGTGCTTATAGAATTTCAGGGCACTTGGTGTTAATTGTGTCAAGTTCAGGCAAAAGAGACTATAAAAGGATCAAAAAAAAAAAATATTTCTAAGTGCAAGTGAAAAGATGCTGAGATTTACATAATGGGTTTAGTCAGACACCCCTACTGTTTTATAGAGGGAAAAGTGCATGTGCACAATAAATAAATTACACTGTGCCATCAGTATGTTGCATCTAACTTCATTAGTGGCTCTATTTTTCCCCTCATGACTTAGGTGAGGTAACATATTAGAAAGCACATATTTCTTCATTGTACTATTTAAATGGTTTAATAAATCTGCTTATACATGACAGAGTTTTTTATTGCTCCTACCATATCATTTATATTTAAACCAAATTTTTCATGTGTTTACATGCAAGATCTCAAAATACTGAACAAAAATTATTATTGTCATAATAAGACCCATCTGTGACTCAGGTAGACTCAGTTCTCTCACTTACTCTGCCTTCAGGCAGCCTTGCCATGTGCACTTTTCATAGTGTCCACCTTCTCAATCTACTCAGTTCAGGAAAAAGCTGTGTAAACCACCTCCTTCCACCTCCACACTTCCTTCCATGAGCGAGTTTTGATCTATCTTTCAAAAACTAATTTCTGAAATTATTTTCTTTAAATGCTGTTTTCACATTTGGGAATCTCATTTTAATGTGATAAAGTACTAGTTAGAAATTGTTAAATTATTAAATCCATTTTTATGGAGATTGAACCTTGCTTTAAAAAGGAAGTGTATAGAAATGGAATGTTTTTGAAGAAGTAAATTAATATATTTGGCTTCCAGATTTTTTTACCCTCTTCCTCCATACTTTTCTCTGTGTTTTTCTGTGCTTTTTTTGATGGCTTAAATATGGTCAAAAATGGAACAATAATGAAAGTTTGCAGATAATTCCATGTATTTTTTCTTTTTTTTTTCTTTATTTTTTTTTAATTAAGAATGTTTAGAAATAGCCTTTTCTGTCAAAATGGTTAACATTTTTATTTTGGCCAGCTTGCTTCTTTTCGCTGGTCAGTGCAACTGTGCTAGAAGAAATTAAAAAATCTAATAAATGTGTTATGTTTCCATTTGCAAAAGAAAAATAAAGCAAATTAAGGATTGTTTTACCAGAGGTCACAGACAGGACCTCTTGATTATGGTCTTGATTTTGCAACCTGCTGAATGCCTGCAGCTTGCCTTGAACTGAGTGAAAGCACTTGTCACGTGACCTACTCTTTTATTAGCTTAGTTGCAATGGAAAAGGCAGAGCAGTAGCATCAGAAGTGGAAAATGATGGCAGGAAAAGTCTGGCAGTTGGTTCCATAGGATTGATGGAAACAGCTATTCTCAAAGGGTCTTTGCTGAGGAACATAGAAGTAATGTAGTGGAAGACAGCAAGAGCAAATAGAAATGAAGATTTCAGAATAGTAGAAAACAATAATAATAATAACAGCAACAACACACAAACTATTTCTGGAGTAATAAACTGCTCTAAGAAAAAGGTATCAACCCAGATGAATCATACCTACATAAGAGGCTATTTTAAAGACATTTTATCAGACAAAGAGATCTAAGGATTTCTAGAGGGTGATTCAGTGTTTAGGTAGCCAGCGTATCTTTCTCTCTTGTGAGACATCTCAAACCACATCATGAAATTCAGATGCAATAGAGCTGGGACATTATGACTGGGAACTATTAGTCAGAAACTTCCAACAGTTTCTGCATTGAGCTAGGCCAATAGAAGTCTAGTCCCAGCTCAAGAACAACTAAGGTTTTTCTCTGTCCTTCCAGACACCCACACTGCAGACATTTTGAGACTGGGCAGCTATGAAGAAATAGCTTGGCCAGACCCTTAACTGGCACAAAGAAGTGATCTGATGAAGAGCTGAAAAACTTTGTAAGACCCAGTAAAACCCAAAAAACTCTCTTTAGCCCACAGAAGAATGATGATTTTGTCACCTAACTACTGCTCATTGCATAGACTTGCGCTCAGAACTTGCTCGTTGCAGAGGGCTCCCTCCTGCTGCTGAGGTCATCTGTTTCCTCTGGTGATGGCTTGCAGAAAATGGAGGGTATCATTAATTGTTTCTATGAGTACTGTTACTTGTCTGAGAACTCATACTATACTTCCTTCTGGTGTATTCCCCATATATACTGTCTATATGGATCAGTGACCTCAGTGCCTTTTCAATAATTCAGGCTGTGTGTTCAAGCTGTGTCATCTCGGGAAAAGAGCCCAATGCAGTAACAAAGAGCTATGCTTCCCATAGGAAGGAGGAAGAGATACATACATGTTTGCCCTATTTTTTGTATAAGCTTGATTTTCACGGGTATATTTACACTGGGAAGGTCCAGTTCCACAAAGGTCAAATGCTCTTCAGTGGAAACTTTCCCCGAAAGCGGACTGCAGCATCAAACTTTCCTGCATGAAGAAAGACATCTTTCCTCACTGAAGCAGTCAATACACAGAAGGTACTTTTACCCTTTGCAATATAATGCGACTTAAGACATGCTGTCTCCAATACGAGGCCACAAAAGAAGGTTCCTTTATTTTATTCCCAGGTTTTTAAGCTCACAATGTTTCATGTTATAAAATCGAGCCAAAAGAGAGCATTGTTCATAAAGCCATAGCTTGACAACCACCACCTCTCTAGTGTCACGACACCGAGATCTACAAGGACGCTTGCTCTGACTCCCACGGGATGCTCCGCGGGGGCTTCCCCGTGGTTCCACTAACCCCGCAGCCCCCCAGCCAGCGCCCCGCCTCGGGCAACCGCCACCTCCCTCCGCGCACCCCCGGGGNGCAGCAGGCAGGTCCGCGCCGGCTGGTGCCGTCTGGGAGCCGGGGCGTGGAGCGGAGGAGGGCGCGGAAAGGCGGGGGACGAGCATCCTCCTGGCCAAGGCTCCGTTTGTCTGTCCGGGCTCCGCACCGGCGAGCGGG
>WEIV01031091.1:161272-220317 GCA_013390005.1 Calyptomena viridis
GTGAGCGCCGATCTTACGTAAATGGTGCGGCTTCGGGGAGGACACCCCCCCAGCCAGCCCCGGGCAAGGGGAGCGTCCGCGGGCGCCGCTCGCCCTGCCTAGCGGCCGGGCTCCTCGCTGCCGCTGCAGCCTGAGATCCGCACCGGCACCCGCGGGGGCGGGCNGGGGACAAGCGCCCGGGGGGCTGAGGAGCACAGGCAGCAGAGCCGGGGAGGAGGAGGAGGGCAGCGCCATGACTCATTTGCAGGCAGGTCTCTCCCCGGAGACTCTGGAGAAAGCCCGGCTGGAGCTGAACGAGAACCCTGACACCCTGCACCAGGACATCCAGGAGGTGCGGGACATGGTCATCACCCGGCCGGACATCGGCTTCCTCCGCACCGACGATGCGTTCATCCTGCGGTTCCTGCGGGCCAGGAAGTTTCAGCACTTCGAGGCGTTTCGCCTCCTGGCCCAGTACTTTGAATATCGCCAGCAGAACCTGGACATGTTCAAGAGCTTCAAAGCCACAGACCCGGGTATCAAGCAGGCGCTGAAGGATGGTTTCCCCGGTGGGCTGGCCAACCTGGATCACTACGGCAGGAAGATCCTTGTCCTTTTTGCTGCCAACTGGGACCAGAGCAGGTAAAAGCAGAGCCACCCGCCAGCCTTAACCCCATCTCCCGCTGGGCACTGTGTGGGAAAGCCGTGCAGGAGCAGAGAGAGAGTGGGTGGGCAGGAGGGACACACCCGGCGCTGCTCACAGAGGGCTTGGGCAGGCGCCTGGAAGGCAGAGAGAAGAAGGAAGAAATGTATTTTGTGGCTTAGGGCCTTTTCAACCAGCTCAGCCTTTGGGGTGTGAATTTTGGGAGGGAAGCAGAAACTGCTCACGGGCTATTCTCAGCTGTCTGATAGCAGGTTTACAGCCTTCTGTGTCCCCTTAGCTGACGTGAGCTGGTACGGTAGATGATGTGCTTATCCATCAGACAAAGGCTGGTTGCAACCTCTGGGCTGGTCTTTCTGCTTCAGCACACACACAGTTGCTCAGGTGCTGTAGAAGGAAGTCAGATATGCTGTGTATAAAACAGGAGTATCCATCATTAGCTGAAAAGTTTGCCTGTGCAGGAAGCTGAAGCTCTGAATCCTTTCCCTCAGCTAAAGAAAGCTCTTCCTGAGACTCCTGGAAATTCCAGGATGGAAGTTGCTGTAAACACTTCTTTTCCCACTCAATGCTGCTCCAAATGTCAGTTTCCTGCATACTAAGATCCAAACACACAAAACATTGGTAGCAAATTTAAGGAGAATAGTGCAGTTACTGGAACAGTTTCTGATCCTTTTTGGGACTACTCTAGCCAAAAGATGACTTGGCAAGCTGACCCAAGACCTGTCTCCCATCGAGGCCCTTTTTAGCTATCAGTTTGATACTATGTGACACTATTTGTTTATTCTCGTTGAGTGTTATGCTCAGTTTCTCCTGTGGTCTAAAATTATATCCACAAAATTTGCTTCAGTACATGTAAAAAAAGGAATCCATTAAGAGTGAACTCCCTAATATCTACTCCTGTCAGCACTGCTCCTCAGCTCCAAACCTGAGTATGGGCTTAGGATCTGAAGCACTTCTTAGTGAAAAAAATTAAAATCCTGCTATCTTTTGTGTAGTTAACAGAATGCTGAGTACTCAGTGCAGATATCCGAAGCTCAGCTACTTTGGAACATGGGGAGGACACAAGCAGCTAGCAGTGTGGTGATAGAACAGAATTTGAGGGATATGCATACTTAGGCTTGCCCTTCAGGTGTTTTTTGGCTGTCCTTTTGCAGGCTGTGTGGAGTCAGTGTTACAGCTAGAGACAGGCCTCTACCCAGAGGGCGGCTGGCCTGCCCACCTTGGCTTTCCTCCCCTGCAAACATGGCAGCCACATCCACAGTGCCTATTGGGGAGGTTTCCTGGCCCTTGCTAACCCATTAATCAAGCCCAGGGACGAAAAGAAAACTGTCTGGCACAAATCAAAACTGCCTACAGCCAGGCTAACAACTAGAAAGTGTGGATGAACATATGCAGAGCTTGGGCTAGCATCTTTTTTCTGTTTTGATTTTCTAGCAGATGGAGCAAAAAGCTAAGAGGAACAGTGGTGATGAGGCTAAGGACTTGCTGAGTGGGCTTATAGTCCACATAAGGACCTTCCTTTGTTTCCCACATAAAGGATCAAATCAACTTTCATTTTTAAAAACAACTTCACAAACTCTTAAAAAGCCCAGAAGGAAGAATTAGTAAAGAAATGGATCTTTAGGACTTTTATTAAGTCTTATATCTATGATGAAGTTCCCTTGTTAAACATAGGTAGTGTACCTACTGTATACTTTTGTTTCTTATTAATGAAAAAATCCTAAAGCTTTATGTGACACTGGTCATGTTGTCACTTGACTTGATACTAGTCAAAAGAACACCAAGAATTAAAGTGCAGAGTTAAAGTAGCGTTTAAAATAATATTGCTATGTGAAAAGAATAGGTTTATTTTCTTCTTGATGTTGGATATGCTGATATGTAAAGTATACAAGATCAGTTAACACAGCAATAAATTTATTGTGATTTCTTTACGAAGTCTTATTGGTACAATTAATATTATTTATGCTATGACAGCAAAGTGACTGGGGTACACCAGCATACTTAGTGGCCATGTTTGCAATTGAATGCCTATTGCTTTTCAGCACTGCATGCCCACAGCACGCCTCTCCTTCAGAGTGAGGGATTTGTTTTCAGATAGACCACCCAGACAAAGAAGAGAGAACTGAAGCCCAGCTGCGGGGAGTGGCTTGCTCCAAGGCACATGACAAGTTAGTGACACATGTGAAGCTAGGTCACTTTCTTTTCTAATTAATTTAGTATCTTCCATTATCTGATGTTCAGCAGCTGAACCTGGGGAGCATTGTGTACGGAGCTTATACTAGGGCTGCGATGCAATATGTTTCAAGCTTATGCCTTAAATTACTTGAGATCTTGCAGTACCTAACCCAGTGTTCCTCTTACAGCAACAATGGGAGGATTACTTATTGAAACCTGTCTTGTTAGGCCCTCTTTGTATGCTTCGTATACTAAGTTAATAGAGCACGGCACATTTATCATATGTGTGCAGCTTATTATGGTTAGGATGTGACAATTAGAAATAAAAAGTTCCAATTTGTTATTTAAATGAATAGCAGACACACTATAGATGATTTATATAGCACCGGCAGCCTATGATTTGCATAGTTCCAATTAGAAAGAAAAGTGTGGGAGACAAAAGATTCCTATGTTAAAACAAGCCTGTGTACTCGATGTTAGATCATTAAATTAAAGCAGGGTGTGAAAACTGTACCAGATGTCCTACCATCTGAACAACCAAATCAGACATATATTTAAAACAAACAAACAAACAAAGGAAAGGTGAAAGATAATGTGCTGAGTAGCCCAGCAGCTTTTCAATGGGACCCAGCCTAAATCTCCACCCTGTCTGTACTATGGGAAAAAGGAAGATGGGTGACATTCCTGCCAGGAAGCTGGATAGCACTCTGGGAGAGATCAGCCTTCCCTATTAACTTCCAGATTGTTGATTTGTAACTACATTTGGCTTGTAAGTGTCTATGTGTGTTTGAAGACTCCCCTTTTCTTGATGTGTCCAGCTGGTGAAGTTTTTTGGAGTTAATGCTGCAATTAACTTCAGCACTCAATTACAAGGGATCTGTTGTCATGCGTGGTCTCCTGTATGCTTTGTGGCACCTGTACACACATTCCCCAAGAAAATCAGTCCATTTCGATTCTATGTACTTGAAATCTTTCTGGTACTATCTCAGTATTTTTCCTAGAAATTGCATAAGAAGAGTGCAGTGATACGTAGTTCCCGGCAGCGTCACAGTGACCCAGTCAGCTCACACCATCCTCAGTGAATGTGGAAATACTCTGCACGCATGGCCATTGAATCTGCTATTGCACCAGATGATATACAGTAGGGCAAAGATATAGTCCACTGATTTGCTTTTAAAACTATGCTTTCATCTGCAGAAGTGCCAGAAACTTTTCCTCCTGTTAAATGAAAATTCAAGTTCTGTAGCTATTAGGAGGCCAGTCTGCTGCTCAGCTCACAGTAAACCACAGGCAAATTGGCAAGCTATTTTTCAAGCTCTTGTGGAGGCAGTGTGACAAAATAAATAGCAATGCTAACAATAGTAACATATTAGCAGTAAAAAAATTACCTGTTTAGCAGAGTCAATTTTTGTTTGGAAGTTATATCTTTCAATGATAATTATTGACTAGTGCAAACACTGTCATTTTTTTTACAGTTGCTCCTGCTGACTGATGCTATTTTTTTGTTTTCTAGTTTTCTCCTAGATATCCATATCTGTTTATTATCACTAGTATTTGGACTGTAGGTGTTTTGGCTAGGGATCATTTTGATCAATGCTAATGTAAAATTTAGATCAGCTGATTCTGTGGCTGTTACTATTGAGACACTGGGATGACATCAGGCGTAATGAATGGTATTAAATCTGAATCTAAAAGCTAATCTGGTAAAACATTTGAAACAAATAAAATTTATATTTCTAAACAATAAAACAATACCATCTTCCCCTCAGACTGTACACCATAGTCTCTTCAAATGAATGGCTAGTGTTTTGAGGGTTTTTTCCATCAAAGTAGAAAGCTGTCTTGAACCAAATTTGTTTCACACTCTCTAGCTTATCCTGTTTTTCTCACTTTTGACTGGTCACATAACATTTCTATTTTTCTATGCATTCTTGTAACACTGATGGTGCTTTTTGTTTTTAAAATAAGGGCTCTCAGGGCATGCTGCCACTCTTTAAGCAGAATAGTTGTAAGAGAACTTTTGATCCCCCATCTTTTCAGCATTTAAATCTGTATGCAGACTGACAAACTAAGGAGATGTGAGGCATCATTTCTAGGTACTTCTTTGTGTATCTTGAGAGTTGTTGTTTTGCTGAAATTCTAAAAATACTAAGCCAGAACAGTAGTAGAAATAGGATGATGTCTCAGACTTGTGCCACCGTAGTTTAAAAGAGAAAGCAGGTCCAGAATTCATTTGTCAGAAACCTTTTCTTGCCCAAATGGTGATGAGCTTAAAATACACGTTGAATATTCTTTACATTTTTGAGACCTTCAAGAGACATGGCTCAAATTCAAGCAAAGAAGACTTACTGTTTATCTCTTCTAGTTAACAGTTTGCATCCTGAGAGGCAGACTCATGCCATTCAGTTTTAATTCTCAAAATAGCTTAAAATTTCTTTTTGTCATGGAGAAGATGACAAATAGCAAAAGAAATAGTAGGGCAACTCTTCTGAGTCAGATTTTTTTGTTATTCAGTGCAAAAGTGAATTGACTGGAATCAGAATTTGGTTAAACAGATGATATGGTTGATGCCACTCATCATCAAGAACATAAAGTATTGAAAACAGCTGACATGGCTGAATTTGACATGAGACATCTGTATCCTGCATTCTCCCTGTCGCTTTGCTTTATGTTGGCCTGGTGGAGACCTCAGTGGATGCATAGAAGAAGATGGATAGACTACATAGCTGAAAGGTAACGGTGAAAGATTATAGTGAAGTACTACCAAGAGTTTATAGCAGTGTCTGCCAGACTCTTTTCCCCAGAAGTCCTTGGAAATACTTTGAATCTGTTCATGTCCCACAGAAAATTCTCAAATAACTTTTCTGTGAAGGGGAAATTACTCCCATTGTTAAATTACAAGAGCATGGGATTCTCAGTTAATTGAGCTCTTCTGTTCTTGACAAATGAAGACTCCAGCGAGGCATTTCTCTAGAAAGCTCTGTCACTGTTGTGGTAGAAATGGTAGCCATCCCAAAGCATTTGAAAGAGTCACTGTTATTGTGGCTATTAACTTGTCAAGCCTTCCGAGGCTCAACTGCTTTAAAGTCAACCTGAAAGAAAAATTTCAAGAGGTAGCAGAGTGTGTCTTGCACACCAGTCCCTACTTCGTTCAAACTCTAGCTGGAACACACATAAAAAAGGAACATTAAGAGTGCATTATCTATGTGATAACATATTTGCAGCATTTGTTACTCACATTAATAACTGGGCTAAAAAGTTCTCCACCAAATTAGCATGGTTCTATAAATAGAAGGCATGAAATATATTTAAATTAACTATGAGTTCCTGATTATCCTAGCAATTAGTACCTTGCTAGCTACAGTATTTCCCATAAGAGTCTGTTTAAACAAGTGAATGCAACTGGATTTAACTGTAAATAAATAAGGATTTATGTCTTCACTTCCTGACATAATAAGGCTGCTACAAACATGGGCTGCTGGCCCATCAGGCCCAGCACACCCTACACACCTGGCAGCACTGGAGCAGTCACTGTAAAACTGGGGCCAGGGCAAAATGCTTTTCCCAAAATACACATTGTTGCTTAACACAGATTGGTAAGAATAAAACAATACCATCTTCCCCTCAGACTGTACACCATAGTCTCTTCAAATGAATGGCTAATGTTTTGAGTTTTTTTTTTCCATCAAAGTAGAAAGCTGTCTTGAACCAAATTTGTTTCACACTCACTAGCTTATTCTGTTTTTCTCACTTTTGACTGGTCACATTTCTGTACCTACATTGAAAGTTGTTTCAGTGTGGAGTAAAAGTTTCAGCAACATGAACCAAAGTAATTTTTCCCAACTTCTCTTTACGTAGGATTTTAATTTCCCTAAAGTCCAGCCAAAGGTAGAGTGTATTTTATGGCAAATCCTGTGCATCCTGGTGCTGATATGAACAGTAGAAGCAGTGAGGTGAAGTGTTAGACAACATGGGGATGGAGTGCATTAAAGATGAGTCTTTATGCAAATAACTCTGTGCTGTGGGAAAGCTTCCATGCAATTTCTTCCATCATGTTTTGTTTTCTTGGACTGTTCAGGTGATATTTTCAATATCAGATATTTTCAGATTGCCATTTGCACCATCTAAGATTTCATCTATCACACCAGGTTTACATTTCTGGTTTGCCTCAGCATGTGTCCAGAGTAAAAATTGCTTTAAATACGTAATGGATTTGTCTGCCTTTCTGATGTTCTTTACTCTTCGGTAAGGTATCAAAACCAAGAGAAGAAATCCAGTACAGAATGAAGACTAGCTCCTATCTTCAACTAATTGCCCTGAAGGATATTTAAGGTGGGAAGCTAGATTGTTAGTGACATGTCCCTGTATCCTCCTGATGTGGCTTTTTAGACTTAAAGAGGACTTCAGATACTTCCCTCTGGCAGAAAATGTTCTTACTTGCTAAAAGCTAGGCCTGTTTTCTTCAGAACTAATGTCTTTTGTCAGTGAGTAAACATAAATATCGTCATTGTTGTTGTGGACTGTGTTTCTTATACTAAACAAACTTGCAGTAGAAGTTAGAGTGATGGTGAATGTGCCATGGATTTGTGGAGACCCAGTGCTGTGACTATTAGTTATTCTCTGTGGTGGCTGAAATCTTGCTCCTATTGATGCCTGACAGTTTTTTTGTTGACTTGAATGAATTCAAGACATAATTAGGTGTGTTTGTATACATCTATGTATTTATCACTTAAGAATGCATTAAAAAAGCATGTTATGGCGACTCTTAGAGACCTGATTGGCCTCATAAACAAAGAATCTTTGTATCTGATGCACCAGATTTCTAGCAACTTTATGCCACTAGGAAGCTGTTAATCCAAGGTATGTGATGTCTTCATGGGCTCCTTAGGGAGAACATTAGACAAGTATATCAGGACCTTGGGACTCTTCTTCCTCGGTTAAATGTAGGGTTCTTGTAGCAGCCTTCTGCTTTTTGAAGCTCTTCTCCTGAAGAATGAGATCTTTTGAATGAGGCAGCATAAATGTCAGGTAGGGTCGAGGCTAATTTTAGGATTTGAGCATTTCTAATATCTGTTCCTTGTATGAGTTCTGATCAAAGATCTTCCTCGGGTCGAGGCGTTAGCTGCTCTACTTGCAGTTTCACCTGATGTAGTTTCCTTCTCCGTTCAGTATTTCCCCTGGAAGGCCTCTCCTCTTATAGCGTGTAATTCCATCTAATTTCATGAAACATTAAAAAATTAGTTCTGAGACTTCCACCACCTTGTGGAAGTAGCCAGGGGTTTAGAGGCATTTGACTGCACTCTGAACCCAACCCCAAACATGAATCTGTAAACCTATTTCCCTCAGGGTAAGCATGTGTTTTAATCCTGATGCTGGCAGTTTTACAAAGTGCATGTCAACAGGGGATTTTTAGTACCCATGTTGAGTAGGTGCCCTCCACTGCTGGTGCACAAGTATTGTATTGGATAGGCAGACTGGTCTGCAGAAGTGCTAGGCAAACTGGGGCCTTTTAGTGCCACTGCAGCCATCTGTAGTTTTCATGCTGCCAAGCATTTCCTGCATGTCCTGTTATACGTGTGCAAACTAGTTTGGGAAGAGTCGATAAGAATTATTGCTGGCCACTCTTTGGACTGTGTTGCTGGCAGTGTTTGTTGGCTTATTCAGAGGCCTTAGCAGCAATGGTGGCATTTTCCCCAGCAGCTGGGCCTGGGAGAGCTGCTCTTCCTGGAGAGAAGAGGAGCCTCAGCCACGCCATGCCTGAGTTGTTGGCCCTCCAGTGCCAGCCCCTGTGCCCACATGCAGCTATGCCCAGGGCAAGCAGGGTGCTCCAGGTGTGCGGCACTGTGCCTACTGCAAAAAACAGCCCAACAATTCTTTGATGATCAAATGACAGTGTTAAAGATTTAAAGATTTCTTTGGAACTGGTTTTAAAGCATGTCCTTTTTTCTCCATGGATGAAATTCTGTTTATAGAAATGGTCTTTATTTTTTCTTCTTTTTTTCCCCCTGACAAAAGGAAATGTAGAATTGTAGTGTTTTGATGATTTCTATAGGGAAATTACATGTGACTTTTCTAATGCTGTTTTTTCTCTTAATTGAAAAAACCTGACCTGAAAAGAGGGAGAATGCCAAACTCCATATAAACCTTAGATCTCAGAAAAATAAAGCATTAGAAAAAAGTTAAATCTCAGAAAAGTGCAAGGAAGAGGAGTGAGTATAAAAAAATTATTCCAGCCAGTTAAACTAAATTCAAAACAAAACAAAGGTCTCCAAAATGAAGAGAAGAACCAATGCTTACCTTAATGTTTTCTAGGGAAAACACACTTTCTTTTGTTCTGACATTAGGAGAGTCCTTTTTCAGTCCTTTTCCTATGAATGCATAGTTGGGAAATTCACTGAGTTTTAGTTTAGTTTCAGGGTTTTTTTAGGCTAAAAAAACCCCCAAAGATGGAATGATGCGAGGAGTCAGCTACAACAGATTAAATTTATTTGTGATATTTCCTTTTGCAGATACTTTCAAAATACAGTTACGCCCACAGCAGAACAGTGTATTAAAGCAAGTAGAATTCAGTATAATTTAATGTAATTTCTAAATAGGCACACATGCTCTTTGCTACATATGCAGTATGATGAAGAATTCTCTGGGGACTCACAATTTTGAAAACTTCTGTTTGATGGCATCATGAGAGACATTTAAAGGGTCTTATTTAAAAGTATCTGCACAAACACTAAAGATTTAACTCTTTCATTCTGGATTGTATTTTTATCTGATATTTTTCTGGTCAACTTTCTTATGCCTCACTTGATACTGTGGTGGTATTGGCAAACTTACACCTGTTTTGGTAACTATTTATGAAATTCTAGAATCATAGAAGAGTTTGTATTGGAAGGACCTTAAAGATCATCTAGTTCTAACTCCCATGTCATGGGCAGGGGCACCTTCTACTAGACCAGGTTGCTCAGAGTCCCATCCAGCCTCGCCCTGAATGCTCCCAGGGATGGGGCATCCACAGCTTCTCTGGGCAGCCTGTCCCAGTGTCTCGCCACTCTCACAGTAAAAAATTTCTTCCTAATATCTAATCTAAACCCACTGTCTTTCTCCTTAAAGTCATTCCCCCTTTGTTTTATCACTACTTGCCCTTGTAAAAAATGTTAATTTAAAAAAAATATTTTTATGTATAAAATATAGCCCAGAAAAAAAAAATCAAAAGTTGAACTACTACTTTGATATATCTTAGAAAAGCCTAGAGAATTCTGGTGTTTCACCTTATTTAAAAAGTCCAACAAGCTAAACTGCCAGTTGACTAAGAACTCTATTTTATGGCAGTTTAAAGATGACATTGCTTGCATATATTTAAGCTATTCAGTGACTCTGTTAGGTGCTTTAGCTTCCAAAAAGAAATATTACACTCAACAGGGCTTGGCAGTATAGTGTTATGTCATCTTTCATAAAGTCATTGATCTAATCAAAGTTTGTATGTATATATGCAAAATGTATTGTAGGTGGCATCTTTGTAAACCCAAGTTTAACATAGACAGTTAGTCCTGAAACCACAGAATTTGGTTATACTTGGTACTCTGGAGACATTTAAGTGACTCTTAAAAGGTTGCTGTTGGCCTTAGCCAGAAACACCTCGAAGCCCTATGTGTGTTACTTTCTGCTTTCAAGATCCTTGAGAAATCAAACTTCTGTAATTGTGGATTTAAGATAAAACATTACACAGAGAGAGGGATAAGAGGAACATGTGGAAATCCCTTTTTTAGCTGATGATTTTGTAGGAGCTGTTATTTCATTCCCTTGGAAAAATATAGGAGGAATCTTTGGGTCTAGGCTTCTGATATTAGACTTAGGTTTTGGTATCGTTATCATTTTAGAAAAATTCAATTTGTGTAGAAATGCTTGTACAGATGTAATAAAATGTAAAGATACTAAAGCCATTTAGGAGAGTACAAGAAAGTTCAAATTTGCTTCTGATGTGCTACGTTTTTGTAGTTTATTCTGGCTGGCTGGTGATCTAGATGTACATAATCCTACTCCAGAAGATGGGCTCGACTAATTGGGCTTTTGAGGCTTTCCCAGCTTTATGTACCAATGACTTCTGAGGATACTTTTGCACTCCTTTGATTTAAACTTTTGACAAAGGGAGAACGCTCAATTTCTCCACCTCCATCGTTGTTTCTCCCCTTTCCTAACTGTATGTCCCCTTCACATTCTCAGGTATACGCTGGTGGATATTTTGCGCGCCATACTTCTTTCTTTAGAAGCCATGATAGAAGACCCTGAGCTTCAAGTGAATGGATTTGTTTTGATTATAGACTGGAGCAACTTCACCTTCAAGCAGGCCTCCAAGCTCACACCAAGCATGCTTAGATTAGCCATAGAAGGCCTTCAGGTAACATTATTGGGTTTTTTTCTATTCCTAATTCTCCATCATTTTACAGTGCATTACAAATCTAGGTGGCTAAAAAAACCCTAAACCCCCTCAAAATCCAAGAACTTCTGAATAGCAAGGCTATTAACACGTTAAGGTATTAACAGGCAAGCTACTGTGACACAAGGTAAAGCATGAACTCATTCAGCTAACTGCAGTAACTCCTGATGTGTGGGTAACATTTTGGTCTTTATTTCGAACTAACTGGCTTCCTGTAGGTTCAGACAAGTAGCTTCTGTAGCAGCAAGTTAGAAGTAATCAGTTTATCTTGTAATTGTGCACAGGGCTAGTGAAATATGGGTTGCTGATGCCATGCCAGGTTGTTTTTTTCGTTGATTCCTTTGGAGACAGGCTCTACATCATTTGTCAAGAAAAATGTGGGGCCTTGTGATTAGACAGTTAACTGGGACTGTTTATTTATGCAAAGTTCAGCATGTGCTCAGCTCTGTTTCTGGGTCAGGATTAATCTGAGCAGCAGCTTCTGGGACTGAGTATACAGTGTGTTAAATTTCTTTCAGCTCATTGTAAACGTACATGTCATAGGCACATTGGTGAAAAGGATACTACATAACTCTCATCTGTCTCCTATGATATTTTATGTTTATTACAATAAAAACCTAAAATTTTTAAGGTAATTGTTTTCTGTGCAAGCTTGGGTTATCATGTTAAAAATACCTTTAATTCACTCCCGTGGCAGTGTGCCTTGCTTTTACAAGTACACATACTCCTCTTCTGTGATGTTTCTCTCATTTATATGTTTTTATTACTCACAAAGCAAAATAACAGCCTTATCTTTGAACTTTCTTCATTTTGACAATGCTATTTTTGAAGAAACTTGCATAGCAGTAGTATGGAGTTTTGATCTAACTGATGAAGTGGCTTAACTAGTATTCAGCCTGCGATTACACACAGAACGGTAGTGACAGTCATGAGTCTAGAGACAGAATGAGACAAAGATCTCAATTTTCATTTTTGTTGTGTTTTCTTGGGCAACAGTATGATTCCATCGTCTTCACAACTACATTAGAAGGCAGCATTGAGATCTGTGCTCTAGTACTGCTGCATTTGCTTATATCGCTTTCAAAGTAATTTTCTATTTTGTGCTTTTTTTCAAAGTTAGCCATTGTTTTCTGGTTTAGGACATGAATAAATGCTTTAGTAGTCTTGGTTTTCAAATGGTGGTCTTTCTTCTTGAGTGCTGTTTAGAGATGGTTATTGTGAAGAGAGTTGCAGTGGATAATTGCATGTGACCTACTGAGCTTCAGGTGGGCTCTGAGACTCTGCGTTCTGCTGCCACTGGTTAGTTCATGGCTTAATTGAGGAGAAGTCCATTGGCTTACTTCTTACCATGCCCCAAGCTTTGTGTATTTGAATATCCCTAGTCTGATGGTGGCCAGCACCAAAGGTGTCATTTTGTGCCAACTGTCTTCAGTTCTGTTGGCTCCCGGGAGGTAAAAGTGGATATTAAGTGCTCCAGAAGAGAGAAGGAAAAAGCACTGACATGGCAAATGAGAAATAAAACCATTCTAATGCTTGAGGAATCTGTCTAATCTATGACACATGTTGTTACCTGCCATAGATTAGGGACATGTACTTTTGCCAAATACAAGTATTTTTACAACTTTTACAAGGCCTCTTGCAACAAGTATTTTGAAGAAATCAGTTGTTTGAGCTCTCATAATACAGCAGTTAATTTTCTGTGGAGAACTACTGAAGGAATGAGGGATAACATTCTTATGATGTCAAAACTGATGGATTCTCTAGTGTTATTTTCCCAGTAGTTATGCTACTTGAGAGATTGTTTATATTTAGGGGTTTTTTTTATTTTTTTTTCTTATTCATTTTTCTGTGTAAAGATATATTAGAATCAATGGGAAGGACTAAAGACAATTGTACTGAGCATCTTGGAGGGAGAATCTCGCTTCAAAAAAATTTGCGATCAGAAAGGAATTAAGAGGAAAGCAGGGTGGAAAGGTGGTACGGAGAGACCCCGGGCAAGGTATGGGTCTATTAGCACATTCTTGCAAGTTTCTTTGCCTCAGATGTTGTACTGCTTTACCTTCAAGAGGGACTGCCTTTTATTTTGGAGGAAAAATGCATAGTGGAAAACAATTCTGAATGATGTCAAACTAAAAAGGGCTTAATCAGGTAATATGAAAAAGAATAAGAACAATTCACACACACTATTTATTTATGATCTTTGTAAATACTCTCTGTTTAATCAGAGAGATGAGATTTACTTTGGCTTATAAGATTTAACAGGGCTTAAGATGCTGAACTTTACCATTTGGAGAATTTAAATATTTGTGTTACTTGGGTGGAAAGGGACAGTGAAAGTGGGATTAGTGACCACTGAATTTGATGTTAGCCAAATCCCTTTGCCTCCTGAATGGAAGCTACTAAATTTGCATTGTATTTGTTTAGCTTGTACCAAAGACATTACAAGCTATGGCATTTTGGGGCTTTTCACAATGGCTTATTGTTTAGTAACTAGTTTTTGAAAGTAACTCTTCTTAGGTAGTTGTTTTCAGAAAAAGAAACTTTTGGCCATGGAATTTTTAATGTTAAAGGCCAGTGATTATGTGTGATCTGATGTGAATTTCCAGCATAATCATCACAACAGTGCTGTGCCAAACAATTAGTGCACCGTAGGTCAGTGTTGATTTTTAGATCAGATGGTTTTGCTAGCCAAGAAGAGAAAACTTGATGTGGAGGTTGGGGCACTTGGCTGGTACTCTTGATGCTCCAGTTCTAGCTCATACACTGATTGTGTGCTTTTGTGAAAAAGAAGCAATAGTCTTCCCTACAGATGCTTGTGGCTACAGCATTTATGTTGCTTCTCATCAGTGAGAAGGAGGATTTACACTTAGAGCTCATACACCTTCCCTAGTAAAGAATAAGAAGCAAATGCAACGTGTAATACTCTTTATGTTCTGAGAAGGATCTGTCTGCATTAGATACCTATGAAGTATCGGAGAGCTTAGGGCTGTGAAATCTGAGCAGAAGGAAAATATTTTTTGACAGCTGAGGCTGAAACCCTTGCCTTGTCTTTAGCACTTGGTATTCACTCTCCCCAGGATACTCAGTATGTGGATGTTTGAATTTCAGTCTTTAGGTGTGTAGAGTTAAATTGACAAACCACCCTGGTGCAATATAAAAACAAACTAACTATTTAGTGCACTACAACATTGGTGCCCACTTCTCCCCTTTGATTTCTGTAGCCTGGTACTAATTTTGGGCTCTTGAAGAAGCTCATGTTACTCTGCAGCTGGGTTCCTGGAAGCAGGGAGTGTTATGGCGTTGTGTGTTTCAACACCTGAGTGCCCTGAATAAGTGCCTTTCAAAAATGTTACAAAATTTTGCCTCTTTCACCAACAAGCAGTTGCAATCTGTGTGCTTCATCTGCTTTTCCTGTCAAAAAGAGAACTCTTGAGAGCTCAAAAGAAAACCAGTCTTAGTTTTCTGTAGACACTGATGAACTCTGAGCTCTTACCACAAAAGACTGACAACTTGATNATTTTCTGTAGACACTGATGAACCACAAAAGACTGACAACTTGATGTTATAGTCCGATAAACAGCTGTATGAAAATATCATCTCTATACATACTGTTGGTCAAAAGAGCAGATCGAATTCAAAGAATTGTAAGGAAATGAAAAGACAGCAGTGAATATGGTGAAGTCACTGCAAAAATCCCTGGTATCATTCCCATCTTGAATGTTGGGGATGCTTCTGTTTTTACATCTCAAAAAGGCTGCTGTGGGACTGGAGAAGGGCAAAAAAACCCAAAAGGTTTGGGCTTGCTTCTGTATAAGGAACAATTAAGTTGGCTGGAATTCATCTGGGTGGAAGAATTAAAACTAGGGAAGGAAAGTACAGGAATCTGTAAAATCTCAGAATCACAGCATAATTCAGGTTGGAAAAGACCTCAGGATTGGCAAATCGAACCTTCTGCTTAAAGCAGGGTCCCTGATGAGGTCAGACCAGGATACAAACAATATCATGGATGGCTGGAGAGAGTGGACAAGCTGCGGATGTTATTTGTTCTCTCCATTTTAAGAAATGGACATCATCAGGTGGTACTAGGAAGAGGCCTGTCTCTTTTTAAGAAATGGTAATTCTTTGTATAATATCTGGGTAATTTATGGAACACTGTGCTATGGGAAATTCTGGGTGCTTAAAGCTTAGTTGTGTTTAGGGAAAATGGATACATTTATGAAAGAGAAATGAACTGAGGGTTACTAAATATATAAAACCACATCAAAGTTCAGAATTACTTGGGCTGCATGTAGCTGAAGTGAATGCTGAGTGGAAATAATCACATATGCTGTCCAAGCTGTAGGTGCTCTAGGCTCTCATTTTTGACCTCTGTTATGGAAAGGATGTGAGGCTAGGTCAACTTTCGGTGTGAGGTATAGTTAAGTCAAGAGTATATTTTGTCCCTTCCCCCATTTTAAAAACCTTCTTTTCATTTTGCTGCTCCTGGCACTCCCATGGCCCCTTCTGCTGAAACACTTGAGCTGAGAACACTTGAGCAGAAGGAGGGAGGAGGTTGTGGGTATGATTATTTTCTTTCTGATAGTTCTTTTTTTTTTNCTATTTTTTTTTTTTTTTTTTTTTTTTTTATTTGTCCCCTTTTTGGTTTTTTTTTTTTTTTTTTTTTTTTTTTGTAAATACCAAGACGGCATTGTTTTCACAAAGCAGGTGAAAACAGTTTCAAAGACTGAAAATTCAATTTGAAAATTACATTGAAAGTTGAGATTATTATTATTAACTCCAACAGACAGCTCTGCGGGTAACTATAAGTGGGTTTCATGAAATAGAACACTGTGGATATGCATGAGGCACTTTACCTGATTAACTGATATTTAGTATTCTAAAACCTGGACCACTAATTCTGTCTTAAATAAAATACTTGATTTCTTTTTAGGGTGTAATAGTAGTTACATTTGTGACAGATTTTTTTTTTTCATGTTGTCGCTCAGGCAGGCTGTGCTTCCAAATACTTTGCAAAAGTACGTAGTTATTGGTGGCTGAATGTGAATGCTTTTCTCTGGTTAAAAAGCTGGTGAAAAACAGGTGATACACATTTAAACTGGGAGCTGAACATATGTAGACAATCAGCATTGTTGCAGAAGACAGAAGACTCTTGCTTCTAGGTTGAGGATGTTTACAGGAAGAAACAGCAATAGTAGTGTAGGGGACAAGGCAGGTCTTTTAACTGACTGTGTCTTTTTTTATATAACAGAGGAAGGCTTCATAAGCTAAAACAAACTCAGTACTGCAAACATGAAAGCAAACCAGAAAGTAAACAAAGAGCATGCTTGCAGCTGCTATTACTATCAAAATCGTCTTTCACACAGCTCTTCTTGTGAGTTGTAAGAACAATATTGCCAACAAGATTTGCTGCAGCAGTGTATGGTAGAAGTATCAGACACCAGACCATGTATAGTCTTTGTGATGGAAGTGAAAGAGCTTCCTACTCCCATTTTGTCTAAGTGTGAACTCTTATCAGTATTTTAGAGGGAATCTTGCCTGAACCATCAGTATTGGTTCAACAAACGGAGTGCTTAAATTTTACCATGTAGTTCTGGACTGCATTTATGCCACCAGCAGGTTGCAGTGTCAAGAATTCTGAAGACGGGAACATCCAGAACTAAGAATACCTCTGAAAGCAGTACTTTGACTTCATATAATTCCATGGTCACATGCTTTGTGCAGTGCATAAGATTGTTAGTAATAAGCTTAAGGAACAGTTGGTACTAGCATTGAGCATCAGTGAGCAGCAAACCACAAAAGAGAGCTTTAAATGTTTTTGCATCCAAACTTTAAACTATAAAACCCACTCTTCAGTGCTTGTGTTTTCCACCAGTTTTTGAGAACAGGGTCCTGACACTTCACATAATGCTTGGGAGAATACTACAAAGTAGCAGGCTCAAGCTTTTAATGAGAGTGTCTTCTGGTTTCAGGAGGTCTGGTAAATCATGTAACTGCATTCATTCAGGTTTTGGTTTTTTTTAGTTAAAGCTGTTTGTAAATGCTCAAGTCTCTTGAGCCCATAACCTTCCAGAGAGTGGAGAGAGATGCTTGTAAACAGCAGAGTTTCATACCAGTTCAAGTCATATTCTGTAGCAACAGTAGCAGAATGAAATATTTTTCCTAAGAACTTGTTATTTTGCTAGAGTTTGCATACATTTGGTCTTCTCTACTCATAAAAAGGTCATCAAAAAGGCTTACCAGCAATTTACCATAGAAACAGGATGGACTGGAAGTGCTTGTTATTTCTAGCTTCTTGCCTGCTGTCTAGGTGGGCTTAACCCTCCTGATTAAGGATTTGATGACCGTAGCTCAAATTCAGATACAAACAGGCATGTTTGTATAGACATAATCATTATCCAGTGTGGTCCCAGCTGTTAACCTGTTACTTGAAGACAGAGCAATTAATTTCCTTGCTAGATTCTTTTATGATGCTCATTAAAAAAAATTGTTGGATGCCTTTGGAATGTTAATATGTTCATTCTCACAAATACATATTTAAGATGAGAGGACACCATCTTTTTTTTTTTTTTTTTAAATCTGAGAGCTGTTCAGCGGCAAGGTTACCGTTAAAAATGTCTTCTAACTTGGGGTACCCACTGTGACAGGCCATGGTCTGATTTTCAGTCTCTTTTTATGTATTTGGAGTCCAGCTGTCATTAATTTTTGATCAGGAGGATTCAAGACTTTAGAAGTCTTGGTGTGTGGTAGTTTTTAGTGGCCAGGTTTTTTCTTGTTAGCAGGGGGGCCTATGGGGAGGGTTCTTTGAGAAAGTGCTGGAAGTTTCTCCATTTCCAGCAGAGCCAATGTCAGTCAGCTCCAGGCTGGACCCGCCGCTGGCCAAGGCCAGGCCAATGAGGAGTTATGGAAACGCCTCTGTGATAACATATTTAAGAAGGAAAAAAAAAAGTGCGGGCAGACAAACATGGGTGCTTAGAGAAGAGCAGAGTGAGAAGTTGTGATTAACACCAAGGTCAGTGGAAGAGGGGGAGAGGAGATGCCTTAAGCACCGGAATGGGCCCCTGCAGTCCATGGTGCAGACCATGGTGAAGCGGGTTGTCTCCCCTGCAGCCCATGGGGGACCACAGGGAGCAGAGATTCATCTGCAGCCCATAGAGGGGATGCTGGAAGGAGGCTGTGACTTCGTGGAGAACCTACGTTGGAGCAGCTATACCTGAAGGACTGCAACCTGTGGAAAGGTGACCTACGTGGCAACAGCACTGGAGGAGCTGCTGCCCGTGGGATGGAACCACAAAAGTAGTTTTGTGGTAGACTGTCTTTTGGGGAGGAGACCCCACGGGAAGCAGGGGTAGGACTTTCCCTCCCTGAACAGCGGCAGAAACAACAACTGACTTTAACCCCCCCATTCCTGTTTTCCCAGGCCGCTGGGGGAAGAAGAGAGATCCCTGAAACAGGGAGGGGTGGGGGAGAAAAGGTGGCTGTAAGATCTATCGGGCTTCTCACTCTTAAACTCTGATTTTGAAAATAGTAATAAATCCTTAGTATTTTAAGTTGAAGCCTGTTTTGCCTGTAAAATAACTAATGAGGAGTTTTTTTATGGTCCTTATCACAAACTTGTGAAACCTTTTCAGTCTTTCCTCTCCTCTGTCTGTTAGCAGGGAAGGGAGTGGGAGAGTGTGGCTGTGTGTGTGTGAGTCCTTGGCATTTAGCCAGGGTCAAACCACCACATGGTGCTAAGCCCCCAAACCAGGAATCTGAATTCCAGCATGGCTAAATTAAGAGCTTCTCATTAGATACTCTTTGAATGCACATAATGCCACATGGGCTGCTGCCTCTGAAAGAAATAATAAGAAGCAGCAAACTGAACTCATCTTTTACCCCCAGAAACTCCTCTGTGTGGCATCTTACTGAAAACTGCAAGAAAGCTTAGTGGAGTTAAATATCCAGCCTCTGAACACTGCCACTAGAGCTAGCAGAGTATCTGCCTGCCGTAGGTTGTCATCCTCCATGTGCACCCACACAAGACAGACAGAGGGTACTTTGCCAGTGTTTTGCAGATATTTGCTGTAAGCAAGGCGTGATTAGTTGTGAGGAGCTTGGCTTTTGTTCACACACTCTGATCTAACTGGCACAGACTCTTCTGCTCGTTCCTCCTGCCCTTTTTGCTCTGGGCAGCCTTTGCCACAGCCCTACTGTTTCCTCGGTTCCTCATCCCACTCCTCATGACATTGCCTTACTATGTACTAGCCTTCTCTGATGTGTGGTTTTTTTTTGTCTCGGTGTTATGATGGCATCCTCTGTAACTTCAGTCACCATAGATGACTGCATGACACGTTGCGTTCATCTTAGACTCTTTAGGAGAGCTCAGCCTTTTGTGGTCTCACTGGCCAAATGCTCTCCACATCTGGCATCTAATCAGCTTCAAATCTCTCATCTTCAAATCTCCTTTTAACCAGTGTTCCCATTGTTCTTTGTACCATTCAGGAAAGCAGCACTGGAGAGTAAGTCCTGATTTATTCACATACTGAGTCCTCTAACCACAAGGATGTTGAGGGAACTGTCCTTTTAGTTCCTCAGACTGGAGCTGGTCTTCTTGGTATGCATGACTTGATGCTCATGGGGCCAGGCAGGAGACATGGGAAGGATGTAGTGGAATGACATGGCATGATCTGGAAAAAGAAGTATTTTGTATCTTAAGTTTTCTTTTACTCAACAAAGTAAACATGGTCAGCGTAGAAACCAATGAAAATGCTCATAGTTGACATTTTTCCATCATTTCTGTCAACAGAGACAAACATCCAAATGAAATTATTGCACCTTGAGAGAAAGAAAATAGAAGAAATTCTTCATGTATGTGAAGGCTGTTTCTTTCTTGTATGTGCAGGCTGCTTCTTTCTTGAGCTTTTGCTCAATGCTATCCAATTTTCCGTTATATATCTTTTTATCAGGAAACTGAATTATCTGTACTAAATAAAGATAGTGACTAAAGTGCTCTGATTAAGCTGAAAAACTAATACAATGCTAAGGTGGCACCAACATGAGGAAAGAAGTGCTTGTATCACAAACACAGTATAAGCAATTAACTCTTGTCACTGTGATTGACTTCCTGTTGTCTCTGATAGGTCACAGTTCAATGACTATATGGTTATGACCATTCCTCAGCTTCAAAATACCTACTTATTTTTGGAAGTGATTTTTTCTCTGCCAAGGTCTAAATATTTTACTTTGCTTCAGTATCTTAAGATCATGAAGGGAGTAAATAGTCTTCCTTGTAAGGTCACTCAGAAATAAAGCTAATTTGTTGTAAATTGTAATGCTAGAGATAGAAAACATTTGAAGATCATAGTTCACCTTCCTGCTAAGGCAAGATTAATATGTGCATTCTCTTTGCTAGTGCTTCACACAGTTTTCAAAGCTCGAAGGCAGGTCTGGTGCATTCTTTGGAAAGCCTTCTATGACTTCTTGTTCTTCAGATTTCCTCTCAGCATTAATCCTAATTTTTCTATTTCAAAATGTCAACTCCTGTAAAATCCCTCGCTATTTCACTGTGTGCTGTTAGGTCCAAAGAAAGATTTGGTCTCTGACTCTAAGTAACCCATAGAAGGGAATCGTTTGATGGAGTATCTATCTGCAACAGCGGTAATTTGGAATCAGGACCTGGAGATGTTCTTCCTGTCTTGTTTGGCACTGGTAATGGTGAGATGTGAAAGTCAGTGGGATCCTCTTTACTTGGCAAACATAAATATACTTTTTTTTATAGTTTCCAAATTACCTGTGTTATCAATCCATTTTATATATACATAGTTCAGGTTTACCTCATAAGGCCATGCTGGATCATTTTTGGAATTATTTTCTGAAACCAGTCTAACCTTTGTTATCCATGATGCTAATAAATCCTCTGTGATCTTATTAGGCTGTGCATGGTTAGCTTTATGTGTTCCCCAACACAATACAGTGTAATTATTTTGTGATTTCGGTTTATATTCCTTAGCAAGTGTTCACCTCCTATGTCAGCTATTTTTATGAATTCAAATTAGTTTTGATCATAAGCAGATTTTTGACTTTGATTGTAAGGGCTTGCTGGGCAGGAAGAACGCTGCTGTGATATTTTACTAATGTTTAAAAACAAATGTGGGAAATTTCTCTTGGGGAAAGCGCCATAAAAATTATATGGCTGGTGATGGTTTCTCCCATCTCATGTTTTATAATTATAAAAAAATTAAGACAATTCAATTCTTATATGTTTTAATAGGCATAACTGTTTAAATAAGTACCACTTTGCTGATGATTTAAAGTAGTTCAGGAACTGAAAGTTTAGATTTAAAGCAAAATTATAGTTCTGAAGAAAAAATTAAGTATGAACTCTTTCTAAAATGTCATATTCTAAAGTAGATAATATATTTAAAAAAAAAAAGAAGAGCACCCCCCCAAAAGCATTTCTGCAGTAATTTCCTGCATATTTTGCAAAGATCAGAATAAGTTCTAAAAAAACATTTCTTATATCTTATTACATCTTATATCCTTGTAATCTTTTCCAGTGTCTTCTATAATAAAAAAGATTAGACTCTAATGCTTTGTTTATATATAATGAATATCCAAACAAGGATGTGGACTGAAATCTGAGGTGAATGAACAGTCATCCGATTTGTGGAAGATTGGGTTTACATTCAATTAAATGAAATTAGTATCACTGAGATACTGAGAAATTGTCACGTCAGCAGATCCCTTAGAACAGTGCAGGCTATGCTGAGGTGCTTGCTTGTTTTTGTGGGTTGCCTTCTATGGTATGTTGTCACTCACAGTACAGGCTTTGGCTATGAAATATGTGTCCAGCTCCCTTATTTTATAGGACTGACTCTGATACCTCACAGTGGCATGGGAAAATGTAATCTTTACTCAGTGATTAAAGATTCTGTTTTCAAATGCATTTGTTATTTTCCTACTCTTTTTATTTGGTTCTTAAGAACCTGTTATAGTGGTTAGAATCTTTTGGGGTAGGGCTTTCTTTCTGAGAAGAACTGGATTTCAACCCTCTGCCACTTTCACCATTGAATACATTTTCTGAAGAAGAAAGTGGTTCTGCTGTGATTCAGGAGAGGGCTTCCCTAAAAGTATGTTTAAACTGCAGTTTTCATTAATTCTTACCTGGTGTTGCACTGAATGTACCTTATTACCTAGAAAAGCTTCTGAGTTTGTTGGGAGATGCCTGCATCTTACGCTGATCTATTTGAATGGAAGTATAATTTAAAGCACTGCCTCTTCTGGCTGAAAGCCACCATGCAAAGTATGAAGAATCCAGGGCAAATCATCAAGTACTGGTAGTCCTCCAGCATTCTTCTCAGAAAGTCTTTGCAAAGTACAGCCAGTCCTCTGAAGTCTGCAATGGATCTTTCAGATCTTCATACTAAACCCCCATAGATTATGCTCCAGACACCAGTGCATCCACTTAGAAACACTGGATACGTTCAGTAACTCAAATGCAGTAGTTATAAACCCAGCCTTTGCAGCAGAGATTTTCAACCTCCAGAGTAATCTGTGGTGAAAATACAGCTTCATTTTGACAGGAAGATGGAAAAGATTTTGGAGGATACTCCTTAACAGAGGAGAAAAGGCACAAAGCGTGCCAGAAGACAAGATAGTAATGAGAGGATAAAGCAGGGTATAAGGCAGAAGAAAGACCCGAAAGTGGCCCTTAAGTTTAGATTTTGAAGTGTTTTGAAGTAGACGATTTCATTTCCTATTTTATAGCTGTTATCAATCTCATTGAGTAAAATGTCATCTCTTAAACAGATTTTTTTAAAAGCTATACTGACATACTGTTAGAAAATAAAGGTTAACATCTTGTAAGTCATAGCTGTTACACATCTGCAATAATTAACCTATGTCATAGCACCAGATTTTATCATTCCCCTCTAGTTTTAGTCAGTGAGCACATCACCATTACATGATGACTTTGGTAGGTACCAGGTGTGCTTTGGGACTGTGTTCTTCCCTGAATCCTTACTTCACTTTCCAGAAGAAATATATGGGTTAGCTATGTATCTCCTGCATTGTGTTTCTGTTATAAGGGGATGCAGTTGAGTAGTTATGATTGATGAGTGATTATGTATCAGTGAGGTGCTGGCTGAGCCTCTTAACCACTTATTTTCTCATTTTTTATCTTTTGGGGTATTAGAGAGGCAGAATTGCAAGCAAGTTTTGACATATGTTTTGGGCATTAGCTGAGATCCAATGGGCCATGATTTACAAAGCATTTTGTTAGGAATATTGAGAAATTGATTTTCTCTGGAAAACCCGAGGACATCTTTATATTATTGCTAACAGTGTGATCCAATTCTGTTCTCCACAGAAATTCTGCAGGAGTGCAATTTAATGAGATCAGTGAAAGGAATCTGACTGCTCTATTTTTAGCACACTAATTGATCAGGGTAGCCACGATAGGAGGAAACTTCAGAAAAAATCAATGCAGTATCGAATGAAAGATGAACACAAGCCTTTAAAGAGAGCTGTGCAAAAGCCGGTTAAGGATGAATCCATTTTAAGATCCATGGAAACATCTTGGACCGTGTGTGTTCTTGCTTTAAGTTATAGGAATGAAATCAAACTAAGCAGCCTCTTACATGCAAGACAAGCCTTACTATATATTTTCTTCTCCATCTTGTTGTCCCGTTAAATCTTCTTGATGAATTGTTTTACTTTTGTATGGTGATTATAAACATCTTCTTTTAAGAGCTTCCCTTTGACAACCTTATGCTTTGTTGTAATAAGCTCTGATGTCCCTCCCCAAGGATGGCAGCCACACCGTGTTGCAGAACTGCAGAGCCTCTTGGCTGTGTGTCCAGCACTCAGGCACAGTTCCAGGTCTCACAGCTTTGACTTAAATGTGGGGAGAAGATGCTCCATCTACCTCCATTCTCATTCCTGTCATCCATATACTTTTAATCACAGTAGATTCATGAAGCATAACTGTTTGTACTCATTGCAAATGTTTCTTCAAGCTATGTAGTGGACCTTTGCTTCCTCTTTTAATTGCATTTTTTGCTCATGAAATCTGCTGAAGTCCTAAACAACCCTCCATTCTCCATCCCTGAGTATTATGGTTTTGTGTTAGATATTCTCCTTTACTGGTTGTATCTCTGTGCTATGGGTTGACTGCCTGGCAGTACACTGCTTTTGGGTTGCCATAGGAAGATGAAGCAAGCAACAAACTACCATAAAGGAATTTTAGCAGTAACTTGCCTTTGAAGAAGCCAAAAGGGGAACAGGTGTACACTTTGGTGACTTTGAATGAACTTTTTGTTTTTGTGTTTGTACATACACAAAAGTTTTACCTCTTCTCAAAAGGATGGCAAACACAGCAAGGGTTACAGGACAGCCAGTCTTGCCTGTCCAAGCTGGTAATGTTGTCTCCATTCTTTCAATGCTTAAATGTGCTTGCAATTAAATTAATAAAAATCTTACTTCATTTTACGGCAAGTTTATGACATGCAGCACTTAGGTTCACTTTCTGAGAAAGAATGCACATCCTTTTTTTCAGTAGGATAATTAAAGGCATGGCATCATGAAGTGAAAAAAGAAAGATGCATGAATAAATCTTTTTCTGCTGCTGAATGGGAGAGGTGTAAATAATCTACACCTTCCATGAACAGTTAATTTCTGTGGGCTAAATTTATGTAACTCCAATAGCTAAGCATATTAATGGTGCTACATTTTTTGGTTCATTCAATTTTGAGCATATGTAGTGGCAAGGAGTTGTGGCTTAATTAGCTAGATGAATAATGTCAGAAATATTGTCAATTATCAATATGGTCTTCATCCGCCTTTAAGCCCCAACTGGGAATCCAGTTCCCAATGACATCAGCAGTTGCCGTGGTGAACTTTCATAAGCTAGTCTTTAATCTTTCATTAAATTACAGGCTAGGAAAGCAGACATGAGGACTGGGATGAAAAAATGTGCATCTGCAGCACTGATGTCTTCCCTGAAAAATAGAAAAGGCATACCTTCTGTGTTTTTGCAAAAAAACCCACGATAATTTGCTGCATTGGTGAGCACTCTCTCAGCCACTTATATTGTCTAAGTAACACCATGAAAGATGAATTTACAGAATGCAAACAGAGGTGAAATGTGTGGGGCTTGAGAACAACTGAAATCAAATATGACACTAGGGCCTGAATATGACCAATGACTCAGCTGTTATGTGCAGGGTCTGAGAATGGAGGTAAAGGTGGCAAGTTTAGCAGCTGTTCTTGTAGCTATGTTAGGCTTTACCTGGACATTTTTCAGAGCAACAGGCTGTGATTTTAAGTTATTGTACAGGAGGGCACTGGAGAAAACTACATGTGAGCTACCAGCACAGAGATGATGTTTGAACTCACGCTCAGGCTAACACAGGGGGAGAAAAGAATGGGACAGAGAGCAGAGTATTTGGGGCCCATGTGAAGCAGGGTTGGTCTTTTGAGAAATGACTCTGGGTTGCAAGGGCAAATGGAAACTGGGTCATGACTGGGTGTACTGAGCTGAGATTGAAAGAGTAGGAGTATCTATGTCGCTATTAAGAGACCTAAAGCTGTAATGTAAGGCTTTCTTTGTGGAACAACTCCCCAGAATAGCAGTTTGGGTCAATATGTAACTGTCTCATTCTGTGCTATTTTGTCTAATAAGAGAAACTTCTTCCCCCGAAGTTTAATGTGCTTATGTCATTACAGTATTTTGTCACTAAGAATAGCATCATAGTACCTGTTATTGGTACAAGTCTTCTCAGCAGGTTTCTGCCCAGGTCTTGGTCTACCAAGGCAAAGCTCTCTCCCCTCTTTCCTTGTCCTCAATCAATCCTGGCCCCTGTATGGGGAGCCAGTGCTTCCCTGTGTTTGTTCACTCAGCGGCTGTTCTTGGGGAAAGAAGTACAATTGCAATTCAATAGGTTTTTTCCTACAGTAGAAATGGGAAACCAGAAATCTACACTTTAGAAATAGAAAAAAAATTGTAAAGTAACAGTAGGGAACAGAGTTACAACTGTTGGTTTTTTTTTTCTATTTTGCAAATACATTAATTAAAAAAAAACCAAGAAAAGCAGAATCTAGATATGTGGTTTGTTGAGGGTTTTTTACAGATTTTAAAGTTGCAATTGATTTCCTTTAAAGTTATGAAGTCTTGCTCACAAATCTTTTATGCTTTCCCTGAGGCTTTTATTCCTGGAAATATTTTTGACAATTTTAAGTTAGTCAGAAGTGGTACACTAAGCTGTAATTTGTGTTGCCAAGTATTATTTCCCAAGGCCCTGCCCTCTCACATAGAGGATACACTGGTGAAACTCCAGAACAGAATTATCTTTGCTCAGGTCGCAAAAAGAGAAGTTGTCTGTGAGAGCACTCTGTCATGTTTTCCTACCAGCACCAAATTCGCACTGATGTCCTTGAAAAATACCATTTGTGTGGATGACAGACTGTCACAAGACTGGGACATAGGTTATTGCTGTGAGATGAGAGCCTTTTGGCGTTCTTCTGAGTCACTGGCACCATCTGTCCCTCTTCCTGAGGTAAGGATGGAGTGAGTGAAGCCTGGCATGCTGTTCAGCTTTTTATTTGTCATTCCTGAGCTTGCATCAGTTGCAGTCTTATGGGGAGATTGTTTTAGGATAACTTGTTTTGTTCCATGTTTTGCAGCGAACCCCAGGCATAATCTGCTTTGATTCACATGTTGTATTGGAGGAGATATGTTTTGCTGCAAAGCAGATGGTTTCAAAATGAATATTTTTGCTATTAGTGCATTGTATTTGGCCAGGTGTTGCTTGCTTCTCACCCCTCCTTGTTCAGAACTTTGATATTCTTTTTAACATGCAGTAAAAACATAGAAGAGAATTCAGTCAGGATTCACATAGATCACAATTCCAGTCACCCAAATACTGTCAACCTGTGCTCCTGTCCTTTCTCTCTTGGGTTTGATCCTTTCAATGTGAACTGAAATTCACAGTCCTGGGCTCATCAAACCCATATTGATTAAAAAAACCCCAACCCTTGGACAGAATAACTTTTAGGCAACACAAAGAATAGCAGTAGGCTATTGAAGATAAGGGAGTCAGGTTCCCCACAGCATTGTATGTGGAAAGACATGGTAAGTATTGATCTTGCAGTAGAAGCCATAGTGTTAGAGGAGAACAGGACTTTGTAGATTAACCCAAGGCTGTGAGTTTACTAGCTGAGAGCTTTGTGAGGATCACTGCAAGACTGTAGAAAATAAAAACTGAGTGAATTTAATCTTAGTGCTGTTAGCTTTCAGACAAGTAGTAATGATGGGTGAGGCTTGATAGTGGAAGATGTGAATTGAGGTTATGTGCCTTTCAGCACAGGAATGACACTGAAATGCACATATGAAAAGGGACTTCTCTAAGGTTGAGAAGTTCTGTGCTAAGTGAGCAAGGAATAAGAGCTGAAGCCTGTGGGATGGTGAAAGGTGACCCACAGCATTAAAACGTGGTGAGGACAATCTGCATAGAACAGGGAGACTGAGGAGAAGGCAAAGAAGATGCAGCAACTGAAGACATTCTGTTTCTTGAGCATTAACTGTAAAATAGAGATGGGATGAACAGTGAGTTATTTTAGAGTGACATGTACTGTAATGTATTTATATGCTAAAGAAAAGGAGCAGGAGGGGTGAAAATAGGAGCTGTCACTGCAAGAAAATGTCATCAGAAATAGAATTAGAGGAGTTGGTGCTGGAAAGTCAAATTTCCATGTTGTTTCCCAGGTAACAGGTACATGTGTTGAGGGTGGGAGAGGACCTCACAGTGGAGTCAGACTTGGCAGTAGAGGTTCATGTTTGTGTGTACCATTTGTTTTGCCCTCATTTTCAGAGTCCTAAAATAGATCTAATTTCCCTTAGTGTTACATAACAGTGAGTGAAACCTAGCTTTTAAACATCTTTAATTAGTTTTAACAATGAGATATCCAGTTAACACTTTTAAGGTAATGAATACCGCTCTCCATGCTCGCAGAAAAGGTTCAAAGGTTACCTGCAGTGAGTGTGCGGGTGAGTTTCACCAAAAGTGATCTAAACCCCTTTTGCTCTTGAGCTAGAGAGGATGCTCCAGTTCAGGAGCTCCAAACTTTACCGTCCATGATGCTGTCGTCGTTCTGTGCCTTTGTGTTTTCTCTTCCCCTATGCTCATCTGTAGGCTCCTGCAAGCTCTGATGCAGCCTCCTGTGCTTCCAGAGCCCTGCAGCTTCTGAGAGCTGGCAGCAGTCGCCTGCCCATGGAGATCATCAGAGCTGGTGTCAATTTGATGTGGATTTAAACAAAGTTAGGCCTGCCAGGTTGGACAGTGAGTTACTTGCTTGAATTTCAAAATTCTGACTTCTGGTTTGATTCTAGCTTCAGGCATTATTTCAGATCTCTCATTTGAAGAGAAAATTTCATCTCTACCTGGCTGGGAGCCATGTCCAGGGCAATGCAGTATGATCCTTGCTGGGAATACTTTTCCTCTGCAGCAGTGGTAGATGATGCACATAATGCTTGTGCACATGCTCTGATAGTAATAGCGTCTGCACTCGTTATTGCTTTGTGTGGTACTGAAAAACACATGCCAGTATGATAGATATGGATAAGGGAAGAATCATATGTTGTATGGACTATACAAAGCTATATACAACCTGCTAATCATGCAACAATGCTTTTATTTTATGAACTTCATGCTCTAATGAATGCACATTGCAAGGTTTTTGCACTGATGCTGAGTTATATTAATCTGTCAACTTGTTTAACGGTAACATTGTAGAAAAGATAACTTACTTTTTTGTGAACACATCTGCATCTGTATTTACTTTAGTGTCAAAAAAACCCAACACAATGAGGGAGAGCCTTATTCCAAAGATATACAATGCTTAGAAATTGACTTTTTTTATGTGAAATGCAAAACCATGCAAAGGTCTTGATCATATCATTTATTTACTACGAATTCAGCTTCTCTGTTGGCCTAGCTCCTATTCCCATTGGGGCCATGCTGTTCACCCTACTGATAATAGGGGATAAGTTGGTTTTTTTGTATGCTTATGAAGCCTCTTATACAGAAAAAGCATTCAGTAGATATTCGGTAGTAAAGAACTGTTTCCAGACAGATAAGTTGTTTTGAAAAAGGAGTATCTTGCAGCCCAGACGAGTTACTCTGTAAGACCATCAGAAATAGCTACTACCGTCAACATTTACAACCCTGCATGTGGAATATTATTTACTTTGGATTTATTAGTTATGCACTCAGGCTGGGCTTGATTCTCATATGATGCAGAGTCCAACTTCTCAGAGGCAGTTAGTTAAATTACTGTAGCTGAGGTTCTCCAATTCCAGATCTGCTGGTCAGTGAGCACTGGTGTCCTTCACTTGTGACTGATATTCAGATCTGGGCTCCTACTTCTCCCTTACTTTCCCCATGTATCTTTTGAGTTTTAAACCTTTGAATTACCTGCTGAGTAACAGGTATGGGAATATGGATAGAATGAAGTTACGTAACAGTCACTTTAAAAGTAAATAACAGAACATTGCTCAGTGCTGTTGCAAAGTCAATGTATTTTACATATATTTTACATGTTTTACACATATTTTACTTGGAGAATTGTTTATATCTTGTAGACATTTTCAGTCACCATTTCAGACTATACAGAATATGGACAACAGAAGTTTCAAAAGATACAAATTGAACAGAAGCATTTGTGTGATACCAATGTTGTAAAAAAGGCTATTCAGTAGAGGTCACTGCAGTGGATGAGAACAGCTCTCTGGACTCCTTAATATGTATTCGCACAATAGGCCTCATAGTGCTTGAGTAGCCAATCTATTTAATTAATTTTATTTAAAAGGTTTAATCTGTGTAATGAATGGAATTTTAAAAGCTTACATTTGAAAGTGAACATGTTTGTTTTGTATGAGACTTAATAATTTAAAATTACTTCACGTTTTCCTGAGTTTCTTGCTGTTTTATAATGGGCAGCTGCCAGTGGAGATTGTCTTTAGGGCACCATAACTATTTACTAATAAAATAGGCATGCCCAGGGCTGCTCCCTTCTGCTGTAATGGCTATGTCCTGACTATTAATATTTTTGTTAACACAAACAGATTGCTACATCCAAACAGCATTATGGAAACAGTGCTTGATTTCTGTTTACCTTCCAAATTGTTTGTGAGAATGATAGGTGGCTATGACTTACTCTAACAGTTTCACAGCGTAGATAATTGAGTTTCTGATTCATAAATGTTTCTGGGTGGTGTTAATTGTGCAGTATAGATGCTGCTTGGGATTTTGTAGAATGTTATTTTGTGTGTCTTTGTATTTTTTATGGTACATTCTATTAGAGAAAGGCCTGTCTCTGCAGTCAGGAATGATGGAGTACACCTGATACAATCAAACTAGTGCAAATCCACAGTGAGTTCAAGTGAGTGAGCTATATGTGAAGAACATTGCTGTGGAGATCTTTGCACTCACGTGACCCTGCAGGCTGGTGTAACAGGACTGGAGTGTGGCAGTTAGTTGAGCTCATCAGACCCACTTGCTGTTAACTCTTATGTATCTTCTCAGTATTAGACATTCGTAGTGATGACGCAATCACATCGTGCATCACATAAGGTGTCATGTTTTGTGTTTTTCAGTTCTTGGTCACACTTTGAGGCAGTTGACTGCCACTGTAAAATTGCTCAAGTCAGCTGAAAGTATAGAGAGAATTTAGATAGACAGAATGAGATTCCTCGAGTTGTTGTTTGACCAAGACATTGAGTTTAATACTTCTACAATGGAACCATGAGACTTTATACAGCCATAAATGGTCGAGACCCTTAGTTGCTTTTTTTCCTGCTGAAAGCTAGCAGCTTCAGTGAGCACACCAACTGTTCAGTTGTGCTGGAACTTTGGGGCAGAGTTGAGCCAGAGGAGAGGAACCAATTACTGGAGTGCCAACAACCATCAGACAGCTCTGTGGCGTCCACCTGGAGGTTAACCTGCATGGCCTCATTTTGCAGGTGAGGTCTGTCACGGTCACAGGAGACTGGGCAATGAGGTTTGCAGTAGTGTAGCAGCTCTGAATAACAGAGCAATCTGTTTGAATACTGAGGGTGTCTTGGGACACATGAGATAATGCTTGTCTGATATTTATTTCATTGCATAGCTCTCCACGTCAGATCTGCATGGAATTCAATTTCTGATCCTGGCTTAAGCTTGCATTTTGTGTGATCACCACCAGTAACAGAACAGAATCTGTTAGTATAGCTCCAAGATGTCATATTCCTATGCACAAAACCAAGTTCTTTTAAAAATTTAAACAGAAACATTATAACCTTTGACCCTACAGCCTTTCTAAGAAGAATCACAAATTTTCCATAAATTAAAATGTTTATGTAAAATGTCTGCCTTCTAGAGATTTTTTTATTTCCGTAGAGGAATATCATATGGGTCAAAACTGAAGTGTTTCATTTTCTGAAAGCTGCCAGTACTGAGTGGAGCATTCAGACACCTCACGTCCCTACTTACCTCTAGGCTGTATCTGTTCTTGTCTCCAGGAGAGACTACTCTGCACTGTAGGAAAAAATATTTCAACGAAGTAACATTGAAATGTTATGAGAAAATGGAATCTTAGGGCATTCAAACTACAGCTCCTAGGGCAGTAGCAATAGCTAGCAAGCATTTTAAGAGAATTCCCTCCCCCTGCTTTTTTACATCTACCTTCCTCCCCTCCATCCAGTGAACTTAAATTCTAAGGTAGCCTTTGCATTTTGTATACTGGCAGATTTAGCTTCTGCATTCTTGTCAGAGAACACTTAAATATTCATGCTGGTTTTAATTTTACTGCTGAAAGACTGTTGTGGATATGATGATGCAGGAATTAGGGTTCAGAAAACGGAAGACTTTAATGCTTCGGCTGCGGGTGAAGATTTATTCACAGGGCTCCAAAATGAACCAAGCTGACTGGAGTACTGCTTTAAATGATCTATTTCGGTAAATACACAGCCAGGATCTTTAAATGGCTAAGCAGACAGCTGGTGTCTAATATCTGGAATGTGACTCTTAAATGTTTATTCAGGATGAGAACAGGTAGTATAGATCTAGAGTACTACATTTTACACATATGTACATATCAACAGATTTACAGGCTTAAATTGCCAAAAATAAGGGTAACAAAGCAACATGTTAAAAATGATCATATGGTTATCCCAGGTGGGATTTATTACATTTAAGGCAATTTAAATGAATTATCTGTGTGTTTCTTATTTCCCTGTGTGCTGGCAGTAGGCAGCACATCTCTCCATTGCCAGTGTCTGACAGATTAATTGGTCCCTCGCTTGATCTGTTTTCGTTTTTGTTTATGTATAGCCCATTCTAGTGCTTTTCCCTTTTTAATATGGTAACATCAAATTTGCTCAACATCTGTGAACTAATGTGCATTAAAAGTCAAGCAGCAGCAGCTCTAATACATAATTGATCTACCAGTGGAGCACAAAGAACTGATTCTGGTTCCTAGATAGAAAATGCGTTCCTTTTTTTGTCCTACGCTGGTAGTCTGAGCTCTTAAATCTATTTTAATTTAAAGTGAATAGGCTACTGGAAACTGACAAATTATCCATGTTAATAAATTATTTAAGAGATTAATTTTATGCTTGAGGCATAATGATTTTTGTACACATACACTCTATTTGACATATGTCTAGCAAATGTTGTACATTTTGGGTCTGTATTTGTCTCTTGCTATGACCCCCAAATCTTTTAGTACCTAATAGAAGATTTTGCTTGCTTAAACTATTTGTACAGCTGCAGGAGCTTTGTGACATGGTCTTCAGATACCCTCAACAACATCCCTTTGTGAATGGACAGGTTGTAAAAGGCCATGTCTGCTTACATTAATGTTGGCTCTGAATTTGCTTCAGCTCGTCATATGTCACTTTTCTCAGTTGCTGAGGAATGACTCTTGACTGTTCAGTTAAGTGGAGGTAGAAGCTTGTTTAAGGTTTAATGTTTAATGATATTCTCACTGAAGTGAGGAGTTTTGTATTTTCAGGCTCATTTTGAGCTACACATAGTGATCACAGCAGGGGTGTTTACAGCTGTAGCATGAATGACAGTTGGATGATGGTTGCACAGCTGTGGGACTAATAGCATGTGTGTGCTGGATGGCATGGTGGATGGATTGTATGGTGCTAATGGATGGGAAGCAAGAGGCAGCCAAGGGGGCATCCCTGCCTTCCATTAAGTCCATTCACGCATACCATATGTCGTCGTCCCTGTATGGGGGATTTAATTCTCTGGTTAGCATCATCCACTAGCACTGCAGTGACAGTAATGTAGGAAAGCAAAAAATTTAAGCCATGCTGTAGAAGAGGACTGCAAATCAGAACACGGCCATATCAGAAAAGTAGAATGGAAGGAGAGGGAAGGATGATCTTTTAAAGCACATTCTTATGCTGTCTGTAAAAAATAGGTTACACTGTTTTAGTATATTGCATTGGATTTAAGATGGTGCAGTTTGAATGAAGTTTTAACATTAGAGCAATAAATATTTTGCAAACTCTAGTTACAAACATTTGAAGATGTTACACATGCAAAAACAATATCTTTTGTTAATATTTGGAAAAAAAGGCATACCTTCAGATGCGACTGCCCTTCATTAGGTTGGCAGAGCAAAAAGCATAGCAGTAACTTGTCAATTTCAAAGTGGAAATTGAGCTTCTTACCTAAAGGTTTCATTAATGAATGGAGTTAATATATAAGTATTGCTGACTTTTGCTCATTTGTGAGCTGTCTGTGTTGCCCTCTGACATTCTTGAAAAGCTGGACTCACAGTTCAGCTGAGCCAGAACTGGGGGAGCAGCTCATTCCCGACTTTTGGAATCTGGATTTGTTCATTGCTATGCAGTTTGGCAGTGGCTACGTTTTGTAAATCCTAATTCGGAAAGTGTGATGCATGAAGTGTTAGGGTTTTCAGGTAAGGCAAGCCTTCATTCAGGTGGAAGAAGCCATGCAAACCAGTTGTGATGAGAAGATGAGTGGCCTCAGGCAAGCCAAGAAGCTTGAGTATGTTATATAGGGTAAATATTAACATCTACCTGCAAATCAGTTTTGTATTTACTTCGAGAAGTCTGTCATCACCTTTGGTTACTTTGGCTGGTGATGAGCTTCAAAAATAGCACAACTTTGAAAAGTGAGGTGATTTGGAAAATACTAGCTAAAGACACCCCATTTAACCTCAGTGATTTTGTATTTTTCATCAGTGTCTGACTTGTTCAGAACTGTGTGCTCTTACATGGTTTAATTATATCCAAAAGGACCCTTCTGTGTTTCAGTTTGTTCCCATGGCCTCTGGTTCTGTTTCTGGGCACCACTGAAAAGGACCTGACTCTGGCTTCTTATACCTTCCCTTCAGGTGTTTATGTACATTGCTAAGATTCCCCTGAGTTTTCTCTCCTCCATGCTGACTTTCACAGCTCTCTCAGTCTCTGCCCATATGAGAGATGCTCCAGTCCCTTAGTCATCTTTGTGGCCTTTTGCTAAACTGTCTCCAGTATGTTGCTGTCTGCTTTGTACTGGGGAGCCCAGCACTGGACCTGGCATTCTAGACAGTTTCAGAGTTCATTTCTTTTCTGTGTGGAGATCCATGTAATGTGAACTGAGGCTACTGTTATTTTATCTTTCTGAGAAGAGATTCATATGGGTTCCACTTTTATCATAGCAAGAAGAGATCTGAATTTATGATTTTGATTTTCCAACTCCTTGGATATGACTTTTCAAGAGTTTCAAAATTGTGGTTTTAGTAGAGAGCCTTCCATCATATGTCTTCATTACTAGCATATCCTGATAGCACAATAAACATGTAAGTCTTCTCCTAGATATGTGTGATAAAACATATAACTATTTATTTGCCCAGTTGTTGTTAGTCTCTGTTTTTACTAACAGGATTTCCTCTGCAGCAGCTAACACAGAGCCAGCCAGGTTTATATGGCTTTAGAAAGACAGGAAGTCTTTCTAAAGAAGTTCTGAAGCTAGAACTAAACAACAGTGATTTATGATCCTCTAGAGTAATAACTTGAATTGCAGTTCTCCCTCAAACAGTATTGAAATTCCCTAGACTCCCAGGTGCATTTTACATGTGTGTACCACCACCAGTCGTTCAGGAGTGCAGAAGAGGGAAACTAAAGTAGAGTTATCATGTAGGAAACCATACCTTTTCAAGGATCTTTGTAAAGATAAAGTGTAGCTGAGCAGTTCAGACTGAGGCTTTCTTGAAGCTGAAAGGCTGAAATAAGTCTTCATTCTGTACTGTCACAAAGGTGTTTGAACACTTTTTGGAACTGGAAATACTTTTGTACTGTGGGGAACTGACCTCTTGAAACTATGTATGCTGCATAGTTCATGATACCTCTGCTTTTAATAAAAAATAATACTTACTAAGGGATCTCAAGTCAGTTATTCAATTTCCCCAGTAATTTAAAGCTTAATTATGCTGCATTCTGGATCTCAGTGGCTGTCCTCAACTGATTTCTCTTAAATCACTATCCCTCCAATTTTATGGTTCAGTTGAATTCTCAGGACTCTCATTTGCATGGAGTGACAGATTAAAATTGGGTGGCTAAAATGATTACTGCTCTTAGCGTCTACTGCAGTGATGGAGATTGATTCCTCATAGTATAAGGAAACATATGGCTCATGAAATAACTCTTGAAACACTACAGTTTCCAGTTTATTGTATTATTGTAAATTGTAAATTATAAAAGGGTAATCCAATTTTAATGCATTCTGTCTGAAACTGAGAGTTCCATTTTTGAAGGAGCCTTGGATAATAAAGTTGTAGGCACCAGTTTAGTTCTTTATTTCCGGGGGGAAAAAAGTGAATATCCTGGTAGGAGAATTGATATCTTTTAACTCAGTAACTTGTTGGCACTGCAGAGCTATGCAATGTTATTTGAAAATGTGCATTTTTGCCTCTGTGCAGTATCTCTGTTCACCCTATCCATCTGAAGACCTGTGCACCTCATTGCCTGGACAGGCTCAAGTATACCTTCTTGGAAATTTTGACAGAAGCCCATCTTGAATTGAAAATCCTGAGTCTGGCTGTGGTTTTTCAGGGGGATTGTCAGTTGGGATGATATACTGAAATTATATGGAAAGCTTAAGATTTGGTATTTATTTACCCTATTTGATTTTAAGTCTGCAGAGTCTGTGTTGACATTGGACTGTAAAACATGGGTCCTCCATGTAGGAATACTTTATAGTTCTCTCTCCCTGCCTTCCTGCTCAAATTTTGAAGAGGGGCTAGAGAAGCCCCTCTTTTTTTATATTTCTTCCTGAATTACTTTTTAATCTTTCCTGCTTCTCACTTTTATCTTATTTCTGTGGTTTCTGCCATGTCACTGCTTCTATCAATCCTTCTAACATTATTCTAGAGTTTCTCTTCCTTCCTTCTGCTATAGAGAAAATGTGAGGTAGCACAAGAGATCACTTTTTGGTTGAATAAAACAGAGCAAATCAGCGTGGCTCCCCTAAGGCAGTTCTAGATAAGGTGCTGTTTAGCCTATCGTGTCTGGAAGTGGTCAGGCACAAGAAGAGAGGGTGGTATCTGGTAACTGCTGATGCTCCTCACTGAAACAACCTCAGGCCCGTGGGAGGCTTTCTGCATGATGAAAAGCATCATGACAGTAATCTTGTGGCAGCAGTTGTGGCAGAGACCAAAGGCTGTTTGGGCATCAAGACAGTCTCACTGAGTAAAAAAGGGTTACTTCAAGACTTCAGAAGTACAAGCTGAGATGCTGGTGTGGCATTTCAGCTCCTACTACACTGTCCCTGGCCAAAGACTTCTGCCTTCAAGAATTTGAATATGGAATAATTTATGAACCTTTATGAACCGTAATTTTCCAATTATTTTATTTCACCAGTTTATGAAAGTGTTGTTACTATATTTATGCACAGCAGTTAGAAGTATAGTGTTCTTTTCATTTGTCTGTAATCTTAATCTAGTAAGACATTCACAAGATGCCTAGATAACAGACTCTTTTTTTTTCCCTGTGGGAATTTCCATAGAAGAAATCACCATCTGATAATTGCAGATTGTAAAGAATGATTTTCATCACAGAATAGAAAACAGTATAGAAGAACCTACTTCTGGCATCTTTCTTACTGTTTTTCTGGCTTTGCCAATGTGGAAAATAGCATCAGGCTGTAAAAAATTTTGGGTTTTTCCCTCTCCTTTTTGATATTTCAAATTCCAAATGCAGTGTTACTTAAAATTAGAAAAGGGACAGCGTTAATAGTTGGAAACAGAATTGTCCTTGGAAAACAGCATTTTTCATTTCTTTTTTAAAATTAAAGCCTCAACTTTTCAAGGTTCAAACTAAGCAAATGAGTCAAGGACCCATGACCAAAACCCAAGTCCTTGTCAAAATGAGCAAAAATTGCTAAGAGAATTTCAAAATTTCTGACTAAAACTTAGGGGAAAAAAGTCAGGTCAAAACCTTTTGAAGTTAATTTGTGAAGTAGTAAAGTAATTTCAAATAGAAATGAGAGGTTTTCTACAAAATATTTTTTTTATCAAGCCTAATTAAAAAATTGAGAGTGATAGTAGCCCTTCATCAAATAGTGGAAACACAAAGTCTTTGTAGATTTTAAATTTGATTATATTTATATATAAGCATGCAGACACGTGGTCAGGTGGCTTTTAAATCCCACCTAATTAATTTAAACAATATATAATTTTTATGAGTAGCATATTGAAGTGAAAGATGGAAAATTATTTGAAAATAAAACAGATCCTTCAAGAAAAAGAGCAATATCCTCACTGGATGGATACCATCTTCTCATCTCATTCAATTTAACGTATTTCTATATGAGCTGTAAGATAAAATGACTAATAGAAATGAAAAGGACTGCCAAAAGTCAGATTGCTTCACTGGAAGCTTCTTAGCAAAATGACAACATCCAGTTCTAGCTAATTAAATCTTATTTTGTAGGAATGTCACTGAATGATGTTAATGTGCCTTTAGGTAGTGTGCTTTTGGTTGAACACACTAACAAAAATCTATTTGGGCACTTTTTGTTTGTCTTAGAAATGGTTCAACATTGTCTAATAAAAATGAAAAACTCAAACTAGGAGAGAACGACATTGTAGTCTTACAGATGGAAATCACTAGTGCAGCTGTTTAGGGATCAAGCAAAATTTCACCACCATTGAAACCTGAGATTTCTTTTTGGATCTGAACCTTAAAGAGCCTTAACAGAGAGGGACAGAGGGAAAGTCTCCTGTTGTTAGACAACCTGAGGTTTAGCTTCCTCATAATTTGCTAATTGGTTCAAAATGAGTTAAGGTTGCTTATTGACCTCCAGACTTGTAGGATATTTGATGATTCAAAGCTGTCTGCTACTTTCCAGTCTAGCTGTGTTCTTGGTGAACTTTCTGTCATTTTTTTGAGGTCTTTCTTCACCTATTGTTTATTGTCCCTAGTGTGTTTATAGATAGCATCCACCTTTCAGAGTTTGTTTCCATTTGCAAAACAATCCAAATCATTTTAGACTCCCCAGATTCACTTTCCAGTCTCTTAATCATCCTATGCTCCACTGCATAGAGTCTCAGTCATGTCTTGAGTACAGGTGATCAATCTTAACACACAAGTTGTTTTGTTTTGTTTTGAGACATTGCAATTACCCATGACATGGATGGATGCTGACAGGAAGTTTGGTGTTAGGAATACCTTCTT
Organism: Calyptomena viridis; assembly: GCA_013390005.1. Classification (NCBI taxonomy): domain Eukaryota; kingdom Metazoa; phylum Chordata; class Aves; order Passeriformes; family Eurylaimidae; genus Calyptomena; species Calyptomena viridis. Next base: position 200,228 of record WEIV01031091.1, read on the forward strand.
CTTTCCTACGTTCAGTGAAAGTTACAGCTTGGGAGCAAGACAGGTGTCCTTTCCTGATGTGGACAGCGGTGATTCTTGGTTCCTCTTTAGTTCTCTTAGTACTCTTGGAGTACTAAGGAAGTGAACTATTCCTTCTAATCAGAGCTTTTTTTTCCTGTGATTTTCCATAGCTTCCTCTTTAACATGCTAAAAGTCAGGTGTAGTCCTGCCGCATTTTGCAGCAGATGGAATATTTTGGTTTCTTTCTGGTGGAGCTTTCTATTATAAAGATAGTATTTTGGTTCATCATAATGATTTTTTTCCTTCCTGAAGTGCTTGACTTTTTAGAATAGCTGAAGGAGAACTAGTGTATTATCTTAAGGAATAACTCTAAAGTCACATTTAGGATATTAATAGTTTAATAGCTTCTTTGAACTTGCAACTTTGTTGTGAAGATACAGTTTTCACAGTTTTGACTTTGTAACCTCTTGTCCTCTACAGATGCTACAGCCTGAATTCACCACAGCGTTCAAATGCAGCCTTAAGTAAAATGTGTGAGTGTGTTCATTATATTTGTCTAGACTGCCCTTTGAAGGATGTCTCTAGGCTGTCTGCAAAACCAGCTTCACTGCCTATAAGGACAGCAAACCCTCAAAAATAACCCCAGAGCACATGTGCCCAAGCACTCTGGCATTGCTTTCCAGACGGTCTGTTTGCAGGTGATATGTACAGCATACTCGTAGGACTCTGATGTGGCTGGGCTGCCAAGGCACCTTTGGGTACACAGTGGTCCCAGCAGTTTCTGAGATTACAATTGTAGGAGTTGTGCAAACAAATTTGACTGCAGTACTAACTTCAAGTAGGCAGGCTATTTCATGAAACATCTACTTCAGATGTTTAAATGTAGACATGATACCCAAGGAGTGGAGAATGCTGTGGGCTTTAAGAAGTTATTTAGTTTTTGCATTTGATAAAGATGAAAAAGGTGGATCATTTTTACTATCTCTATGATAACACTTTTGACACCACTATGAAGACTCACACTGGTTTTCAGTAGGAAAACCACTTTCATCTCTTAGGTACTGTTGAAAATGCAATATACTGCTTTTGCTGTTACTACATGTGCTGTGAGAATTTCTGCTGGCCATAGTGGAGAACTCTGTGGACCCTCTGTGAAACCCTGACAGCTCACGTGATGGCTGAGCGTAGCACAGGGTGGAATGTGGTGCCAGGCAAGTAGAAACCTGGCTTCTTAGTATGTGCCAAGCAACGTGGTAGCAAGCAACACCAGCTGGGTCTTTGGAGAAGAAGATTGTAAAGACAGGTTGTATGACTTATGTTTGGCAGAGATGTAAAACTAATGTGCTGTGGGTCCGCAGAACCATATCATAATAGATGAAAATGCAGGGAAGCAGTTTCCTTGGGATCGTTCTCCAATGCTGGCTGTGCACTGGTAGTTGCCCAGTCCTGCAGACAGTGGTGTAGGGCGTCTGCCTCTTCCTTGCTGTTAATTGTCACCTGTAAGCCTCACATCACAAGGACCGTGGTCCGTAATAGTAAGTACCTGCTTGCCTGTGTCTATGACATGGCCATGTCCCAAACTGTGCTTGTCAAAGACACCCAGAAGTTGTGTTCTGCTGCTTAAACAGAGGTTACATTGAATGCTAAGAAAAATCCATACACTGGGCATATATAATTAGTTCTTTTTAGTGTTTTGGTAATACGTCATCAGATTTATTACTTTTCCAGTCAGAGGCACAGCTCATTTCATGACTGATCTCTTACTGTTTTTGGGCAATGAATTCCTTTTACTTAGAATTCATGTGATTTGTGGGTTACAGGCTCTTCTGTTGAAATACAGTGTATCTACAGAGATAGTTGTGACAGCCATCATGCTTGTAACCTAAGCTACATAAAACCCCAAAAGAATCAGTGATTTGAAAGAAATTCGTACCTGCTGTTTGTGTAGGATGACCATCTGTCTGGCAAATCCTCATGTGAAAGCCAGATACATGTGAGAAGAGCCAGTCAACCTTCTAACACCTGTTTCTCCAGCAGACGTAGTTGCTTACTGTGCTTTTTTATCTTCTCATCAGGTGCTTTTGAGATTGGCTCTTGGATCTACTTTCATCAGCTTTTGAATTCTAGTCCCAGCACTGAGTACAATGCAGGATCATTCTGACCAAATCATCCTTTCTCTTTTTTGGTACAAATTTTGGGACTTCCTATTTACACCTTAGGAAGTGCTCATAAATCTGGGCACCTTGGTTCAGTCACAAAAAACTAATTAATATTTAACTTGTTTAGTTCTGGAAAATGCCTTCAAAATTTCTGGAAAACACTCAAACTAGCTTCTAAGATCAAGTGCCATCTTCTGTTTGAGGATCATTCCACATATATTTGTCATCCTCCGTTTAAGTGCTTTCCAAGATGCAGGAAAAGGTAGTAGAAGTGTCAGAATGGTACTCTGTAGACAGACCTTTTGTCTGCTGGAAATTTTACATCTTTATAAAGATGCAAAGCATTCTGAGTACACATTAGAATACAAATGCCTTTGATGCTCTGCTCTGAATCTCTGTGTGTACATGTCTGCCTACTGAGGTCTTCTTATTTACCAATTGTCCTCAGTTTCTGTGTGACTCTCAGCTCTGCTGAGACTTCTGCAGCTCCAGTGTGTGGCCTTTTGTGCATGGTACACAGCATGGAGCACTGGACTTCCTTGCTGGAGCAGCAGCCGTGATAATCCAAATAAACACAACCTTCTGTAGATGAACTGGATCTCCTGTAACTAAAGGTTAAGGTGTCATCTAGTGGTTTATCCTTCCTAATGGATTTGTTGGATTGCTGTGATAGGGACATAATTTACTACCTTTTTTACGTTATAGGTTGTGTTTGGGGTGTTTGGGGATTTACAATACTGAACAGGATGAATTACACGTCCAGTTATCAACCATCCTGTTTGACATTTAATCAGTGCTGACAGGAATTGGGCATTTAGCAGAATGAGTCTTCTTCAGCAGTCTTTCAGTAGGATTGTTTTATTTCAAGACTGTTGTTAATCAAATGTTTCTGTAGAAAAACTGCAAAATAGACTGTTGATTGAATTGACTGTTGTACTGTGGCCAGCCAGATGTGAGTGGTGTGTCTTACAGTTGTCATCCTCCCTATAAATTATTGTCAAGGCATTGCCTCCTTGATTGAAAATCCAGCAAGTTTTTGCAATTTGGAGGCAAGCAGCACCCTGATATAAAGACCACCATATAAATATAAATATAAAAGATATAAAGACCAAAATATAAAAGATATAAAGATGGGTTAGGCATGCCTGCCTGTTTGTGAATGGAACCTTTGAGAGGAGTGACCTCTTCAGACTTCATTATTCCCACGGATCTGAGCATATTTGCAAAACTAAAGAGGTTCTATGAGCATGCAGGCATATACACTTTTTCAAAGTATATTACTATCAGGAAACATTTCATGAAAGATTTCCTTCCTGCAGTTTCTGCCTTCCTTATCTGACTGTTCTTGATTGGCTGATATAGCTTGTAATTTTTTTCTTGGCCATTTTGTTGGTGTGTGCTGTATGACCCTAAAACAGTGTGTTTCAAATGGTGCTTTGCAGATTATGGGGATGGTTCGTATGCTGGATGTTTCTTGTTTCCAGAGGAGCCTCATCTGACCATTTGATTGCTTCCTTTTGAGCCTCTGATCCCATTGACACAGATGCTGCCTTTACTGCATCCACACAGGAGGAGGAAGATGTGTAGCTGGGAAGCATGTCCTTGTTTGTACCTGTATTGTCAAACAGGAGTTGCTGCTGCTGCTGCTGCGAGGAACATGTTTTTGGTCTAAGCGACTACCATGCTGCCTATAGTGGGCCACGTGTTGAATTAGGGTTCAAATGAAAGCCATTAATTTAGTAATTCTGTATACCTAAGAGAAGTTTCTTCACCGAGGAGGTTCTGACATAACCCATGAAAACAAAAGGGGACATGCATCAACTCTGCCTCTTCATACCCGTTTCCTCCTTCTTCAGTGGTGTCACTCTATGCAACATAGGGGATGGAAGCAGCTTATTGTATTGTTTGTATGATCAACCAGGCAAAGACAAAATGAGGACACACAATGAGTTTTGCAGTAGTATTCCAGGACAGAGTGGCTGCCCTCCTCAAACTGCCAAAGCCTCTGGCATACTCTCTTGACTTAGAAATTGAAAATGCATATCAGAATTTTTTCCTAGCGAGTTATCTGCCCCTTGTGATTTTCTGCAAGAAAAAAGAAAAGTCATTGCTTCAATACAGATATCCTATCCTTACATTTAAGTTCCCAGAAGGCCCTCTGACTACGTGACAAGAATTACTGTCACAGATATTGCATAACGGTTTATGCATAATGTTTAATGCAGTCTCAGTTTTATGAAATATGGATAGTATTGGAGACATTTTGAATAGTAGCTTAGATTTACACTTTCTTTTTAAGGTGGAAACAAGGGACATTTTTAGTGCTCTTCAATGGCATGGAAGAGTTGAGATTGTTACTATTAAAAATGAATAAAATACATAGCAGTGGAAAAGAGAAAAATATATTTCATAGATGAATTACGGGCAAATCATAAATGTTTCAAGCATTTCTGAATGTTAGAAATACCATGCCTTTATTTGAGTACCATAACTATCTCAGCATGCTTCCTCACTACTCTGTCCAGGCTGTGTTGCTTCTTGGTGTGGAAGGTTGGAGCTCAGTTTAGAGGACAATTTTGAATAATCTTTCTTCTTGTTAAAGGTTTATTATTAAAAGAAAAGCATTCAGAAAAAAAAAAAAGATACTTGATGCACGTGCAATGTATGCAATGTATATTAAGAGTCAGCTCACTTGTATGTATTTGTTTTGTGACTTACAGGACAGCTTTCCAGCTCGGTTTGGAGGAATACATTTCGTCAATCAGCCATGGTATATCCATGCCCTCTACACAGTTATACGGCCCTTTCTAAAGGAGAAGACACGAAAAAGGGTATTCTTTTGTTTAATTGTCCATTTCCTGATAGTTATCATCAGCAGATGCATTGTAGTCTAATAAAGTAGATATACAGGAGATATCAGCTTGCTGTTGGTGGAAAGTATTTAAATACACCTGTGTTGTAAACAGCACGTTCAACTGTTTTAGAAACTTATACAGCATATCTTTTAAGGACATAGTCAAGCAGTGCAATTAAATGTATTTTAAAAATGTAAGCATATGCTTTCTCCTGGGGGTTACATGAAAAATATTGCCAACATTACAGATTCTATTAGGATTGTATTTAATTTCATTATATTTAATTTGTGTTAAAATTATTCATGTTTTTTGTTTAAAAGCAGAGGTAGTGAGTACATAGTCCTTTCCTAGTGTGAATTCTGTGATATAGCATGAACTAAAATACACAGTTGGTATATAGTAGCTTGCAAATACTAATTTGAATGAAAGCAAATGAAAGGAAATTTCTGTGCATGCATCTGTGCATAAGCACGGTGAGTCTCAGAGATGTCGCTGAATTTGCAGCATTTTGATCAGTGCAATTAAATTAGAGCTTGGTGGTGATAGCATATGATACTATTTCTCTGTAACAGGAAATTTGTCATCCAGGAAAACACAATCAACATCATGTACAAAGCCACTACAAGGAATATGACTATTTTTGGGTTTTATGGAATCAGCTCTAAGCAACTCTGTATTTCCTCTCCTCAAACACAGTCTGCAAGGACACAATGATCCTTGGTGTTTAGCTGGTTTTTATTGACAGATTATGCTTGAGAGGCTTCTGATATTCAGATTTCAACTATAGATCACAAAGCCTTTTATGTAATATCTGTTACAAATATGCAAATGAAACCCCATTTTGCAGGATTTAGTTGCATTCTGTTGACTACAGCTTCAGCAAATGTAGGCCGACAGCTGGTCTGATTTGGCTCTATGGTTAAGATGGACCTGAAGCCTAGCTGCTCTTTGTCCTTAAAAGATGCTAACACCAGCAGTACGACCTTAAGTGAGTCAGCATTTCCTACCCACAGTGGAAGTCTGTATACGTAGTTGCTTGTTCAAAGTTAATGGCGGAATATTTTGGTTCCTTATCCAATAGTTCACATGTTTTCACTTATCCAGTACCAATGCCAAGGTGACACTTGTACACTGACCAATTATTAAGTATAAACATATTTTATGTACCAATAGAGTTGTTAGGAGTCAGAACTATTTAAAGGGTTAATAAACGCCTTTCGGGGTCATTCGCCATTAGAACTGACCAGAAGCGCTTCTGTGATCCGTGTCGTTCTTCTTATCTCGCCCGACCTCACTGTACAACCCCCCTGTACAAGCCAACAAGCAAAGAACATTGTAGTGATGGATACATTTGAGGCCTTTTTAACACAAGTACTGTGTATGCATAAAGAGAGTAAATGTAGCTTTTCGGGTGTGTTACAACATTAAAAATAAGTGACAAGGCAGTTGGACATGGGTGCTTATCAGTTAGCATCTGCATTTTTATTTAGACACCTGAATCAATGGCATATCAGAAAAGTTGCCTTTAACAACTGGTTTTTGTCAATAATGAATATGTATAAAAAGTAGTCAGGTGGTTGAATATTGATTTACAGTTCAAAATTAAGTGTAAAAATATGAAAGATATGACCAGCACATAAAATTTAAAATCAGCTTAGAAAAAAAAAATTGTATGCAGAACAAATAATTGGGGGGAAAAAACCAAACCTGAAAGAATTCTCTTTAGGTTTTTTATCAGGTTCATTATTTGTCAGTTGTCTTTATCCTGAATTATTTTGTATTTTTTTAATATGTCCAGTAGATTTGCTGCTGAGAGCTGTATTCAGATACATGCAGTACTAGGCATGTATAAGAACCAGTGGTTAAGAAGTGAAACATTCAGCTGGAAAGGCAGCATAAAACAAATTACTTTCATCATTAATATATATTCTTTCATGAATGGAGGAAAATTACAGCATTTGCATGGTCATATTAACTTCTCTGTGTCTACAGATGACCAGAAGATGGGCTGAAATAAGTATTACAGGACAAACATATATTTGGTCTTTGTCTTTCTGCTTTTTGAACTTAACTCTTGATAAATCATGCTAAGGGTATAACTGTTCAGAGAAATCCCTGCAAGGTGAAGTGGAATGTGAATTGATAGAGCTTGGTGTTTGTATGCATGTCCCTGCCTGCCCTGTGGGGAGCAAGAGGCAGGGGACAGCTGTTAGGAGGCAACATCCTACCTTCCCTTCTTGGCTGCTTCTGTGCTAGTCATTTAAAAAGGTTCTAGCACTGCCTTTCCTGCTCTTCAATTGTATAGGCATTTTTTGGCAGGGCACTGGCAAGTGCCAGCTGGGACTTTCTTAGGCATTGCCCAGGAAAAAGTTGGGGATGGCATGGACCAGTGAGCAGTATGGATGAGGTGAGCTTATTCTGGAGATGAAAGAGTTCAACCATATGGATGTGAAATGTGCCATGTCACTTGCTCTTAGTCCCAAAGGGTGAATCCTGGCTCAGCTTACTCTATTCTAGAAGTGGTTGCTTTGAGCTGTCTGTGTAACCATACCCAAGAGCAGGCATTTCTTCCCAGTGGAAAGTCTGCAGGTCCCTAATGCCTATGGCAGAAGGCTGCCCAAATCAAGAGATGCTCTGTTGCTAGTGCTCATACGTCATACATTCCAGATCTCTGAGGAGAAACAATGATCATAAACATAAATACAAGTATTCATATATGACAAGTATGTCATAATAGTATACAGATATATATAAATGTAAAGTATGTATGAATATCAGACTACCAAAAAATTGATGGAAAATACCAAATGGTCCATCAACTACTCCCTCATTTTTGTCACTGGAATTATTTTACTGTTATTACTTACTTCATGTATTGTTTCCTTGATACATATGATGAATATTATTTTTATTATTTATATTCTTAATTATTCACTGAATTCACAGAATTAGGGAGAGCAAATAACAATAGATAGGCAGTCTGTATATCTAATCTACTGTCCACCTAGCTACCAGACATCAGTTCTTACCCTCAAGTCCCTTGCCCTGCAAACAATTTAAGTCATTTAAGCTTTAATCACTTTGGACATTTATGAACATAATAAGACCATGCTTAAGGCAGAGGTGATATGTGCCTTTCTCACCCACCCCTGTTAGTCCAACACAACCAGAATATTTAAACTGTACAATATCTTTTAATAATGATGATGTCATTTGGGCTTTGACGATTTTTTGTGATACCCCTTTGTTTTTACATGCATGTGTACATACAGATATTCCTGCACGGTAATAATCTCAACAGCCTGCATCAGCTAATACACCCTGAGATCCTGCCTTCAGAGTTTGGAGGAATGCTGCCCCCCTATGACATGGGGACGTGGGCAAGAACACTGCTTGATCATGAATACGATGATGACAGTGAATGCAATGCAGACTCCTACAGCACTCCTGCAAAGGATACAGAAAAGGACCTCTCTCCTAAATCCATGAAAAGGTGGGTTAAAGCTACTATGATCTTCTAGAATTGCCGTAGGGTTGACATTTGCCTTCCTCCTCTTTTGTGAAACTGCAGACGGTTCCCTCAGTCTGTTATATACGAGGTCTGTTCATTTTTTTTCCTTTCTTAGGAAGATCACTGTTGATTAGAGATCATGGCCTTGATTATTACTCATGTGAGTTGTGAACTTAGTGCAGCTGATTATTTCTGTGGTGCCATAAAGGTTGTATATACAGTGCTGTGTTTGGAATAAGCTGAAACCTCCTCCCCAGCCTACTGTACTTAGAGAAACAGTGCTAGCTGGAGTGAGCCTCAGTGCAGAGGGTAACTTTGGGCAAATTATCCATCTGGTTGGTGAAAATAGCTCTTATCTTCCTCCATCTCATAGCCCAGTGCTGGTATCCAGCAGCATGTAGGTGCCGGGACATTTACAGCATCTGAACTGTCAGTCACAGTGACTGCACACAACAGGAGAACCAGGACAAAAATCAATGCCAATTGTTATACTCGAGTCTGGTAAACATCCTGGTGTTCTGATATTCTTCTCTTTGAGGAGGTACAGTATAATTGCTTGCTGCATTTTGTAATCCAGAATAAAATATAGGAAGAGGTTAGTTAACTCTCCAGTAACTATTGAATCAGTGAGGTGATTCACTTGAGAGGGGTGAAGCTGGTCCAACCTTGTTGGGCAGTAGAAGAGAAAAGATGATACTACAACTGTAATAGAAAAGGTCAAGTAGGACAGCGAAATTCAGAGTGCAACTTGTAAGGGGTAGGCCTAGTAATGGATCAGAAGAAAGCAAACAGGGCAGAAAATGATAGAGAAAGTAATTAAAATTAAGTCAGAATGTGCTGTGCTGGGAACCCAGTTTCAGGCATGTGATGTAAAAGGGAAAGAGACTCTGGAAGCAGATCAAACAGGATAAAATATTTTGAGATTCCTCAGCCAGAAAGATGATTTTGGCTGGAAAATGTTGCATAGACTTCAAACAGTATGGTTTGAAATGGAGATACTTTTGTGGAAACAGAAGGATGAGATTGTCATAGGAATGAAAAAGGAAAAAAAGCAGTAAAGTTTAAGGATTTTGTGTCGAAAAAACCTCCAGTGCATTCAAAGTGGGAAGTAGCAAAAAACTCGATAGGAATGAGTGAGGATAAGGAGAAATTAAAAAAGGTTCTGAAGTCATATGGGAAAGATGTAATTAACACAATTAATGAGAAAATGGAACAGAGAAAAAGAGTCAGGTGAAGGGGAAAGGCGAGCAATACACTTAAATATTATTTGCACATAATACAAGAATTAAGAGACAATACAGAAGCTGTCTTGGACAGAAGGGTGGAATTAAGGAACTAAAATGCAGAAGTTTTACTGTTGCAAAATGAAGTCATGGGAGTAAACAATTTCATCCAAGGGTGCACCAAAAAAAATTATGATAAGGCCTGTCACAAGTCCCTCTGGAACTGACGCTGTAGAGCAGAGTTTTCCCATTTATGCTGGGCAAGCACATTACTAAACAGAAAAGCAGTGAGTTGACCAGATTCTTCATTCTTTCTCAAGTAATTTTTATTCTTGTTTAACTTGTGCTTGTAAAATCTTCAGTCCAAGCTTCACATTGACATTCTTTCAGTCTGGGTAAGCTGACACAGTTGGAGACCTACTGCAGAAAATAAGCATGTTGAAATTTTTATCTACATATTATTGAGCTGAAATTTCTTCACCTTCTTTGCATTTGTTCTCAGTTAGCATGCCTCCAGTACCTGCTGAAATCCTTGTTCCTTGCTGTTGGATATAAAAAGTATTAAGTAGAATTACTGTGCTAGTATCTAGTAGTAAGATGGACAGAAAGTCCCAGGACTTGGTGTATTAAATGCACAGACTGTTTTAAACACTAATAGAAAAGTTAAGATAAAACAGATAAACTCTATTTCATTAAAAGTTAAATTTAACTTGGATTCGGCACCTGATGGGTTGCTTCTCTCAATTTGAAAGTCAGTATGGTATGTTAGTGCAGAATAAGATTTTTAACATATAAAAAACCATGATGGTAAGTCAATGAAAAGGGCTTAACTTAGACAAATTTCACAAGTGTCTAGCAGAACTTCAACAATTATCTTTAATTTGGCTTGAAATTTTAAGATTAGTTTACTGTTCTTAAAGAATGTCCTTCTTATACCAAAATCCTACAGAGAATTGATTTCTTTCTTCCTCATTTTTGCCTTTATTAACACTGATGGATGCATGGGGACTGCTTCTCAAGGCAAGCATCTGCAGCAACCTAACAGACCAGGGTATAGTCATCAAACTAATACATATTCATCAATTTTTATTACATATTCATTATATTCCCGAGTGCATGCATATATGATAATTATTTCAGTGGATTTATTTGGCTATGGTTCCAGATCTTGTAATGAATCTTTTCTCCTTGAGAGTATCTGAAATATGTGGTCAGATCATAATGTACTTATCATTCTTTGACACACAACCCTTGTTCTCAAAACAAAGACATCTGTTCTTACATGTTAATTAATGATATAGGTAAATAAGAAAGCAATAGGTGGCATAAGACTGTTAGTCACAGATGTAGGGATCAAAAACTATTGTACTAAAGTTAAAAGAATTTTCCAACATCTTCCCCCACTGCTGCATAGACTCTTCTTTTAAAAAAAAAATGTAAATTGTTTGGTAACAGGAAGGTGGTGGACATGAGGAGGAATTAACCCCAGCAGTAGCACAGACCTCTGGGGAGCACACACTGATGTCACGTTGGCACCATTACAGCTGTCTCAGCAGTCAGGTTTACCCTGTGGCTGTGCTCATCCGTGGCTGCCATGGCTGAGGCACCCAGCTGCAGACCTGCATCCTCTTACCTAAGCCTGCAAGGAAGATATCTGTGTTGATAAACTTTGCAGAGTATCTGTGATTTGATTCCTCACCTTTGCAATGGGACTTTGTAGTATAACTCTGTCCTACTGTGTTTTCTGAGAATGCATTCAGTAATGTTTCTAAAGTTATTTGGGATACATAGATAGAATAGAAGGCGCTGTAGACTTATACAAATGTTTTTCCTTTTACGTACCTTCATTTGTCAATTGCTGCTGAATGGAATGAAACATGACAGTAAATTTCTATTTAAAACTGAATGAAAATTATTTCTCCTTCAAGGCATTTAGGCACCTGAGCTTAAAAACCATAGATTAGGATTCGTGCAGCTCAATTTTCATGCCGGCCTTGACATTGGGGATTTTGGAGGCCCTGAGAATTTATGGCCATAGCTCCCTAACTGGGAATTTGAGACCAAATTTTTCCCCAGATAAGAAGTGGAAACCCTGGTTGCTCGGTCACTAGAAGCTGGGGAAAAGGCTCAGTTTTAGTACTTACATTCAGTTGGCAATTCTTTGAAATTAATATGCTTCTACAGCAATTTTTATTATGATGAACTGCATTTTCCAATAGTACAGCTTCCCACCAGCAAATTTTCCATCAACTTTGCATTGGCATGGTATCTTGTCAAGATTTAAAAAAACCCATTTTTAATTCAGTGGTTTAGTTTTGTGCCTGAGGGAACTGACTGGTGTTCAGGATGAGTGTTACTGTACAGTTTTAATTAAAATTTTTTTAATTATGTTTATCACAAGAGAGACCACCATATTTTTAAAGCTAATTTTCTGGATTTTAGCATTAGTAAGAGAATGTGATAGATATTATTAGAAAATATCCTTGTGTTTAAAATTTTCACCTAGGCTTTAAGTCAGATGTTTTTTCCTATGTTTTTGTAAGTTTTCTTTAGATTTTTTGGGAAAGGCCAAGTTGTCTCCTGCTTTCAGCCTCATTTGTTGGTTTCACTGGATGATGCCAGTTTATAAGAGTAGGGAATTGAGTCTGTCTTAGAAGAGTTTAGAATTTGTAAAGGTTTTTCTCTGCACTGTAGCCCTCTAAATGGGCAAATCCATAGCAATGCTGCAGGCACAGTGTGCTTCCACTGATTGAAAATAGATGCCTTCTTTGTACAGATGTACATATGCTCTTTAGCCATCTCAAATCTTTACAGAAAGGAAGAGAAATCAGCATTTCCTGCATGAGATTCATTTCACTGAAGGAAATATTTAACAAGAGTTGCTTTTACTGTATGCCAGAAATGTCTGCTTTTTGACAAGCTGAGACATAGCTGATGCGAGACCCCATCTTAATGCTTCAGACTTTGTTTTTAATGGAGCATTTTGATTTTGCTGGAGGCTGGGTTTTCCGCTTTGTCCATCACATATGGCTGTTGCAATATTTTATACTTCTGTGCTGCATCAGAGAACCTGGAGAAATTTTACAATCATCATTGAATTTGCTTTCATCATCCTTCTCTGCCCTGTTTAGTTGAGCAGATAAGTGAGTTTGACAGATTTGTCCACTGCTCCAGAAATACTGCTAGCCATGCAATATTCCCTAGGGTTGGCTTAAAATCTTGCACTGTTGAATTTAAGTGCTATTCAGCAAAGGAGCAACTTGTGCTTCCAGCTAACACATCACGCTAATTGCAGTGTGCCCTTGCCAGCTGGGTGCCTGAATTGTACCTTCTTTACCATCCTGGTGCCATATAACCTTCTGGAGAGAGACAGTACTTAAGTCAGTAGAAAGAACAGCTTCGTTTGCTCTTGTGCGTTGAGGATGCACACTGCTTCACTGTAGCCCTGTTCTACAGGCCACATATTCCTGAGCATGAGCAGAAGTGTTGCTCTCACTGGCTGTGACCTTTTTCCCCTTGGCTGGACAGGAGAACCTGGCCTCAGGTCATTGGACAACTAATATAAACAATATAGTCTGATATATATATCTGTAACTGCACAAGAAGAAGAGCAGACATATTCTGACTTTCTTAGAGGGGAGGCATGTTCTGGCTTTCTTAGAGAGCAGATATGTTGAGAGCAGACCCTCTGCCTGGTCAAACACCTGGCCAGAGAGAGCCTTGTGTCCAGGGTTCTCCAGGCAGTCTGCCTGGGGAAGCCCTGGATGCAGAGTCTGGTGGTAGGTATTAGAGCTTCTGCTAGTGCTTAGATGCCTTAGTTCTCTCTGCATAAATATTAGCCTTCTTATAAATAAATAAACCTTCTGAACATTTCTTGGAGTCTACCCTCTCGTCGTTATGCCTCCTGAGCCGGCTAACAACTATACTTCACAATTCCACTGGAGAAGAGCAGATCCACTTTATTCCCTTTGCTTCTATATTCACAAATCATTACTGAGCCTTTTAAAGCCATGTTGTCCCTCAGTGAGGGTATTTCCTGAGTGTTTGTAGCGATCAGATGCTTGGGTAATGTTGTACCATTATTTTTAGGTCCTGACAGAAATTAAAATAAACAAAAGAAAGCTGAGGTTTACCCTCATTTGTCATGATCTAGAAATGTCAAATAAACATGTTGTCCCTCTGCAGGTCACAGTCAGTTGTGGATCCTGCAGTGCTGAAACGCATGGATAAGAATGAGGAAGAAAACATGCAGCCTTTGCTTTCACTTGACTAACAGTTTTTGAGCATCGGACATGAACTGAGGTGGAAGACACTGCCTCTCAGCAACAAGCAAACCATTGGGAAAGAGTGTAACAGCTGGAATTCTATTTACTCATGTTAATGTAGCATAATGGCAGCAGGTTTTTACTATTCTGCCTGAATTCTGGATGCCCTTGGGTGAAAAAGAAGAGGATAAAAAAGAAAATAGAGTGAAATAAACAAAAAAACAAAAAAAAAAAAGGAAACAATAATTTATTCTATAAGTGCCAACTTGTTTGTAAATACAATATAATCCTTCAATTTGACTTTATAAGTTATGGTAAAAAAGTGCTATGGAAATGAGTGACTATTAAATATGTCAGTGAAGTGCACCAGTTAAAAAAGAGAAGAAAATGTGTTCTCTGACACACACACACACATACAGAAACACATACTGGACAAAGAAAAATATCAAAGCCAATTAAATGTTGTCTTTCTCATAGCAAGCCAACTACTGTTGCAGAGTAGCACATTGACTACTGTTTTATTTTTTTTTCTGCACTGCTCACATAAGTGTGCAAAGATAAAGAGAGAATATAAGAACTTGGGGGAGATGCTGTTGGATGTTTTCTAACTAGAAATTGGTTTCCAAAATAACGTTGTGGCTTAAGATTGTGATACAGCAAAAACCATGTAGCATTGTGAAAAAGATAACAGATGAACTGGAACCAACTCTTTGATAGCTTTTTTGTTTAGCTGTATGGATCTCTGAGGTTTCTTCTTTAACTTTTCATTTACACAAGTAACCTGGTTCGTTACTGTAATCTGGGTGTTGTAATGTGGGACACATTGGAGTTACTTCTCTTGCATTCTGGGTGCACATCAAGAATTTTTCCAGAACTCTGTTCTCCCATGGAATGAGACATTAGTCCTCTAAATACAATGTAAGAACTGGTGTCTGAAAGTAATACCTGGCAGCAGAGGTTGAAAGTGAATCACTGAATCCTGTGTCCTGGGAGACTGGATACATATATATATTTTTACCAATCTCTGACAAGCATACAAGATGACATTGTTAGATAAGTATATTTCATTGAAGGTTTATACAAGAAATCATACCTATTCAATGTACTTAGATATATTATAGATCGTATATTGGGGCAATGTCACTATTAATATAGTAAAATTTTCCACAGAACAACAACATCTCACTCCAAGCAAGGATTAATATGAATAAGTTGTAGTCAAACATCTCAGCCTATGTGTTTAGGACACCTTTGTTTTGGTTGTAGTATAACTGTATATATTGAACATGTGCCATAATAGAGAAGTACATTTTACCTCAAAAGGACAACAAGTTTCTCTAGGGAGAAACTTGGGTAAATCAGCTGAAACGCAGAGGCTGGGTCATCTTTTTGTGCTGGGAGATGTGTATGCACCTCATGGTAAGCAGAGGCAGGAACATAATTTCTATGGGAACTTGACTCTGCAGTCAGAGTGGGGAGGCACACAGGTGCCCAGCAAGACATCTGAATAATTAGAGGTATTGTAAGAACATGTCCAGGCCGTGCAGGGATTAGTTAAGAAAACACTGACAGCAGTGGAAGTGATAGCTTGCAGCAACCCTGCCTCCCAAGTGCCAGCGTTTAAAGAATTTCTTCCATCACTTCAGTGGTCACTGAAGTTTCAAAGTCGCTGGTTATAGGTCACCTCTCCTTGCCCAGGGTGATTACAGCTGTAAGATTTAGTAGGCTGAGATAAGAGCAGAGAGTGAAATCTTGAAGATGGGTCATCTAGAGTTTAGCTGTAACTCCTGTGGTGGCAGTTTCGATGCTTCTCAGGGCTGAGATAACCCTGACTCTTCCAGCATCACCCTTGATTAGCCCAGGCAACACAGAGACAAAGCTTTCCTACTTCACAGTTCATTAGCAACGCTGATAAATAGTGTATGCCCTAACATGCCATCACATTGCCAGAACTTGTCTGACCAAGTCATTGCCTTTCTGCTCTCATAATTCTATTTTCATGATATGTGTTATGAAATGCAAAGAGAAAAGATACAGAACCCAAACATCTTATCAGGCTGTCCTATAACTCGTCAGTAGTAGAAACTGTTGTAATACTACTACTATGGTTTGAGAGACTTGAAAAAAGGATCAATTCTTATATACTATTTTGTTCAGACCTATTTTTCACAATCCTTGTAGCATCATGCTGGATAAGTAAGATGTGTATCCAGGATTTGCAAAAGTGCCATATTTGAATGTATGTTGTATATGCTTCACTTCTGGTTAGTAGAATAGTATATTGTCATTGATCTGATTTTTAAATTCTTATCAGATAAAACTATAACATTAGTAGAAATTTTCTCCTTGTAAGGGCTTCAGGATTTAGTCAGTATTCCACATGTATGCAAATTGTGACTCAGTGGTCATCAAAACCTTCATGGATCCTTTTAGATACATGGGCCAGACTTTGGTGTGAGGCAGCAGGATGCTGATTTCAGAGTACACCAGCTGTCCGGTCAGAAAATGCAAATCTGCTCCGCTGTATGGAGCTTAAAATTTGTTTTGAAGCTTATAAATTTGTTTTGTTTGCAAATCCTTTATTTATACAATTAACTGTAATTTATGTAATATTTTCTGATGCCTGATTTCAACTTCAAGTTAATGAGTATTAATACATTCTTTCCAGAAAGTAATATGTAGGATAGTAGTATATATTATAACTTTGTGTAACTGGGACCTCATATTTCACCAGGAACAAAATTGCTTTTTCAATGAGATTCTCTCTGTTAAAGAGTTGGGCTACAGGTCTTCTTGGCTGCAGCTTTTATTTCACTGAAGCAAATTCTGACAGTGGTAATTGTATTTGTGATATTGGATAAAAATATGAAAATGGGTAAGAAAAATAAATACACTTTACCTGCTCTCAGTATCCTTTGAAGGCATTTATCTTTTACACATCAGGGTACATGAAGGGTTCCACCTTTCTTGTAGAAAATCTTTATAGGTAAGTCAATTTTTATTAGATTAAATTTGGATTGAAAACTTTTTCCAATCTTTATTATCATAGGAATTGCTGCCTAATTTTTATAGCAGAATTGAAGTGCTAAAAATAGAATTCAAACGCTTGGGAGGAATTCTTCTTAATTTCTTACCTTTGTTGTGTATTGGGTAGAATAAAAGCTTTTTGTAATTATGCATGCTGATATGCATATAAAAAATATCCTGCAATATAAGGAACTTAGTGGAAAAACTGGATACACCTGTCCAAGCAACTATGTAAGAAAAATAAGGAGGGAGGAAAAAAAGTGTAACAATTGATAGTTTGAAGCCTTTGATAAGATCTAAATATATCCCCTTACATGATGTCTTTTCCAAGAAACAAATGTTTAAGAATATATGGGAAACTTGTGGAAATTCCATGCCCAAAGCCTTCCTCTTGTAATCGGAGATGTCAATAGTATCTTGGCTTTATAGAGACAGGTAAGCAGACCCACTAAGCTCCAGTAAATACACAGACTCCCAATAGTTATTTGTTGTAAAATAATTTGAGATGTCTTTACAGAAATGTAAATTTACTGTATAACATATTTAAAAAGATGTTTTGCACTCTACAAACATGCTATGCCTAGTCACAAAAGATATTTGTTGAGACATATGTAAACTGAACACAGAATTAAAAAAATAGGAGTAAAAGGGACCGCAAGAGGTCATTATATGTGGAGCAGCAGATTCACTTTAATGTTGCTCTCAAAGAATTTTTTTTGCTTAGTACCTTGCATGGACTGCTCTTTGTATTATTTAATCACAGTCATAGCAAAGCCTAAGCACATTACCTGACAAAGTTGTAACCTGACAATATTTTGTTCATGCCTTTTATTGTTTTCCTGTTCTGTTTTGGAAACTTTGAAGTTTGTCAAGCATCATAAGAATTACCATTTAGAATTACCTGGAAAACACTCCACAATAAGCTTTGGTCATATCCCTGTTATATATTGTTTCTGTTATTATTGATGTATGTATTTGTCAAGTTTTTTGATAAAGTTATGTTTGAAAGAGCATGCAAGAAGAGAAAAAAATCAATCAGGCTTCAGGATTTTGTTTAGAATATTAAAATGTGATTTTGGGGGGAAGTTGATGTTGGTTTTGATATTCTTTAATTGCCTGTGGGGAGTGTCCTGCTGAGTTATTGACAGTGTTGGGTACCAGGACAAATTTGGAAGATAAATATTAATGTGAAAGGCAAGAGCAAAGTTCTCAAAGGACTGCACTGAAAAAAACACTTAGTCACATGTTTGACTGTATCAGGTCCTTCTAAAGAAAGTTATTTTGCAAGTACCTTATGAGCATGTACTTCTGGTGCTAAGAATAGTACTTTTGTCCAAAACTTCAAAGCACACTATGAAATTGAGAAAATAATAATTACCCCATTTCTCAGCTAGCAGAACACAAACGCATCAAATGAGAGGTATTTCTCAATGGAAGATATTCCCATTGTTTTTCTTTATGGCAAAGATGACACTAATGTGTCCCTGTTTTGTGTAAGAATGTCTGGTTGTTGATTCATTCCTGCCTAGTTTGTTTAGAACATTTTACCATGAGACCTTTGCAAATTGGGGATGATCTGCTTTCCTGGGGAGTTAAATCAGAATGAACATTTTACCATTTCTGCTGAGGAAATGGCAAAAAGAGAGTATGTCCCCCAAGTGAAATGCCATTCTTCCCTTTCTAATTGTTTGGGAAAAAGGTGGTTTAGTCTGAAGACTCCCCAAAAGGAACTTGTGGCTGCCTGGTTAAAAATTCTGAACTTGGTCAGGAACAAAACAAGATACTTTTTTCCCATTAACTATACAAGGAACATCAGCATTTTATTTAGAGGCATTTTCAAGTGACCACAAATGAAAGTAGAAGCCAGGTAGATAGGATCCCACATCCTGTATTACCTTGTAACTTTGGATGATCCTATGTCAAGGGTCTGTATTTAGGAGATTGACTTGGACATTCCCTTCAGTCTTCATTTCAGCTTTCAGTTGTGTGGGAATTTTTTTCCTATCAGCTTTTGGGATCTTAATTTGTTTCCTTCATATGGGTATGTTGGCACAAAATGGCATTGACCCCTGTTGGATTGCACAATTTGCAAAGTGATTTTGTTGTTAAAAAATAGCAACTTGTACAATGCTTGATGGTGGTGAAGTTGAAACATGGATCACAAGCTCCCACTACTTTATCACTCTTTCTTCAATGTTTTGTGTGTGTAAACCATTCTGATCGATAACAGACGTGTTAACTCTTGCATTATGTGAATTTAAAAAGTGAAAAAAAGAGTAGTTTCTGCAGTGAATTCAAAGTCTGAATTGGTGGTATTGCTGTTGAATCTAGGAGGGGGAGCACTACACACAGGCAAAATAGAAAGACTTCCAATGGAAGATGCAGGTAATTCCTTGTGGTACACGTTTTGTTAAAACATGGCCAAAGTATTTTGTCTACAAGGATGGTGGTGAGCCAGAGCTGTTCTTTCTCCGTCAGTCAGCATCAGTGACTTAAAGTAATTCTTCTCTAATATAGGTGTGACAAAACTTCGTTTTGGTGTTAGTAAAGAATTCACTTCCAGACAACTGACATATCTGTCAATTTGCAGCAGAAAATTTGTAGAGGTTAATTAGGATTTGTATTTGATATGGAAATGCTGCTGTGATTCCTTAAAGATGCTGTCACATCATCAGCAACACGCACAGTGCCTAAAGGCAGGCATCTCAAATCAGGTCCCTTGATTAATAAAAATTTAAGGGGAGAAAAAAAGCAAGGGAAGAGATAATAGAAAATGATAAAACACAATAATTAAAAAAAAAAAAAGAAACCAAAACAAAATCAGAAACAAACCTGCAGTGGAAATCTGTATGAATTGCAAAAATGATGTAATAGAATTTGCATTAACGCTTCCAAGAAATGAATCAGTAGCCTATTATCCATCTCCTCTCTACATTATGAGCACAGTTTCCATTTTTCACATGATCTACCGTGTATGGCTCTGATGCAGTTTCCTGAATCGTTAAAAAATATTTGAGTTACCGTGTGAAATGGTAGATGCTGTAGCTGAG
>WEIV01031091.1:225409-249281 GCA_013390005.1 Calyptomena viridis
AGAATAAAATTGTCAGCTTTTCTGAGCTGAGAGAGTTTCCCAAAGGGACTTTTTATTTTGTGAGGAAAACTACCAGAGGCTTGCAGCATTACTGGTATTGATTTTAATGTTCAGCTTTGCAGTCACTATTTGCCAGAACATTTTGATTAAAATGACTTGTCTTTGATTTTCCTCCTCAAAGTGGCTTTGATTTCAAAATTGATTTTTTGACTGTTGTGTCACTAAAATGGTTAATTTCTTTTTTTTTCTTTAATCAAGTCCACTATTCTGATTATTAATGTTAAAGTGATATCATGAGTCTGATTTATTAACATTGCATTTTTTAAAGGAATTTTTGTTCTCGGGTCCTGTTTAGTTCTGTGTCAGAGTAAACTCATTTGCCAAATTACCACAATTCCTCATGGAACAGAAACTCTTAAACTGAAGGTACTCTGTTGCTTAACTTCTGCCAAAATAAGTCATAGATAGTAAATATATGTTGGTTCCTTTCACAAATTCACTCAAATAAGATTAAAGAGCCTAAGAGGACACTATAAGTCACTTACTTCCTGATTTACTGAACTAGAAAAATAATCACATCATTAACTCCCATCTCAAGATGCAAGACTAGCCTTCTGAGAAGTTTAGTTAATGTTTGCACCTGCTCTATAAACTTCAGCAACACATTCCTCAGCTTTATTGCCTCCATGACATCCACAGTTAGTGAGGCCCATAATTCCAGGGCACAGATGATTAATGTTACCCTGTTTGGATTCCTGCATCTGCATGATGAGTCAGGCTGTGTGGGAGGGGACAGTTTTAAGCCTTTCAATTTTTCCCATCTTTCCCTGTTCTCCTGAGTTAGACTGGTCAGAATTTGTCCAAGAAACTGTTTCCTACTGAAGATTTTGGATATAGTTGAAATTGTGAAACTTTTCAATGTCATCTACATTTTCCAAGCTAGTTTTTTAAATAGTTTAAATATGTTTATTTTAATAAATTTTTTCCTTTGATGATACGTTATTTAAAGCAATGACAGAAATGACATAAAATATTTCTGCTTCAATTTAGAGCTTTTATTTTGTTAAAACCTCTGGGATTTTTACATTTCATTATAACATTAGGCAAGTGTAATTTCAAAATCCATAAATTTCTCTTATGAACTAAATTTCCTTTTTTATTTCTTATTTGGATCAGCGTCTCTAGTTTGCTGTAGGTGCCTTTCAGAAAGGTCATGATTTGATTAGTATGTGCCTTCAGCCCTTCAGAACCATATTAATCCATTCAAAGGAGTCTTTTTTATTTTCCCTTTGTCTTCATCCATCCGAAACCTTCTGCCTCATCCTCTGTCACCTGATAGCCAGTGGGGTTTTGAGGTAGGGTGAAAGCCTAGAAATTCATGAGTGACTTAGAGAAACTGAATAGCTGCCTTTTTTTTTTTTTTCTCATACAAAAGCAAAGAGTCACCATACAAATTTATCAGGCTCTATATTCAGGATGCATAAGAGAAGATGAGTCTTCATTCAACCTCTAACTAAAATACTTTCATTGTTACTACAAGCCACTGTAGATTGTGAAAATATATATGACTCCCAAAAACACACTCATAAAATAATTATTTATTTAGGCTTATTAAATGCAAAAAAAAAAAAAATGTCTACTATCTCAGGGAGATCTTGAGACACAGGGATCCAAGTATGCTGACTTCACCAGGGGAACATCAGTTCCTGTTTGCAGCATTCTCATTTCCTTCCTGGGCATCTGCTACTGCCAGCTGTAAGATCTAGGCAGACCTTTAGCCTTCCCCAGTGTGGTTTTCATGCTTCCACCAAAAATCGCTTGCATGCTAGAGATTTATATTGTCCAATATTGTGATGGATTTGAGATTGGCTTGTTATAAGAGCTTTCCTCTTTCGGGATTCTTCAAAGGCTGTTGTGCTCAGGGGCTTGCTATCATTAAGATAGATGTGGGAAATTCATCTCACCCAACATTACACATCTGTATGTGAAGTAGTTGCCTGGATTCCTGCTCTGATCAGTGGAGAAGAAAATTCATTAGTATTGTCATCTCACCTAGGAGAAGAGCTGTGCACTATGGAACATATTATCTGTAAGGGGGGCCAAGTGATTAACTCCAATTTAGGCACCTACACCATGGTCCTCAAAAGGTGAGTATGCGATTCCCGCTATGTCTGGAACTAAGTGATGGTCTAAGTAGGAAAACTGAATATTTTTTCCCTGTTTTAGAAATCAGGAGATTTATATTAGCAGGGCCATTGGCCTTGACTGGCGTCCACATTGGAGATAATGTGAGGATAGAATTGGTGAGGAAGGGAAGTAAGTAGAGAACTATATTCTGGTTCTTCTTCCTCCCTTGTGGAGTACATTAAAAAAAAATGCAGGAAATATGGCTTATAATTTTTTTTTGCCCCCCCCAGGAGAGATTGGTGTATTTTTTGAAACAATAGGGCGAGGGTAAAACAGCTGGAAAATCTCTCTAGCATACAGACTTCAACCAATTTTGGGTCCACAAAGGTGTTAAATACAGGTTTTGTTATCCAGAAAGATCCTTTTTTTCCTTTGTAGCATGTCTGCAGAAGACAAATATGACTAGAAAAGTCATATATTAATTGATTTATTTTCATGTAGTTCCTCCAAAATCCCAATTCAAAGGGCTAGCTAGGACTGAGAAATATGCATTTAAATCACTTCTGGCTCTTAATATCTGTGTTATGGAAATGAGATTGCCTAAGAATGATGTCAGTCAGGAGATACACACATAGCAGGACATCTGAAGGGCAGCACTAGGAAAAGTCGGCAGCTGTTGTTTAAGTTCAGAGGAACTGGACTGTGTAGCTCCTTATGGTTGAATTCATTCACAACAGAATTGTATCAGGTGTATGACATACTATTTTCAATATTTTTTCTGTTTTCAAGATAAAATCATCTGGCTTTCTGCCATATGGAAACATTGTTTGTTACCTAAATGCTTTTCTTATCAATGGCGAAGTACAGTTTCCCAAATTCTATCTGTGTCTATACTTACATTTATACCTATACCTTCAACTATCTATATATTTTTTCAAAGCTAAAAATCTTTCTCTTTCTCTTGATCTGCACCTATAATAGGTCATTGTTTCTTCATGATGAAACTTAAATTGCTCACCACTCCTTCTTCAGCCAAACTAAATGTACTACAGTGCTTTGAGGATACTCCACCTGCCTTGAGACAAGGTTTTTCCTATAATCTATGCTCCAAATACTATGTTTTGCATTATTAATCCGAAGGGAACTATACACCTTTGTCAATAAAGAGGAAGAGTCACTACTCATCACATCCTCAAGCAAAAGTCCTAGCTAGGGGAAACTGTTGCTGTGACTGGCAAGGGGGGCATAATGAAACCTGAAATAGCACATGTGCTGTACGGGGGCCGTACAGAAGAGAAGAGAATTTTTCCTTTACAAGTCAGTAGGAGGAAGCCCTTTTTGCACCTTTTATTTGTAATGAAAATGTAGACCTCTAAAGAACAATATATGCTTAATAAAATGTATTATGCGTTATCAAAGAGGCACCTTTGCACACACATCTGCACCTCTCCTTCACAGAAGATATCAGGTCGTGCTACAAGTAACTGAAATGTGCTCCAGCTACTCTTTCCAGAGACAAGCCAAAAGGAATGTACTGTGATATGGCATGAAACCTTTCCAAGTTGATCTTTATCATAGTGAATATTCAAGTATGAATACAGTGAGTAATGTAGGTTCAGGCTTCCAGAACAGCTGATCTACGTGCTGATAGATCAATAAAAGACATTGCAGTGGATCTTAACAAAATGTGCCTTGTTACGTTCAGTGCACACTGACCGTTAAACTAGGTTATGAGATGGGTGATTACTACAGTTTGCAATTTTTCTTCTTTCCTTAAAAAATAAAAAAATCCAAAAGTCATAGGGTTCTCTGCTTTATCTAAGGATTCTTTCCCTGTGAATCTGGAGAACAGTTCTTTTGTGGTCAACTAAATCTTTTTCTTGAAAACCTCAGCCTCTGTTCAAACAGCAATAGAGACTCAAAGACTTCCCTCGGGGGTTTCACTAACATCTCACCATCATTTTGCTAAGGGGGTATCACAACCCATAGCCATTTTAAGTGATGAAGTTGGAACTTACCATGTGTTTCAATTCCAAATTACACTTTATTTTTCATAGAGTACAGGAAATCTTCAGAGTGAGCAGTGCTTATTCATTTGCGATTGTGGTCACTGTAATTCGGTTGAGATGTATTAATAATTCAGATCTCTGCTCTGAGCAATGACTTTCTGAGTTTGAGCACTGGCTGAACATTGACTCATTTCAACAGGGAGTGGAGACACAGTTCTGGTTCTCTTGGCCTACCAGTCTGTGCGGGAAGGATTGTTATTTGCTGCTTGCACTGGTCAGGAGAAAATTATTTTGGTCCTCACTTGATCTGTAATTTAAAAAGACAACTAACCTTGTATGTTCAAGATTTAAAGGTGGCACAAGAGCAAAAGGAAAGGGAGAGAAGGGATGACAGCAAAGCATTTAATGTATTAGGATATCCATATCGATGTGTGTGGCAAATTGCTCTCAAATTTAACACATCTGTAAGCAACACCCCACCCTTTGCCATTGGAAGTGGGGAGTGGAAGTTGGATGGGGAGTTGGGAGTGACCAAAGCCATTGCTAGCTGTGCAGACACAGGAAGCTGGAGATGGACCAAGCTGTGTATGGCTCTCCTTCAAAAAAGACAGGCTGTATATCCAGAGCCAAAGCCTGCGTATTGCTGGTGTATCTGAATTTGCCTGTTTTTCTGAATGACTGAGGGTACCATCAGAAGATTTGAGTGCCTGAAAAACAAAGAGTGGCCTGATATTATCCATCTAATTAGGAATCAGAACTCTCTGTGGTCTGAGTTTATTTCAGAATGGCAGCTTGCTTCCTGTAGCAATTTAAAAACCCCTTCTCTATGAACTGCCTTTCCAAGGCAACTGTCAATGTGCAAGACATTAAGTAGCTGCTACCTTTTTGTACATCATTATACTACCTTCTGGCTCTAGCCACGAAATTGTCTGTAGATCTGAGTATTTGTTTTACCATTATCCAATCACATTTCTATGGAATGGCAGATATATGTACAGGATATACTCTTGGTTTGTTATGAGAATTCTGTGATAGAGACACCTAAGGCTAATTAACAAAAACTAAATGGTATCAGTAGCAGTTAAAAGGCAATTTAAAGAATTAACACCAGAAAAAGTAAATGCCGTACACAAGCTAGTTTATAAATTCCAGAGCTTCTTCTTAAACAGAAGCAGGTGGAAACTTTCCTATTGTGAATCAAAGGCTTTTTTATTGGAAATCAATCATCCTTTCCATGAGAATCCTTTAGAAACTGTTAATCATAGCATTCTATTGCACCTCACCGATGGGTTTTGCAGCAGTCTAATCTTCTGGACTGGTATTTACCAATGATTTAGGAAGGCTGGCATCTCTAAAATACATTAATTAGCTGCAGTCCTACTGTGTTTAAATTCTTGGATAAAGACATTTTATATTGAATCATAGTTTTCCTCTGGGATTCCAGGGAATCAACTTGGTCTTTTTCAGGGATAGGTTAGTTTCATGCTAGAGGACTGGTGCTTTATTCATAAAAAAATAAAAAAAAAAGGCAACTGTCAATGTCCGGGGAGGAAGAATTTATAAGACAGTGCAGCTTCAGGTGATTTTGTTGCTTCAGACTACAGATTCAGGCCCTCCTTTGAGAAGGTCTGCATTTTGTTCCTTATCCCCCATGACATTACAGTCATTCGCTTCAAGCCCCTTGTATTGCATCTACAAAAAGGATTAATGAGAAGAGCGGGCTAATGCTTGAGTCTACAGCTTGAGTGTCATGAAGCTCCTTGAAGAACTGGGAGGCAGTAAAGGACAGCTCAAAACATTTGTTTGAAGGAATAATATTTTATTTCCCGACATGACTTTAGTTTTTACTGTGATGATAACTTGCATGCACTCCTCTCTCTCTTTGGATGTGAAGGTAGGGTTCCTTTACACCTGGGTGGAGAATGTCCTTTTCTTCTTTTGTCTGCTTTAGGAAGAGAATAAGAGTGTGTGCTTAGTGCAAAGGCATGTGTCTGCCTGCTCTCACATGTGGGCTGGGCAGGGGTCAGATTTTTTCTGATATAAGGATGGCCTGAAGGAACCTTCTCATCTGATTCATATGTGTAAGGGAGGGTATTAGTACTGACCATGTTATTATATTTGCCTAAATTTGATATTTCAATATTTAAGAAGATATTTACTAAGACTCTTTTAAGCATTATGTATTCAAGCAGAAAGTGGGTATACTTTTGGGTGGGTACCTAAAAGCTTTCAAGACGGTATTTGGGCATTAGGCATAAGTATATATTTTCATTTAGTAGGAAAAAGGTTTCTGTTAGTAGAGTAACAAGACTAATTTATCTTGTGATGTATTTATGCATAAGTCTGAAATGTTAGTGTGAGCAATCTAAACTAGATAATTGGGAAGTTTTAACATCAAAAATCTTCTCTGTTTTCTAAGGAGTTTAAAAGGTTAATCTTCAGTAGTGCTGTGACTCCAAGGACATTAAATGGTAGATGTATAACTTGTTATATTCTTAATCAACATAATATTTTATGTATGTTTATCACAGCTATATAACCTAGTGAAAAGAACATATTGAGGAAGGGGAAGTCCTCTTTTTAGCATAAATCTGTAATGTGTTCTTTATCTTGTTTGTAGTAAGCAGAGAAACCTTGTAGGTCTAACTTTTTCAATGTTAAAAAGCTTATTTGAAGATTTATAAAACTTTTACCTTATTGTTTTACTATTGAAACATAAATATTACTTTAAAAATATCAATAATGTGATGTGTGTGAAAAGACTTACCTGACTGAAAAAAAATGTGTATCTAATGAATTTTTTGTGTCCAAATGTCCAGAAACATGCAGCCATATATCAGGCCTCATTGGTGAGGTAAATACTTGCATGTTTTTTGATAAGAATAAAGAAAGTTATCAGGCTGTGAAGAAGCATGGATATGGGGAATGAGTCAGAGGGGCACTGTCTGCACCTCTGGCCTGGGGATGGGGCACTGGGCAGAGCTGATACTAAATGGGGAGGGAAGCAAGGGCAGAGGGAACTGTGCTGCAAGCATGGCAATGCTTTGCTGCCCAGCGGTCATAGCATCTTCTGCTCCTGAAACAACTATTATGCTTTATCCAATGGATAAAGGTTTCACACAGGTGAAATAGGATGTGATGACCAACAGGCAATGAGCCAGGGGTCTGTTTGCATGTGAAGATGGAGGCAATTCTTGGGAATATCTCTACCAGTATTCGTGCTGGGCTCACCAGTGTCACATATCGAAGTACACGCTTGCCCCCAACCTCTGCTCCACTATTTACATACTTACAGTGACTTCATTAGCCACCTTTCACCTCATCACTTGGGAAATTCATGCTAATTCTGTGTGGTTCTCACCGAGTCCCTGTTCCATATGCAGTATTTAATTTTACAGGCATGGTCCAGATGCTTTTGTCTAGAGATACTTGGCATTTAAAACATCATTTGTTTGAGTGGGCCCAGACTGACAAGCTGGATGTCTTTATCATTATTATCTACTATTCTGGCAATCTATGTGTCATCCACACATTTTACCAACAGTGATATTTTGTATTATTAGAGAGCATTAATAAAACATTATTGAATTAATCCCTGCAAAGGGATCATCCTGTTAAAATATTCCTCACTTCAATATAACTCTCCATTGACAGCTGCATTTGGGCATCTGCCAATTAGTGCATTCTTAATCCATTTAACATGTTCTCTACTGGTTCATAAAAGACTAATTTTATAATAAGACTCCCATGTGGTACCAGATCAAACACCTCATGAAAGGCAGAATTTACCAATTACTTTTGTCAAACAAGTTAGAAATCTCAGGAAAAAAACCCCAAAGATACAGTCATCTTGGGGATTGAGTTACTGAATCTCAATCAAAACATCTTTTAAAGAGAAAAGTACTTAAATATTTCCTTAAGGCTAATTTAATTGAGGGAATTTAGAACTGTGAGCCTGACCTGTAACCCAGGTGCAGTCTACTTTCAGGTAAGTTCATGAAAATTGAATTAGTATCAGGTGTAGCATCTCCAGTGGAAGGGATTGAAGATACCTCTTGTTCCTCTCTTGCTGGCAGTTTCCTCTCTGAATACCTTACTCCTTAAATTGTTTATCATAGGTTGTGAGAGGCATTAGTAGACTGTATTTTTGAACAAAAGGAATGAGGGAATTTGGGTGGCAGTGCAACCCCTCTGTCCCAGATACACTTTTTAAAAAAGCACTGGCTCTTCCTTCTGAATGAAACATGGCAGATCAGGACAAGACAGATAACTTTTCCAGTGGAAAGAGTGCAACACAGGATAAAGTGTATAAATTCTTCCCTCCTCACCTTCCTTCCCTCTCTGTTTCTTGATGATTAATTTAGATGTTTTCCAACTCAGCATTTGTGAAATCCTTTGTTAGATACCCAAAAGGATATCTGCATAGACAGTTGTCTATCACTATGCATGTGCTCTGTCCCAGTCTAAGTCTGGTAAATGTAGATTTCCACTGGTCAAGCTGTCATTTAGTGTGGGATCTTGCTAGAGTCAACATACTCTTCCTCTTCAGAGGGAGCAACATTGTATTGAATTTGGCAGTTCTTTCCTTCCCAGTCCTACTGCCGGAAGAGAAAATAATGAACTCTGGGGTCTTTGGCTGAAGGACAGGCTTTCAATGCACCAATGTTTTTGTGCCTCCAAAGAAAATCTACCTTGAAAATGTAATATGAAATCATTCAAATTAATGTCATATTAATTTATCACTTTTTTTTAACTTGTCTTACTTCAGCAGGTGCCTACAAAATGAGAACTGCACTGATTTTAACAAGCCAGAAACAACTCTTAGGCTATTCCATGTTATTAGTGATATTACGCAAAATAACAGCATACATGGAAAATCATGTAGATTTTGGGAACGGTAACATTCTGTCTTTCCAGATCTATCCAGACATCTATATCACGATTTTAAAATGCCATAATTCCCTTGTATATGACATAGGTCATTTTAAGATCAGGGTAATTCGTGCAGGTGTTACAAGATTTAGTGTTACTGTCTTCAGCCATTACTTGAGGTAATCATTGTTACTAGATAAGATGAGAGGAAATGGGTTTAAATATCGTGATCTTGACAAATTGGAGTAAAGAAAAAACTAGGTCGCAGCTCACTAAGAATAGAAACAAACACTGTACTTAGATGAAAATGAGAACAGCACAGGTCAATGGTCCACCTAGACTAATGTCTGTTTCTGACAAACAACATTTCATGCTTAGGAAAAGACTACAAGAAACAGGAAGGATGGAGTGCGACCTCTCCTGATGTACTCTGCTCTTCTGGCACTCTAGATTATAAACTTACTGAAATAGAGTCACATCTCCAACACTGTATTTTAGAATATCTTAGTGTATCTTACATGTATTATTCAAAAATCTCTGGACCTATTATTATTTGTGCTATCCAAATCATCCTGTGGCAAACAGTTCTGCTGTTTAATTGTGTACCTCATAAAACTTAGCTTCCTTTTGTTATGTTAAACTTGCTGCCTACAATTTCATTTTATGCCCCTTATTTTATACTTTATGAAAAATAATATCTAATTTTCCCCTATTTGTGTTCCATTATTGTTGATTATATCTTTCTACATTCTAAGAAGGGTCCTACTCTATGCAATTTGTCTTCATAGGCCATCATGTACTTTATGTACTTCTGATAATCCTTTACAATTTTTGTCAAATTTTCAATGCCTCTTCTAATTCTTCTTTATCATTTTCTGATATCTGCTATGTGATTTCTGATATGTGGTGTCTAGAACTGCACACAGCATTTGAGACATAAATGCACAAGGGTTTTATTCAATGACTTTATGAAGATTTCTTCCCTTTCCCTTTCCTAATACGTCCCCATATTCTAATTGTTTTTGTAACCATTATTGAGTACTGGGCTAACATTTTCAAAGAATTGTTCACAATAACTCCAAAGTCTCATTTCTGAGTCACAAAATCTTATTGAAAGGCTGATGCTGTATATATGAAATTAGAATTACTTAGCTTCATGGGATCTATTTTGCATTTATTGAATGATTTATCCTGAAATCTTCTCATGTTTTATCATGAGATCCTTCTCCAGCTATTTGCAGCCAGTTTAGCTGTGGCTAACCTGAATGTGAGTGCTAGTACTTTACCACAAGTGTTAGCCTATCTCTGATTTAGAAGAGATGTGTATACCTGGATCAGTTGTTTGCCCAAGTACCCAGCCTCTCAGAATATGTGTGTGAAGATACCTGATTTGTGATTACCCAGCTGACATTTATACACATAGATGAGGCACCCACAAATATCTATGTTTGCCCATCACTGAAATTCTGGTTCCCCAATGAATTAAATATCATCTATTAAGTGCCATTAAGTTAGAAACTAGTGGTTTATTGGAACAAGCAGTATGTGCAATCTGTAAATCTGAAAACTGAGGGAAAAGTCAGTTATAATCTCTGCATGTTGGTGCTGTTGATGTTGATTTCTCCTCAAAAATGTAAGAGATTGTTGTGGAATGGAGTCTATAAACTGATTAATGACAACACCAACATTGTGGCCTGACGGGACCTTGCGTAGTTTTCAGATAAGGCCGAATTGGGAAAAAAAATAGTAGAACAAAGTTTATATGCAGTGCTGCTGTGTGTTCTTTGTGGACAGCTGTAGTTTCCCTTTGTTCAATTTTATCATTATGAAAGAATTGTTATAGAGCCTTCATTCAAAATATTAAAGGTAAACAGAAAACTGGAAAAATAATTTTCAAAATGAAGTGTGCCCAATTAGGCATGAGTTAGCTGAATGCCTGATTGCACATCCAGTTGGCACATTAAATTTTTCATGTTTCTGATTCAGTTTGGGTAATTGTGCATGCAAATGAACAGGTAGTCATATAACCTGTAATTTCCATAAGTAATTGACATATTTGCATGTGTAATAGCTTTCTTTGTAATTGAAGCTCAAATTTTGACTGCTTTAAAGTTCATCAAAAGCATGAGCTTTGGTCCTTCCAATGGGAAATGAAGTTCAATGATCCACTGACAAACTGAGTTCACCTCACAAAAGTGGGGAATTATCTCCCCAACCTATATTATCTAAATTGTTTTCTTGCTGACTTAGGAAGGAGGCATACCAAGCTGGATCAGCAGTGGTAGATGAAAAAGATCCTAGCTATCTATATATAAACAGCAAGGTTCTAGATACAAAAAGATTATTCTTAGTAGCCACTAAGTCACTAAAGGGTTTTTTTAAGAAGGAATAAAAATGGGAAAAGGGAAGCTTATCAAAGCTTTCTATACAATATACCATAGATATTATATAAGCATCTCTATATTAATGCAAGAAACAATCTAGTTGTTGTGAAGTAATTGGCATAATAGAGATGGGATAACTCATGACTAGAAGATGAATATAAATCACTATAATATGCTTATGTGTTATACAAGGTAACACATCTACTTGGTGGTTGAGGGTATAAAGCGTATACCGAAAGTCTCTAGTTAACAGCCAAAGAGAATAAGAAAGAAAGACTGATCTTCAGAATTTGGCCTGAAAAACAAAGGTGAAGCTTAATGGCAACACAGGTATAAAAATTGTCAAAACAGAAATAGGATGCAACAACAGAATTTTGAGACAGAACATGGTATTTACGATGAACCACAAGCTAAATGTAAGTTAGTAGTGTAATGCAGCTGTGAATATCATGTCTGAGATGTATCTTCAGAAATGCAGACTACAGGATTTCTGTTCCTCTCAGATCTGTCTTGGCAAGCTGAATTGTTGTGGTTATTACACTTCGAGAAAGACACAAAGTGACAAGGGAATCTGGTCCAGAGACCAAATCCAGAAGAATCTCTAGAAAAAGTGGCTTCTGGGAAATACTGAAAAAACTAGACCTGGATAATAGATAGAACAGAAAAAAGCTGGGACAAGGTAATAGGATTTAAGTGTAGAAAAGAGAGGATAAACTATTTTCCAAGCTTTTGGTAGATAAAGAAACAGTGATAGGCTTTGTTTTCAGTAGGAAATGATCAGGTTAGATATTGGGAAACACTTCCTACTCATAACGGAAAGTGACAATGCTAGTCATGTGTATAGCTTTGCACTGTATAAGCTGACATCTGCAGAGGTTGTAAAAACTTAATTGCTGGAGATATTAAAAACAGTTTAGCCATATGTCTTTCATGAATGACACGGGGATAATAGATGGTGCCAGAGTTGGGCTAACTAATATTCTCAGGGTTGCTCCGAACTGTTCTTTATATAGTTCCGTTATTTTATGGTTGTATTTAAAATTATGTATTAGTAATTCCTTAGTCTCTTTAAAAAAATGGAACTATACTAGTGTATAGTTTCACAGATATCTATAGTTCTTGTTTTTCCTCTGGCCTCTTTATTTAATGTCTATTTCCAGAAAAAAAAAGTGGTTTATTGGCTTAATGTGTGCGTTCCTTTGGAGACAAGCTGTCCCTGAGGAGAGGCTGGAGGTAATTTCAGTGCCGAAGAGAGAAACAATCATAAAAGCTTTATTCTTCTGAAATTAGCTAATCCAAACAGTCAGAAATGTCAGGGTTGAAGGATTTGCAAGGTTTCTCAAGGACAAAATAGACTTTCAGTCTATTTTTCATTATTTCTTATTCTGACTTCATGCTCTGAGTGTTTCTGGGAGGTAATTTTGGAGATATGCTAAAACCCCAGACTCATGTGCTGCACTTCTGATGAGAGCTCCTTCTAACTCTTCGATGCAGACATGCAAAAGCTGAGAGTAAGTACTGAGGAGGGAACACAAGTCAACACTCATACAGACAGAGTCTTTCCTGTAATTTATATCCGTAAAAGCCATGTGCAGTCTCAAGCAACAATCTGGGAGAGTATCAAAAGCCAAAGTTTTAAGAAAATAGGTGTGACAAGTTTTAATCATTACTCGTTTAATTATTTTTAATGTTTGATTATTTTAATGAAGATTTAATAAAGACAGGAATGAAGATTCATGCTCAAATTTTATAGACCTGAAAACACCTAGAAATACACACTAGCTAGCATAACTTTACTGTCATAATCAATGGGAAGTCCACCTTCCTCAGTCTTTCCCCACCCTTCCCACACCAGAAATGGCTGGGCTAGGTAGGCTGTGCTGTCGCACTACTTAGGTCTGTGCTGTGTCTGCAACTGGCTAGTGTAGATGGGGATGACACAGGGGGGAAAATCTAAACTACGGTTATACTTAGATCAACATATGGCACAAGGGCCTTTCATGAAACACTCACGAAAAGTCAGGAAGCAGTCATGTAGGTATAATTTTGAATTCACTACCTTCAACTCTGATAAATGAGTCTCTGTTTTGTCTTACAGCAAAGCTTGCCTAGTACTGGGGAGTGAAAAGAATCTGAGTGAAAACAGCAGAGGAGGCTGACTTTGAAACAGAGGTAGCTAGTGAGCATGGGTTAAGGTGTGCTGGCAACTTGCAGGCATCCACCCCCTGGCAACTTGCTCAAGGGGCTGGCACCCAGGGACCAGACTGCCATGCAGCAGGGAGAGGTGATTAGCAGCCTCTGAGTCTGCAGAAGGAGTTTCTCTAGAAGTGATAAAGAAGTGCTCTATCTGCAGGAGTTAGGCAACCAAAAATACTTGTCAGCCTGATATTTCGCCTGGGCTTCCAGAGCCACAGCCTGCTGACCACTATGCTGCATGGTACATGCTGTGAGGAGCAACCTTTGAGGAAGTATGAGTCAATGGAAATTAGTGGTGCTATGCAGAGGCTTGCCTCACTGAAAGCTGTAGTGCAGTCAGATCAGGCATTAGTATGAGTCTTGATCTCCCAGTGGCATCTTCAGATTGCCTCTGAATGAGCCTTTACATTGTTTCCTACAGAAGGGTGTCAACTAGTGTCTGTCCAGAATACATAGAAAATAATATGATGGACTTAAAATTTAAAGGCTTTTTAATGAGGGTTCTTCCAAGATTAAAGTGAACCAAAGCAGATTTCCTACTTAAGGAAGTATTTCACTTAAGGGTAGCTGATAAGAATTTTTGTAAATTACTTATATAGATGTAGATGTGATGGTAAGAACTTAAAGCAAGACTGTTTCTCTTATGTTTCTCTTATGCCTCAGTTTTGCTGGACACATGTTTCTATTAAAATGTTTCATTGATAGGATGATTTTTTGAGGTCCTTTTTTCCCAATCTAATCAAAAGTTATGGCCAATTGAAAAGAGCATTGTCTTTGTGTTAAGGAACATAAGTCCTCCCTTTCTCTAAACTGTTAGAATATTTCGGTTTGCAGGGACCGAAAATGATCGAGCCCTTTTTGGTAAAAGGTTTCCTGCTATTTTGAAGTAGTGCATTAGCAGTAACAGTGCCAGGTACTGGTGCAGGAGATGTTGATGAGATTGATGTCAAGATACTGAAGCTCTGGCACAGGACACCCATGACAGTTTTTGCATCTCTATTGTTTGAGTGGTTTAAAAATGACAGATAAAAATCTGTTAGCAATAATTAAGGCACAGTTTATCTTACCTACTCAAGATTCCTTCCAGTTTAATTTTTTATTATTTATTGAATTTTACCACAGATCTCAAACTGTATTGTATTTTCTTTAGTTTGTTTGTCTGTTTTGTTTGTTTTTTTCTTTTGGTTTTAGGGGTGGGGTTTTTTTGTTTAAGCTCCATCCTCGGTACTGTGAGAACATAAGCTGTCAAGGAAAAAAATTAAAGTAAGTTCCTATCTTCAGAGAAAAGCTGGAATACTTGTCTCTGAGATGGCCTGAGGACACAACATAAGAATGATTTAACAATAAAATTCCATTCTCTGTGAATAGCGGAATTGAGAAGCCTACTTTCCTGTGGACTCTTGCACAGCATTTCTTGCCTTCACCTTTGTAATTCCAAACCTGCAACTACTCCGTGTTCCCTACTATGATACTTCCCATTTTCCTACAAGCTCATTTCAGTTGGTCAAAATAAATAGTTCTTTTTCTTACAGCAAATCTTCACAGTCTTCACACAGCAAAAGATACTGATCTTACTCAAAACCCCAATTTGTTAAACCTATTTCTTTATAGTGGTGCTTGAGCAAGCACCAGTTGATTCAAAGCTATGGAGATGGTGACTGCTGGTTGCTGCTGCTGTGGGGCATGAAAGTGAAGTGGCAGCCTGCTCCTGCCTTTCCACCACCAGGTGCACCGCTGGCACTCCACCTGTCTGGTGGTTTTCATTGCATTACAAGAATTTTGTGAGACCTCAGTACCTCCGTAAAAATTTGATTAATATTAGTTAGTGCCCAACTAACTAGTTTGTTAGTGAATCTTGGAGACTGGTGGACAGAAAGCATCATTAATGGAGTCTCAATTAAGTTAGATAAAATGAATCTTACAATTTTAAAGATCTTGAAGTTTTGGAAACCTGACTCAGAGGTTTTTGAACCAATGGAATTGTCTGGTCTGAACAAAAAGTGTCTTTTAATAAATGAGTCTACAATCTAGTATCTTGCAAGTACTGTCATTCACTGCTTTAAGTAAGTGTCTTTCTTTCTCAGGAATGTAATTCCACTCTATCATTTTAAACTCAGTGATGTGGAATTGTTCTGGTAAACTAATATATCTTTCTCTGGAATTGAGAAAACTACAATTGGTTCCAAGTCACATAAAATAAATTATTTCAGAGCTGATAAAACATGTCCTGAAGGTCTGATTCAGAATTAAATCATCATAGAGCTGGATGTACTCCTATCAGAAGATGTTTTGAAAATACGCTCATGAGTTTATGCCACCTGCTCACAGGAAAGGACAAAACAAACTGATACTGGTTCTTGTTAAAATTAATCTGTTTTGTCAGTTATATGGATTTTCTTAAAAAAATAGTTTAGATTATTTTCCCATTGGATATAATGATTATAAATTTAAGTATCATGTTTACAATCCAGTAATCTGACTGTAGTTTAATACGTGTAGAAATTTTTAAAAATATTTTGTGTCTATAATAGTGGTTTTGATAACTAAACAGACAAAATACTATATTACTCCAAAGCACATACATGAAATATTCATTTCCAGCATGATCTTCAACAAATATTATGAAATTATGACTTTAAAGACTGAGAAATAATATTTAGAAAAATTACTTAAAGATAATATTGCTAAACAACACTCATTCTGACATCTTTTGTATTCCCTTGTCATGATTTAATATGACAGGAGAGAGACCTCAAAGACTCTACAGCAGCACAAGTTCATGACTTTGCTGTGTTCACCTATCCTAATATTTCTAATATTTCAAATTGGTGGCATTTTTATACATTTGCTGGTGATCTATTCTTTTCTGGTTGCAGGTGTAAAGTAGAAAATGGGCATGAAACAGACCTGTCATCGAAGACCAGCCTGCAAATCATATTTGAAAACTGAGTGTACTGAAAGTAGCATTTCTTCAATGCTATGCTTTTTCTATGGTTAAACTAGCAGTAAGGGATAGCAGCTCTAACTTCTGTACACTTATGCCAAATCTTACGTTGACTTTCTATTCTCAGTAGGATTTGGTCATCTTCAGACTGGAAAAAAGCTTACATTCTTCTTCACAGTGAAGTTGAAATGGGTCACCATATTGTTTTGTCATCTCCTTTTGGACTGGAGAAGTAGAGTCCTGATATAGATGACATGTTGTGGTGGAATAGTACTATACGGGTACCTCAGCATGTCTTCTAGGAAGTTTGGTA
Source organism: Calyptomena viridis (assembly GCA_013390005.1). Taxonomy (NCBI): domain Eukaryota; kingdom Metazoa; phylum Chordata; class Aves; order Passeriformes; family Eurylaimidae; genus Calyptomena; species Calyptomena viridis. The sequence goes on from WEIV01031091.1 coordinate 242,255, forward strand.
ATGTGGAAAGACAAGGTCAGCTGTTTTTTTTGCATTATCTCCTTCTGGTTTTACAGCAGTTGAAAACATATTTCTCTTCTAGGCTGCCTGGGAAGTCAGTGCCAGCTCTGGTCTGGGGGGTGTCCAGCCCTGAGGGGACACAGCCCTGAGCAGCACCATTTGACCTCAGTGCTGAGCACACTGTAGCAGGGCCAGACCAGAGACACCCCAAGCTCCCATCCAGCCCAGGCTGGGATCACTTTCCTAAGCCGTTGAACTGCAGTGTAAGGACATATGATATTCAGGAAAAAACAACAACCAACCACACATTTATACAGGAAAACTTCAATTACTGTATTTGCTAGAATCACACTTGTGCCAGCATGGTCAAGAGTGAAAAATGTGTCCTGGGCTGAGGCAGAGGCAGAGGTGGAGGTAAGGGGTGTGCATGGTCTGGATAGTATAGGCTGGTTCAGCAGACATGGAGGAAACTAAAATTAATCTCTTTCAGATGTTTACTTTATAAATTATACCTGTTCTCTTTGACAATGCAGACAAGATCTCCATTCATGAAAAAGGTATCCTGTGATGATTTGCAGCAAAGATAGCCTGGTGAATCTCCTCTTTCAGCCTCCTACTATGGGAAGCTTGAAGGGGGGCTTTGCAAATTCAAATTCACCTGCACAGATCACAAGTTGTCTTTAAAGCCTAGTTATTGCAAGTCCTGGAGGTGCTCTTTGAAATGTGTTTGCATGCCCTGCCAGCAATGATTTTCTCCACTGCAGAAAAAGTTTGTGCAGATTAAGGGCTTGCATAAAGATTTCTGGCATTTTATCTGTCCCTTTTGTGAGGAAGTGGGTCAAATGAAACCCATACTTTTAAAAGAGAACAAGGTTTTGAGGGACAGCTTGCACATATTGATATTTGTGTGTTTAGTATTTCACATTTGAACTGACATAGGGAGAAGCAAAAGAACAGGCACGGCTAACCTGATCTCAGTGAAGAAATTTTAAAGGCAAGACTGCTCTCTTCTATCTTACTTTCCTCTGCAACTATAATAAAACCATGAGCACTTTTTAATAATTTTTAATGTGGGCCTTCTGATTTTTGTTCACCACATGAACATACTGTATGGGAACAAATGTGTGAATGTTTTAGGGCATATGGTTCATTACTAAACAGGGTTCTTGTATCCGTAGGTTTATTTTTTTCATCCTGGTAACATAGAACTGCTATATCAGAACAAAACACTGGCTCAACATATCCTATAACCTGCCTCTTGTCCTAGCCGATATCTGATTGTTTAAAAAACAAGGAAAAAATCCTTTAATGTACCTGGGCTATTAGGCAACTCCAGATCCAAGTTGGATATAGACAAGATTTCTGACTGACCTTTTTACAAGATATGTTTCTACATCTGTAATTTTATTATCTGTTGCTTCAATGCATCATTGCTATAATAATACAATTCACCCTTTTCTTAAAATAAGTCTATAATATTTGATACAATGTAAGGCACTTAAAAAATAATCTACAAATCAATCTGAATTTGCAAGGGTTTTAATTGAGCACTAATGAGACAGAGAAAGAATCATCATGCTTTTGCATATGGAGAAAGACAGAAATATAAAATACTTTACGATTATATTGCTCGTGTCTTTCAAAAACATCCCATTTTTATCTCTTATTCTCAGTTACTTGGTCAGGGTCATTTGTTTACAGCTAAGATCATAGCAGTTTGCTGAATCAAAATAACGTCTCTGCTGAACGAGGTACGAATGCATTATTGTTATGCTGCTGTCCTTTTGCCAAGAACATACATATATACTCAAAGACAAAGAATAAGGAGTAGCATCAGGGTTTCTTTTGTAAAGTTTCCAGTTTGCTGAAGATTTAAATTTTTAATTACTACTGGTCCATGTAAAAAAATTCAGTGTGCAGATGGAAGGCATCACTTCAACAGTCCTGTTTCTGTAGAACCTGCAGCTACCATACTGCGATTGGATAGCTGATTAATTCAGTGAGCTGTCTGGAAAGCTGTGTTTAGTTCTGTTTCCAGATCTCCCATAGACTTGCATGACCTTGGGTAAATCAGCCTTGCTAAATCCTTGAACGAACATCTGTCATTTTATGTGTTTCACTACTCCTGTGCAATGAGCACGAAGTCATATAGACCAGCTTTGTATGACCTTTCTGCTGATTTACTATGGGAGGAACTTAATACAACACAGAATTTATGCTGGGGAACTCACAGGACAGTTCTGGTTAGCAGGAAGCTCTGCTAGTGGTCTGGTCCTACCTCCTGCACAGAGCTGAACTGTTGTCCAAGTTATAAAATTTTACTCAAAAACTACCTGAGACAGTGAAATTTTGAAAATCTTTGAGAATGGAACTTCCACAGTGTCTCTGGGTACCTATTCTGATGCTTACCACTCTGGTGTTTTTTTATCTTGCTGGAAATTGTGACCATTGCATCTCTGAGAAGAACCTGGGTTTGCCTTTTCTGTAACTGCACTTTAGGTTGTGGAAGATTTCAGTTTGTTTTTACTCTTAGCCTTCTCTTCTGCAGGCTGAAAAAATCCTGTTCCCTCAGCCTTTCCCCATACAAGCCCCTAACCATGCTACTGACCCTCCTCCAGCCTGTCTGCAGGTCACATCTCTTGTACTGGGGTAGCAAAACTGGAGGCAGAGCAGCACATATCTCCACAAAAGTGCCAAGAAAAGTGAAATAACCATTTCCCCCAACACCCATACTCTCCTCCTGTTAACACAGCACAACATGCTCTTAGTCTTCATTACTGCAAGGATGCACTGCTGCCTCATATTTAACTTGTTTCGTACTATCATACCCATGTTTTTTCTGCAGAAGCATTATCCAGCCAGCCATCAGTAGCCCATACTGTTGCACAGCTTTTTCTGTCCTAAGGCACTAAAATTTATCTTTGTTGAAGTCTGAATCTTTGATCACAACTTTGAGCTAGTTTTTGGTCCAGCAAGTGATTCACCCACCTTGTAGTCTACTCATCCAGTCCCTCTCCCCATTTTACAGAGATTATTTTTAATTCATTTTCTGTATTCCTAGTTCTATTGCTGTAACTTAAAATTTTGTTCACTGAGTGAATGACAGCAAAAACACGTGGAGGAAGCAACTTTTCCCTTTTCATTTGGCAATAAAGAGGATTGACTCTACTGTTTAAATATGCTACCAAGAAGAAGATGTCCTGGACAATGTCTACAGCACAAATATTATCATTTTATTACAGGAAGAAAGGAATACTGAGTTAGGCTGCCTGGATAATAAACAGTGCCCACCTCATTTGGTGCCAGGAATCACTACTAAGGATGCTTGAGAAGATGTCAGATGAGTGTTGTGCATCTGCACAGGAGGCCTAATTCTGGGTACTCTAGCTATGAACATTCTGGCATGTCTTAAAGGCAGCAGAATAATTATTCCACAAGTTGCAAGTGGATGCCAAAGATTAATTGTCCCAGTCATCTCATTCACTATTCGCTTGCTGCCCTCCCTCACTGTAGGTCAGTTATCATTTTGTGCAGCTTACTGCTTAGGTATTAAACAGGAGTCAGCACATGCAATGTCCCTGAAGCAGGAATGCTGAAAACATATACATGCAGTTCATTAAATTTTTTCTCATTAGAATTCTATTACGCATATTTATTTGACTCCTTCTGCTATTTATCCGGTTTTCTCTGAACTAATGTATTTAACTAAGTCAAACATTAATGTTATCAATCAAATCAATTAATGTTATTGATCAAATTTTCAGTGCTATTCCTACTATATATTTAATTCAGTAAGAGTTTTTGACCTCAAGAATAAGTCAAACAAAGTTAAGAGCAATGGTCTGTTCACTCCAAATGAAAATTAAATATTTGATTTAAATGAGTAATTTCAACATTACATGTACAATTTTTTGACCATATTAACATTCCTCCATAATGGAGGAAGATTTTGTTTAGAGAGCACAATGAAGTACTTTTTTCTTTATGAAAGGAAGAACTTTAAAGAATCACATTAACAGAGGGAAGCAGAACATGTAAAAGCACAGCTGCCTGAAGGAAGAGGCAAAAGGGGGCAACCATTAAGTAATTGGATTAACCTCTATTTGGCCTTTTTCATCAGAGTGAGATTTATTTTGATAACATGCTGTTTGTTTTCTTCCAGGTTTGCACACGATGTAAAAGCCATTCTCAAAGACTGAAAAATAAATTGAAGCATGAAGTCTTTGTAAAAGTCCGTGTCTGGGTAATAAAATAATACATCTTTCAGTAACTTGAAATCTGGAAAAAGATTGTCCCAGTAGCCATAACCTGAATAATACACAAACAGAGATATTGTTCTTTACACAACTACTTCTAAAATTGCAGCTGTGAGGACAACCTGGGGAGGAAATGAGAAAGAAAAGATTCTCCCATTTTACTTGAAAATGGATTTACTGAAGAAAAAAAAAATCTATTTTAAATTAGAATAGAGTACCAAAATCTAAGACTTTGCAAATTGGAAGTCCAAAGCATCTTTTCTTCAAATAAAATATGTTTTACATAAATTTATAAAAAAGTTTTCACTGGGACCTAAAAAAATTGATTGTGTTTAAATCAACTGTATTTAGCCTATTTTTAAAGCAAAGTTATTTCAAAGCAAAGAAATAGGAGTTTTGTTAGAAAAGATAAAAACAATTAACTTGGACAATTTTGAAAGTGAAACCCCAGATTTTTTTTCTAATGTCTTACCTACTGTGCAGATATATAATTGAAAAATTCTCTGACAAGTTTATACATCTTATAGCAGCTGTAGGAAGTGCTTATTTTTTCTCAGAGCCTCCATCTTAATTTATTTCATTTCTGCATATTTTGCCTGAGGAGAACTTCAGCAGGGACACAGTGCATTTTTCATTTCTGTGGATGAGGTGTCATCAGTGTTTCCTTTGTCTGGTGTGAAAGTGGTCCAGCCTGTGACCTTCAGCTGTATCCATGCGAAACACCCAACCCAGCCATAGCAACTGCATGTATTATTGAAATGAGGATAGATTAGGGGCCAAAGGGTGGCTGGCTGATGTTTGATTTGAAAGGGATCAAAGTGCTGGCTATGGGAAGCGGCAGAAACAGATGGCAAAGAGAACATTGGTACTTTTGGCTCAGAAGAAGCAAGTAGGAATGAAGTCAGTTCACTGCTGATATTAGAAAATTAGAGAGCTACTACACGGGATGGGATGTAGCTTCTCTCTTTTTTCTTCACTCTCCTTTAGTTAAGTCATACATTTAGTAGCTATTACTTTCAGCTCAGACTTTGCAGTGATTTTTACTAAGCATTATACTTTTCAGCCATCTGGAGATTGAAAATATAGCAGAATTCAAGACTGTGCTCATTTAAGAGCATATCTTTCTGGAGTGCAGACTAATGTTTCTGTATCTGCACTATCTACACAGTATGAACTACATAGCATTTTGTTTAATTTGTTGGCCTGGCACCAGCCTTGTTAAAGCATCTTCTCTTTCCTTGGGCCAATCTATTATTGCTGTGGTCAGAAGCAGACATGTTCCACACCTTGACTCTGAACAGCCCATTTTCCTGCAGAGGGCACTGCAGTCAGCAGCCTGCCTGGCAGGGTCCTGACTTCCAGAAATGAGTGGGGTAATGGACAGGTTAAACGAAGCAGAACTTCTCTTCCATGCTGAACAGCTAAGTGATGCACTTTCACGTTTCTCCAAACTCCTGGAGAATAGCTACAGTCTCAGAAGCTTTTAAATAGTGTCAGGACAAAGAGTTTGCCCAAACACTTTGCCCAAGCATTGATAGTGTTGGAATTTGTGTGAAACCGTTCCAATTTCACATACTGTTCCAATATCATGGTCATGACTCCAACATAAAATCCTTTTCATAAGCATATCAAACTCCATCTTACGACTAACTAGGTTTGTCCCCCCCGCCTCCTCCCTCCATCACAATGTAATGCCTGGAAGGGCTGGTTAAGAATTCTTATTGTAATACTGTTTAGTGTTATTGACAGTGTCTTCTTTCAATTTCAGTTATGTATTGGCATTTTGCTAAGTCCTCCTCAAGATTCATGAAGATTTTCTTCAGAACTTTGAGTGTTTAAAATTATAAGAAATTTCATTCATGAATGCTTCTTTATATCTTTTACAGTCCCATCTTCTCCATGGAGAAAACACTCGTTTCATCACATAAAATGCTTCGAATCAAACTGGTGTATTTTGCTTAGCTAAGAGCTTCATTCTTGAATTGCCTGGGATAGAATTTGCATGAGAAGTTGTATTTTTGGATCCAAAAGATTATAAAATATCTAGAGGCTTATGCCTCCTTTGTGCTCTCACAGGTTTAGGTATAACACTGAGCAAGGTCACTGACATCTGATAATATTTTTCTGCTCTGNACATCTGATAATATTTTTCCGCTCTGAAGATTTTTTTGGTTGCTATATCACTCTGATTTTACACTGAAGATCCAATGATGAACTAACTGCAGAGTCTTCAAAGAACATAGCAAACAACTCCTAGAGAAAACCTACTGTTACAAATAAATTTTAAGATTTACAACTCCTTTACCTCAATTTCTGTGTGGAATTACAGCTCAGAAGAAACAAGAGAGTTACAATGTAATTAAAATGCCAGAAATGCTACAAATAGCTCAGTTTCAGACAACAGAGTTTACCATTGCCACATCACTGATAAGCCTGAAGGAAATTGTATAAACTTGCTTGAGCTCTTCCTTTTGTTAGAAAGGTGGAGAAAGACNTACATCGCCTATTGCCCAGATACCAATTCCATCATTTCACTCTCTGTCCTCTTTCATGTTTTAATCTGGAATAGGAATCACGGATGCATGAAGAGTGAACTAGTCACTTTGCAGGAATTAAATGTCATTCTCTTTTTCATTCTTGCCTACCCTGTGCCTTCATTTTCATTCCAGAATACTGCTACTGACATACACCTAAGCTTCTCTTGAGCAAAAGATATCTCATTCCCACCTAAATACTTAGTAGCTAGAAGGTACAGAGTAATCTGCTATCCT
>WEIV01031092.1:2940-29395 GCA_013390005.1 Calyptomena viridis
GATCTCATGGTTACCGCTTTATGTGAATTCTTATCTCTTAGCTAAAATTCATGTGATTTTCTCGTCAAACAACTTTCTGGAGAAGGAGCAGTTTGCACTCTTCTAGTCAACCAGAATTACTAAATGAAATCATCATGACTCCCATGTGGTCTGTGACTCTGCCTCTAGAGTAACGGTGATGAGATTTACTAGAGCAATAGTGTGCCTAGTGTATTTTAAGCATTTAAGGAGAAAAGGAAATTCACAAGTTCAAAAAAAAATCCTCATGGGAAAATCCTTTTCTTATTTATCACTTTTAAAATAAAGGTAGTGGCCCATTTCTATAGTAAAATAATTATTTTTACTAACTTGATAAAGATCCTTACTGTGCAAAAAATATAAAAGAATATAAATCTCCCCTCTCTGTATGGCACACCATTGATTTCCAGGTTGTTATTCTTAATCCATTACTACAAGCATCCATGTATCTTCACAGGATTAAAGTGTGATTGTATATTTGCTATCTATCCAGTTTATGCTAAAAATTATATGTCAAGTTAAGTGAAATCAGTAAAATTGTTATTTCATCTACTGCCAGTTATTTTTTTAGAGAAGGGGCACTTGCAGATATACCTGTAGCTACCTTTGCATGGTCGTTAACCTTAGTAGCATAGAGAAATGTTGCTGCTATCAAATTATTTCCTGCCTTCATTGCAAGATTTGTCTGTTATTTTGGTTGATTGTTTTGTTTTATTTTTTTCCTGAAGTACCATAATGATGATATGAAACTTCAACAGAAGTGTTTCAGAGCAGTTTCTAGGTGAATGGTAAATTAATCTCTTTATGCCTTCAAAAGCACTGACTTTTTTAAAATAATACATATATTGTATTTTAAGGTAAACCATATAAAGTAGGTCAGTACTTCCAGCATGTTTGTGAGTTGATACTGCAGAAGATTTTTTTTCCTGACATTTGTTTTGAAATGTCTTGATAAAGCATTACCCTGCAAAATTTGAGAAATACACCTGAGAAATCTTTCTCACAATACCTATGCAGTCACTTTTCACTGGATTCTTTTTCACCCAGATACATAGATAGATAGATATAAAATTATATATAAGCCAAATATATATACACAAATTTGAATATGTGCATGTGTACATATGCATGTATTTGACTATGAAAAAATAGCACTTTGAAATCCGCAGGACATCAGAAATCTTTGGAGCACTGAAGGAATTTTTAAGAGTAGGGGGTTTTTTTGTAATTTTCAGGGGTTTCGGCCAGAGTTTAAAAATATCTCTAAGAAAGTATGAGTTCTTACAGCTATGCAGCTGTCATTAGCTGTCAGAGACCACTTAAATATAGTGTTGAGTATTAATTAATTACACTATTTATGAAATGTTTTCTGTTTTTCCAGACAAATTTAGGCAATACAGTTTTGCTTTGCATATGTAGAACCAGTTAAAGTCTGATTATTGTGTGGTGTCTGAACAGTATAATACACTAATGAAATTCTAATGTCCTAGTGGAACTACAGCTGAAGTGTCTGATATGTCACTGGAATAGAGTCTAGGAAGGAGTCCAGACTTCTGTGCTGGAATCTACCATACCTCTAATCCTGTGGGTAGGAATATGATATATGTGAAATGCTTGCATATTTCAGGATCTGTTTTCCACGCTGTGTGACTCATTCGGAACTCTGCAAATAGAAAATTTTTATTCCTCCGTTTTTTTACTGCTTTAGAATATTATTGGGTAAGGCTGTATAGAAAACTGGTGAACAGAGATAGAATTTACTTTGCATTTGTCCAGAAAAGAATGGACTGTCCAAGCAGTTGTTTCTCATTGTTCTCATTTATTATTTAAATGAAGCAAACTTCACCTGAAGACTTTGACCACTAGGAGACTTCTGAATTTGAGGAAGCTGGGGAAAGTCAGCATATACTAGGATGTGATAGTTCACACACTTGCATGTTTTGTCTCTGTGATTAATTCAAGTAATGCTAGATTTCAGAAAACTGCTTTTGAATATTTGATTTCAGTTTCAGAAAAAAAACTTATTAGCTGATCACATATCAATGAAGAATGATTTCAGAGATGTGAGGTGAAAAGCCAAGGGCAGATGCACAAGGAGATATTGACATGACTCTCATTTTGGCTCACAGCTTTCAGTAGAAAGGTAGGAATGCCACTGTGTCTAAACCTAAATCCGCAATTAAGCGACAAAGAAAATTTGGGTTAAATATGCAAGTAAGCACGTGTAAAACTTGAAAATCACATTTAGCCTGTCTTTTGTCCCCAGAGATAACCAGAACAAGTGAATGAGGTATGTTGGCTAACACAGTTCCCTCCCTAGGTAATTCAAGACCAAATGCATTAGCTTTTCGCAAGTCAGTATTTATGAAAGACTTTCTGGTAATTCCCTCTTCAGCAAACAAAATCATAACAAATCTGTTAGATCTCTGTAACTGAGCATAGGCCTGGAGTTAGGTCTTTTGAAGATCACCATTCTTCTAAGAGGAAGAATTTAGACACAGGAATTGTTTTTATTGAAGAGAGGATTTTACCAAGATGACAATGAGCATGCATTTTGATCTTGAGAAAGTAAAGTGAGACTGAGTAGTGTGGTTGAAGAATATGCTGGAAGCTTTTCTGTAGCAGCTGCAGCATCTGAGATCCAAATCACAAATTGGATTGCATTTCTCTCACACACAAAAAAAGGATATGGATATTTTCAAATTTAAGTCCCACTCATTTTGTGTACCAGCTGCTTTATCACCATTTAGTCTACTGTTATTCCACTTACAGTTCTGATATAGTTACAGCTCTTTTATCATCTCATAAAACATGACAAAAATACATACAGATAGCAGATGAATGTACAGTATGGTGTGACTGGATTGTATAATCTACTAAAGAAATAATAAGAACATTTTCATTCCATATGTTCTGCATATTTGGGAAAAACCGGCATATTAGCTCTGATTTTTTACCTCATATTTGCACAAAGCCAGTGTAAGAATGGAGAGTCAAACCCATTATTTTCTTCTACGTAATTTCTTCCAAATAACAGTGTTATATTACTTCCTAATAGGGTTTAATTAATGGCTGTAAAGATTTTTCATAAAGTAAGGTTTGATATTCTTCAGAAAACTCAGTTGTGAATTTATCTGACCAGGAGAAAACTAGCAGGCTTGTTGGCATAATTATTTTATTTACAGTGCATGTGTGTCTTTGTGCGTGATGTGTGAGAGTTAAAATCATTTTAATTGTATGTACAATTGTTATAAATGGCTGAAAACAGCTAAGACCCATTTTTGCTAAGTGAAGGTAAAAATTCTATTTTTTCTCTTTTAAAAAAAAAATATTGGCTTAAAGATCAAGGGAAATACAGATTCCCTCCACTTGTCAGTGTTTTGGGATTCTCTGAATACTCATCTCTCATTAATATAAGTTTCACCTTCACTTTCAGGGCAGGGTTCATCTCACTTGATATTCTATGCCAGTACTGTAAAGCGCTACCCAGGTTTCTAAACCTACTTGCAATTCCACCAGTCTCTTTCCTGTGTATTTTAATGGACAGAAACTACTGTGAAAGTACCTGTTTCTAAGATTCTAAGAGCAATTGAAGATGTTTATGTTTGGGGTTTTTTTGTCCTGATTTTTGGTCAATTCAAATTTACCTGCAGTGTCCAGAGGTTTTAGAATGAACATTTGTTTTGTTTTTAAACTTAGCTCATATTTTTACATATTTAAAATTTAAGGAGAAATAGGTTATTCTTTATGAAAATTTTGTGTATCAAGGTTTGATGTGTGATTCTATGATCCCTTCTTGCCTAATATTATGGCTTTGTGATACCGAAATAAACACCATTTACTGATTTCTATGTAAAATGTTTCATATATAAACATGATAAGACTGGGGTTTCCAGTTAAGAACAGATGTATTTTGGGCCTTTAGATCAGCCTTTCTTTAAAGAATACATCTAAAAATACTGTTCATTTATGTTTGTAAAAGAATTGCTTTCAAATTTGGCTACTCTTTCTACGATATGTTTACTTTGCTTACATTGCTGAAGGAAATTTCTGTCTGTTTAATATTCAGAAGAGTTTTGATGTAGTCCTATCTCTCAAGAATTGAGAGAACAAAACAATTATGTCTAAGTTTACATATCAAGAGATCAATCAATTTAAGAAATAATGTTACAGTATGCTTTATAAAATCCATATTAAAATTCTCGGCCCTTTAACTGCTCTATGATCCTTTTTTGATGAAAACACAATTACTATAGGGGTCAATTTTAAGAAGTCAGAGATTTTATGGGAAAACTTCAAATTTTGTATATCTCGTCTAATCTTGACATCAGACATTAATATGAAATCTTTCTGTCATCATTAAAGGTTACAAACTCAAGTTTGTAAGAACAAAAATTAGACATGTTATTGCTGAAATTCACTGTCATTTTCCACTTTTCTAAAGTGATAAGGGGAGATATATCTGCAGATTTCAAATCTATTAAACAAGCAATATATAAGGACCTGTTTGAGTATGGAAAATGAAAATTTTCTCTCTTATTAAAGTCTAATTGTAAAATCAATTGTAGATTTCACCATGTTGTATGGCAGAAAGTTAAAATCTGTCCCAATTTTCTTTCCTCTCCCATGTTGTTTGATGCCATACTGAAATGCATCATAGAAAAAGTAAATTCTGCAAATGCAACCACTGAATTAAAATACAATAACTATTAGTATACATCAGGCATAACAGACTGAGGTGCAACTTACCTTTTATACTCTCTCTCTGAAAAGTAAGCTTTTCCTTAAGTAGAACTAGAAAGTTCAGATAACTGCAGCTTTTTTTTCATTATTTCAAGCCGTCTGTGGTGCTTATAATACTGATCTACAGCAGCTTACAAATGCTATGACCTGTATAGTAAGGTGATCCAAGTATGATCTACTAGGTTCTTAAACTCTTGAATAATTTGGTTCTAGAGTAGCATCATTAGGCAATTTGTAGGGGGGAAGAAAAAAAGGGAAAAATATTTTACCTGGTCTAAGAAATAAACCAATTCTTTGTAACTGCAGGGTCCGAGGACTTCTACTGAATCAAGGAACAACGAATTAGTAAAGAAGTTAAGGAGTTACTGTCTAGAAAGAAAAGACAAACTGGTTAGTGACTGTCACAGATTAAAAAACTACACTGACCACAGATTTTTAAAGTCTGAAATGCTGACCTACTAATGTGTTAGATAAGAAAACATATTCTTTGTGGTTTTGTTTTTTGGTTATGTTTTTTGTTGTTGTTGCTGTCATTAATGTTGAAACTCTTCTCAATATCTCAAATATTTCAAAAGTCCTGTTTTTCAAATGAACTTATCTGAGTACAATTCTTTATGGTCTGCTGCTTGAGTGTTGTTTCAGAAGGTGCCATAGTCCGTTAGCCAAGGATGACTTCCAAAGATACAGAAAATACAACTTAGTGTCAAAAGGCTTCTGTGGAATTTGTCTTTCCAGGTATCAGTTGGCTCTAAATCTCCTTTGCCTAAAGCCAAAAACTTTCTGAAACCCATATAGTACCAAAGAAAGTGCAGGAGTTTTTGAAGGTAAAAATATAATCTTTGCCTTCAGCATGGAGCAGCAGCACTTGAGTCACTGAGGGCTAATTAGACATGTAGCAAGATCTGTATCTGTGACACTCTTTAGTTCACAAATATATGTTATTCCTTGCAGTGGTTTAACCCTGGCTGGATGCCAGGTACCCACTAAAGCTGTGCTCTCATTCCCGTCTGCAAATGGCCAGAGGAGAGAAAATATAACAAAGGGTTTCATGAGTTGAGATAAGGACCATGAGAGATCCCTTATCACTGTCATGGCCAAAACAGACTCCAAGTGGGGATATTAATTGAATTTTTTACTGACAGGATCAGAGCTTAAGAATGAGAAGCAAAATAAATCTTAGACACTCCCCCAATGTTCCCTCCTTCCAAGTTTTACCTCCTCCCCCTCCAGCGGTGCAGGGAGATGGGAAATGGGGATTATGGTCAGTTGTTGTCTCTGCTGCTCAGAGAGAGGATCCTTCCCCTGCTCCCTGTAGGGTCCCTCCCATGGGAGACAGTCCTTCATGAACTTCTCCAGTGTGAGTCACTCATGCAACAATCCGTCTTCCATGAATGCTCTGGTTTGCGTCCATCCCACAGGCAGCAGTTCCTCACACACTGCTGCCACATGGGTCACTTCTCCACCGGGTGCAGTCCTTCAGGCACAGGCTGCTCCAGCGTGGGTCCCCCACAGGCCACAAGTCCTACCAGGAAATTCTGCTCCAGTGTGGGCTCCTCTCCCTACAGGTCAGCAGGTCCCTGCCAGGACCCTGCTCCAACATGGGCCTCCCACAGGGTCACAGCCTCCTTCCAGCATCCACCTGCTCTGGTGTGGGCTCCTCCATGAGCGTCAGGTGAATCTCTGCACCCCTGTGGTCCTCCATGGGCTGCAGGGGCACAGCTGCTCCACCATGGTCTTCACCACGGGCTGCAGGGGAACCTCAGCTCTGGTGCCTGGAGCATCTCCTGCCCCTCCGTCTGCACTGACCTTGGTGTCTGCATTGTTGTTGTTCACATGTTCTCACTCTGCTTTTCTCTGAAAGCCATCTTCATCTACCCCTAACCTTTTTTTTTCTCTCGTCTTAAATATGTTATCACAGAGGGGTTACTATCACTCCAGATTGGCCAGTGGTGGGTCTCTGTGGAGCAGGCTGGAATTGGCTCTGCCGGACCTGCGGGAGTCTTCTGGCAGCTTCTCAAAGAATCCTCCCCTACAGCCCCCCTGCTGCTACCAAAACCTGGCCACTGAAAATCCAATACATTCCCATAAAAAAATTAAGCATCTTGACAATGTTAAAAAAGGAACAGGATCTGCCACAATATCAAATGCCACAATATCAAATGGTTCATGCATTAAAGCCATAGGTGAAAGGTTTCATCTGAACACGCCATTAGATAAAAGACAAAACTCATCTAGGGTTTTTTCCAAGCTGGCAGGTAAATTACTTTCTTTAATGTAGTTTTGAAAACTTTTGAAGAAGTCATTTTGTAGAAGACAATAACACTAGTTATTTGGAAAAGGGTCTCCAAAACAAAATAATGATCTGTTCTTGTAAAGCAAGTATTGCAGTAGAATGATACTGTATGTAGACCCACAATTCCATGAATCACTGTTTATGACATCCCCTAGAAGAACATATGAAACTCCATGTGTCTCAACTTGCTAAACAAAAATTAAATCTTGTTTCGTATCAGCTATTGTTTTTTTCTTTCTTTATTCAGATCAGTGACGAAAAGGCATATAATACTCTTTATTTATATACCTATATATACCCTCTATTCTATATATTCTATATATACCCTCTCCTCTTTTCTTGCTTCTGCCTGTCTTAAGAAAAGCTAAAATTTTGCGTGTAATTTTGGTTTTTTAAGAGATAGAAGGGTAAAATACTTGCAGAAATTTAAGCTTCCTTCCCAGCCTAAAAAATTTTGACATTCTTGTGCTTTGTGATGTAGAAAGAACATTTCCGTTTTAGGTCGTGCTGAGATAATAATAATGAGTTTTACCACCTACAATGTAAGGGTAGCTCTGTTACAAGTATTCCACCTCTCAAAGGAAGGATTAATGAAAAAGGCTGGCATGACTTGTTCAGATTGTGAGTGTTTTCAGAACATGGGCCCCCAAAGCTTTGTCATTGTGCAAAGGACATATTACACAAAAAATATTGCTCTGTAGGAAAACTACTTCCTTAAAACTGCTTCTGAATATTTTAAATACAAAATTTTTATGAAATCATGTCAATATATATTCCATTATTTAGTAGCCTATAAATTATTCATTATTGAATTTTAACCAAATACACATTGAAGTCTAAAGTATCTTTATGCTTTTTAAGAAAATAAATGTTATATTCTGGTGTCATTATCTTTCAGATGAAAAATTACAAAGCCTTAAGGTTTAACTCTTAGTCAGTCTTAGAAATGCTGAAATTTGACGGCAGTATTGTATCTTAGTTATAAAAAGTGTGAGATACCTTGGCAGACATTGACCATAACTGCAAAAGTCCACAAATATATCAGTCTGTTAATTATTTTCTTTTACGTATTTTCCTTTAAAAAATCACATTGTCCTGTTATTAATAGTTATTGGAAATTAGCAGTGCTAAGGATATGATATTAAAAACAAATAATGGTTCTCTAACTTCCCCATAATTATGCAGAACTTCTATTTCCAATATTCTTAGAATACTAAACACATACTTAATTGGAAGTACTGGAATTTATTTGCCCTTATTCTTTGCCCTTGCCATGGTGCATTTTTTGGAGTATCTGATTAAATATCTGATAAATTCCATCTTTCTAGATGGAACTTGTGACTGACTTTAAGTGGTTTCTTAAGAGCTCCAGAAGATAGGAAGGATAATAAAATTTCTCTTTATTGTCAAAGAGCAAAACTGCAAGAATAAACAGGCAGCTATGACCTGTACTTCATTTTCAGTATTGTTGGGAGCTTATTGGTAATTAAAGAGTGCTAGAACTGTTAAGCAAAGTAGCTAATTTTCTCCTTCTAAGAGAGGGAGAATAAATGCAGAAGAGTGTCAGGTAAAAAGGCAAAAAACTAGTCAGCATGGATCTGTGGTTTATTGGTTTTCTTGGTACTTCTGACTTTCACTCTGCCAAAGGATATCTATGGATAGAAAAAAAAAAACAAACCCTCATGGGCATATATTCTGCCACAGCTATTGTTGCATAAACAACAATATACACAACAAAATGAAGAATTTACAAACCTCTGTCATCTTTTATTAAGAATTAAAAACATTTTCCAGTGATTTCAACTTTCAATTTTTTCCCTTCTTTGAAACCTGTCTTGAGAACAAACTAGGTTGCTTCTCCTTGAGGGGCCTTTGTGATACAGGAGCAATGAGAGGGATTTGTTGTTTTATATGCCTTAAATGCAAACCAGAATATTAAATGACAGGCTTTAGGCTTTTTTATCTCTCCTGAACCCAAAACTAAAGTCCAAGGTCTGAATTTCTTTTCATAATGCTTTTAATAATGAAACAGGACTAGGAAAAAAATCCATGAAATTTTTCTGGTTACTGACTATCTCTCTTGCTATTTTGTTCTGCTCAGAAATTACGTCCACTTTCCTTCAACACTTGTTATGGAAAGTATTTTAGATGAATGACCTAGAAAGACCAAATATTTTTTCCTCTCTTTGTAAATGACTCGTGTGCGTTTTGAGTTTGTATACCACATTTTCCTTATGCTAGCATGATTTCAAATTATATTTCTATTTCTTCAACTGAAGAGTTGAGAAACTTTTTTCTTTATAATAAATATAATTGCACACAGAAGATATGTCTTAGTCCTGGCCTAATATGCCTGACTTTAAAGACAGGACGTGTTTTTTAAAATGTAGCATTAATAAATACATGAAATATTATAAAACTTTTTTTTCATTAGATGACTTTAATATTCTATGCTGTGTGAACAGGCATTTTTATTTATACAGGAAAAAGCTTTCCAACGTTTACATGGAAAGTTTGCAAGCACACCTCCAAGCATGTGTCTTTCACATAATTCAGCACATGCAACAAAACTGCCCAGAATAATCAATAAATATTTTTATCTCACTTTTGTCTATTCTCTTGTGTTTTAATTTAGGCTTGAAAATCATCATATTACCAGACAACTAATTTGAAAGTTAAAAACCTATCAGAAAAATAAACACTTTGTTCTGTAAGAATGCTTTGAATCTTTTGGAAGAAAAACCATTCACCAGTTCCTCTCAACCTGAACCTGTTAACTATTTTAATTTCCATAAAGCTTGTGTTGATGGAACAGTACAAAGCAATCCAGATCTCCTCTAACTTTCTCTATTCATCTTACCAATTCTTCCCGTTACAAACCTTACATGTTCTTCTGAAAGTAGGTATTTTTCAAGACATTATTTTTAGACTTATCTAATGAAAATTTTTCAGTCCCAGCATGAAAGGGCATGGAAATGCTAGAAGTTTTTAGTCATGGAATACTCTGGACAATATGCTTAGCAGAAGGTTTTATTGCCAGACACTGATGTTACAGCTAAGTTAGAGTTACGCTGTCAGGAGACTGATGACACAAAGCTAATGGTTTGAAGAAACTGAAGTTATTCTGTATTTGAAGCCTTGCTCTAGGTAGAAAGCATTTTCTTGTATTAGATTAGAAAAAAAGAAGCAATTTTTAAAAAATTCTACTTTTTAATCATTTTCCTTTTTCCTAATTTAGATCACAATACAATTTTACTTGTGTTTCTTTTGTTCTAAATTTTAACTATACAACCTTTTTCAGAAGAAAGTATTATACATCAGATGCACAGTTGCACTCCTTCCCATCTTTTCCTCCCTACTCCAGACTCTTAACCTTTTAGAAGCAGAAATCTGCTGTAGACAAATTACTATACTTTTATGCTTCTCTCATGTGCATGAGCTGACCTGTCTGTGTTACCAGCAGGCTGGGAAGTGGAGGAAGCTCCACAGCTGTTCTGCCCTTCTTTTGCATTGTTCAATTGTTTGACTAAGGGACTTGCAGAAAATGGGAGGAATTTCAGAAATGTTCATAGTCCAGTGCACAATGTGGACCTCTGTATTAAATGCATTATGATTGAAATGCAAGACTTGCAGGAAGAATGCTCCGTGGTGTAGGAAATAGCCTATGTAGAATAGACAAATTATAGATCCGTGCAGAACATCCCATTGAACTCTGCCAACAGTGATTTCTGTTGACACTATTTTTGTATTCTTAGACCTGAAGAATGTCCTACAAGACAAGATAGCTGTGTAACCTTAGAGACATCCAGCTGCCCATGGATAATCTGCCCAGCAATTTTGCCAGTTTTCAGAGCTTTTAACCACTCTGGATTCTTGATTCTGCTTCAACAGCCTGACTAGAAAATAGAAGTTTGTTATGCAAGAGCAGGTCTTGTCAGGGGGGCAAATCCTGAATGTTTCTCATTTATTCTGTTTTCCATTGCACCGTTCACCCACAGAAGCTGCCATTATTTCAATAGCTCGTAAAAATAGCCTTTTCTGGTTCTTAAGGGTGTTCTCAAAGTGCAGCACCATTTTGCTGCGACAACGATCAGGCACTGCTGTTATTTCAGGTTCTAAACTTACTGTTGAAATCTGGAGTTCTGTGTTTCAATTGTAGTACAATGAAGAACACAAAGCTTCTGGCAGCTGCTGCTGCTCTGAGTTGTAATATGCACACAGCCTAAACGGAGGGACATCAGACAGTACATTGTTCTATATTTTTGACAAAGTGTCAAATGTATCTTGAATAAAGGGTCGAACATCATGTTTTGCTTAAACAGACTGATTTCTCAAGTCAGGTAAATCAAACCACTGAGCTGTAATACTGAAAAACTGTTACAAACATCTCATATATACAGGCATTTTACTTGACCTTTTTTTTCCTTCATTCTACAGAGGTAAAATGAGATTAAAATGCCCTTTTTCCCAACCTTTGATCATCTAATATGTTTAGATTGAAGATGTGAGGGGAAGGGAGGAGAGCTATTGACTACATGACTTTCTCTATTGCTTTAAATGTCACAATTTTTGTTTAGAAATTACTTGTGATTGCCCTTCCTGAGACGTTTTCCCCCCATGTCCTAGCACGAAAGAGGAAATTAGCAGAGCTGCTGCAACTAAATATCCATCAAGATGAGAAATAGAGGGAGAGAGTTACTGATGACAGGGTCAAACTGCATCAGAAAAACCTGATGACCTCAATAGTCTGATTTGGTGACTTCTGGTTTGGTGACTTTTGGGAGTACTCTATTAACATGAAGTCAAGAGAACGATAGGTGGCTTGGCTGTTGAGCAAATAGTGTTCTTTATAAAAATGACGCTTTACTCTGAAATACCTATAGACTGGCAGTTTGTGAATGAAGTGTAATTTCTCTCTTACAAATGTACCAGGCCAATGGTGTCCAGACTGAATTAGAAAGAGCATTGTCAGCAGGTCAGGGGGGGTGATCCTACCCCTCTGCTCAGCCCTGGTAAGGCGACATCTGGAGTGCTGTGTCCAGCCCTGGGCTCCTCAGTACAAGAGAGACTGGAGCTCCTGGAGCAGGTTCAGCAGAGGACAATAAAGACAATTAAGGGACCGGAGCATCTATCTTACAGGGAAAGTCTGAAGGACCTGGACCTCTTCAGCCTTGAGAAGAGATAACTGAGAAGGCATCTCAGCAATGTATGTAAGGCAAGCTGTCTAGAGGATGGAACCAGGCTCCTCTCTGTAATGCCAAGCAGTAGGACGAGAGATAATGGGTAGAAATTGGTGCACTGAAGTTCCACCTGAGTGTGAGGAAGAACTTCTTTACTGTGCAAGTGACGGAGAGCTTGTGGAGTCTCCCTTACTGGAGGGATTAAAGAACCATCTGGACACAATCCTGTGCTACGTGCTGTAGGATGACTCAGTGTGAGCAGGGAGGTTGGACCAGATGACCCACTCTCATCTCTTCCAACCTTACCTATTCTGTTATTCCATGAGCTTACTTCAATGTAACTAAGAAAACTAGGTCTTTAAACTCAAAGTAAGCCTATAAGCACCCTCATAATTATTGATAGTAGAAGTCTGCCCAACCAAGGACTAAATCCATGTTAAAAAGAAACTGTGGACTTGTCCTGTGTTCTGTTTTTTAGAAAGAAAACTTTACATTCAAATTAATGTCAGCCTCAAAAGCTGTTGTTGGCTTTTGAAATGCTACTCATTTAAATTTTAAGATACTCTCCTGCTTCTTTACACATAGTTTCCTATATTATATATGCATTAAAAAAATCACTGCGTTATCAACAGTATTAGGTTCTGCTTTTCTTGAGACTGGATTTCTTTTGAAACATAAGTAACAGAAATAAAAAATAAAGTTTCAATATAGCATTTAACCAGAGGTGATTTGACATATGAAGTGGTATTGCTTATACATCTCAGGATGAGAACATGTAAGTAGGATCAGTCTACTAAAACTCCTTAGGATGCTTTGTGATTTTGAGGATAATGAAGTGGAGGGATTGGACAGATTTCCCTGTGAAGGCAAAGTTTGTTGCCTGCCTAAGGCTCCTATCAAATCTACTTCCCAGATAAACTGCACAGGAGGTGTGGCTTAGATTAAGAAATACCTAATCACCAGGTTTGGTCAAATCCTACAAAATGGAGGCTGCCTAAGAAGACTTTCTAATTTGGATTGCAAGTGCAGTTATTTATTTCAAAACACACTTCATACAAAGCAAGAAAGGAAATTCAAGTAAGGCTGAGACTGTAGATCATGTCTTTGCTCATTGCTGTGTGACTTTTTCATCTTTCAACATAATCATGCTTAGTTCATCAGATATCTCTGGGCACATGTCATCTGATATATTTTATTGAGAACACGTCATATCAGGCAGTATAAGCAAGTCTGACCAATAAAAATTAAATGAATATTTTTAGTTAAAATTTTTTTTACAAAATATTCTGTTTCTAACAAGATGTGAAAGCTATGATCCCACTTGGTAGATTGATTTCTTTTTTAATTTGAATTTGATTTCTTTGTGTCATAGCCATAATGAGTGTCAGGTTTAAGAATCCAATAAGGAACTGAATAAACATGGATTACTATGCTGTAGTTAATCCTTAAGTGAACTATTTTACTTTGTTCCTGTCTTAATAGCAGTGTAGTTTTTAAATACTAGTTTGTATTGAGTTTATTTATCACTTGAAGTGGGGTTTTTTGTTTGTTTGGGTTTGGTTTGGGGTTCTTTAGTAATACTTTATATTGAGTCCAACTGTTAATGTAAGCATGGTAACAGCAACATACCCCCTGAAACTGAAGCATCACTGGGTCAGTTACAATGGTAGTGCTATTTACTATTTATGAACTGCTTGCAAAGTCAGGGATATAAATAATCCAGTGTAATTAAGACTGACAAAGTCTGTAGAACTATTTTATAAAATGTGATCCTCATTCTGTGTCACATTTAAAACTGATAACCTGGTTGTCCTTTTTAAGTTTTATGCAAAACTAATCCCGTTTAAAGGGACTGCCTTTGCCCACACTGTGCTATGACAAATTCCTTAGGAAATGCCACCTAAGAACATTAATTTCATTTGTGACTTCCTAGTTAGATTCAAGATATTTTCCTTGTAAAAATACTCAGAGTAAAAGGTTTGAAATAAAATGCTCTTCCATACATGCTTTTCTATAGACAAAAAGGCAAAATCTAGCACATGAAAAAGAACTGCAGCAGTCTTATTTTTAAAGTGACTCTCCACCATTCTGGAGGAAGAGACACTTTTGTTAATGGTTTTTAGATGTAAGTACACAAAGATTTATCAAAGAAAGCATTCTCATTCTATGGAGGGACTTGAAGGTATGTTTCACATTGTTGTCAGTATCAATAGATGCTAAGAAAAAGACACTAGCCTCTAGAGCCTGCGCTCTAGAGGAGTATCTAGGGAACAGTTGATTCAAAGAGAGACTGTAAAGGCATCTAATTATAGATATAAGTATATCTATATTGATCTTCTATATAAATACAGAAACAGTGGGACACAATGATATGGAATAATCTGGCATCATGAAGTGATACCCAGTATGTAACACCTAACAGTTATTTAAAAACACACTAACAAAATGAAAGGAAATTTGGTTGCAAATAGGTAAAGCCAGACTTAATCTTGTGCATATAAAGAATGTTCCTATTTCCAAAGGTACCTGTTGGAGTAGATTGCTGATACAAGTACTGTTTGTCTCCAAAAATTTTTTGCCATGTTTTAGTCCATAATTAGTTTTTTTAAAATCTGAAAAGATAAATTCAAATAGAAACATTTTTTTTCCTTTTCCTGGTTATGTTTAGGTAAATTTTTCATAGATCTCTGTCTTGTGATTTAAAAATCATCAAATCATAGGTTATCTTGGGTTGGAAGGGACCCACAAGGATCTTCAAAGTCCAACTCCTGGCCCTGCACAAGACATCCCCAAGAATCACAAAATGTGTCTGAGGGCATTGTCCAAACACTTCTTGAACTCTGTCAGGCTTGATGCGGTGACCATTTCCTGGGGATGCTGTTTCAGTGCCCAACCACCCTCCGTGGGAAAAACCTTTTGCTAATATCTGACTTAAACCTCCCCTGACACAGCTTTGTGCCATTTGCTTGAGTCTTATCACTGATCAGCATAGCTTGTTATAAATAGCTCATTTTTAAAAAATTGTATAAAAAGAAAAAATTCTATAAAGTGTTACTGATCAGATTTTGAAATACGATGAACTATATTTTCAACGTGTGTCTCAGAGCATCACGTTCATGTATATGTATATAATGAAATAGCTGAGTAGATCAAGTGACATCAGGCTTACTTGGCATCTCATGTATGCTGGTCACACCTTTTAAGTCTGTTATAATTAAGGTGTGGGATTCTTTTCAATGATAGAACTACATGAATAAATCAAATTGTGTTGCTATCACAAGAACTGAATTCAAAGTCCACTGTATGCCTAAGGTAATTGACAGTGACCAATTAAATACAAAGCATGTCTAATATTAAGTGGCTAACAGAAGCATAATTGTCATGGATAACTAGAAATAACAGGATTAGAAATTAAAAATTGCACATTACAATTCTCATCCTGAATTCATTGTGCATTAATTCAGTAGTGAATCCACACATAGCAAATATCAGGATTGCAAATTAAATAGGAACGGATCAACTTTCATTGTTATCTTTTGAGGAAGTAGGAAAATGCAGGACTAGCTGTGACATATGAATTTGCCTCCTTCTAATGCTTAGACCAACATAGACCCTCACTTTAGTATGGCCTAATTCACAGACATGTTTTTGCTGATAATTGCAGCTGTAGGAGATCTTTTTATTGCTATTTAGGATTTTTAGAGAGTATTATAGACTGTATTATGAAACTGCTGATATAAAACAAGGACTGGATGAACAAAACCTAGGGTGACTTCATTGGGTTGTCAAAAATCCATATTCTGATAAGGCCTATTGTATTGCTTTCTTTGTGCATGAAGAAGCTAATGAGGGACAATATGTACATAGTCTATTATTAAGTCCCTTTAAAGAGGAGAGAGAAGAGAAGCAGGCATGAGGATCCTTTCTGTCTCACCAAAGAGAACAGCACTTGGTCAATGAGCACTTTAATTAGGTTAATTTTTGGATGAATTTATTGATCAAGATCAATCTATCTGAGGTATCAAACAAGTTGTAGCTTGTTTTGCTATGTTCCTGTATGATGTATGTTCCTTAGCAATGGTTTTAACTTGCCTCATCTCTGACTTCCAAAACTGCCTTGTTCATCTAATACAATTCCTGATAGTAATAACTTTCTTTGAGTAGTTGTGAGAAAGTCTACTACTCCCAAATTATACTTTTGCATTTATCTAGTCTTTTTCTCCTAGACTGCTCAATGCTCCACTGTCCATTACCTAGATAATCCATTTTAACACTTATGCAAAAGGCTGTATAATTTGATCTTGAAATGTTTCTATTTATATTGAATTCTTGCAAAGCCTGACCTTGCTTCTGGAGGTTCCCCAGGTCCAGTCCATCTCTCTGAGCACACAAGGTCAGAAGTCATGCAGGTATTCCAACACTGACCATCTCTAACTTTTGCTACAAAGTAATGATTTAAGCAGAACAACACAAGGATTGAATATGTTTTCTCACAGAAGTTACCTACTGCCAGTCAGACGTTCTCTGGACTTGGAGGCTCATGATTTAAAAATTCAACATCCTCCGTCCCTCCCTCCNCCTTCCTTCCTTCCTTCCTTCCTTCCTTCCTTCCTCTTCCTCTTCCTCTTCCTCTTTCAGCAACTTTTTCTTTTACAGTATGGATCTTCACATTCTATTCTGAGCAAATTATTTTTTCTTCTCTTACTCTGAACAACTGGAGAGGGTTTTTCTTTAAACTTACAACTTTTCTCTGAAAATCCTTTGATTGGTTTCATTCAGCCACCTTCCATACCTGTTGCCTGGCCCACTTTTCTGACACTGAGTTCTGAAAAACTCTTAAACTCATAGGATTGTCTATTTATAGTTTATTTATACTACTATTGCATTGTTTCATATAAAAGTTTAAAAGGAAATAAATAAGGCTCCATATAAGGCTTGCAGCCTGTGATAGAGTCCTTCAAATCAGTTAGAATTATTACCTTGCACCTTGACAGGCTTCCCAAACTACCACAAAAGTAAGGAAATCAGAAAAATTGAATGCTATAGGAATGAAAGATCTATACTGAAATTGTTTTTGAAGATCACTTTTTCTTTGAAATTCAGTTTTTATCCCTTAATATCTAGATATTTAGCCACACAATATACAAATATAATTCAGTGAATTGGTCTTGTACAGGCACACCTTCCCCACATTCCTGGCACTTTCAATACAGAAGTCCTTACATTTTAAATAATCTGGGGCATCTACTGCAATGGGAAAAGTACCATGAAGACAAAGAGCATGTCCAGGAGGAGAGGAGAAAAAAATGCTATATAGAACATTAAATGTATCTCCTACATGTGACTGAGATGAAATCAAATTTCACCACCAATGAAATTGCACTGAAGTTCTAACCCATGGGCTGGCTGTCAGGACAACAGGTAATTTTGAAAGAGGCAAGTGTGTTAGAGCACTGCTGTCACATCTAGCAGTGCAGAATGCAAGTGAAACCCAGGAGACCTTGGTTATCTTGTGGGCTTACTGAACTTTAAAGATGAAAATGCTTAGCTTAGGGCAAGACTGAATAATTGATTTTACCTTTTTCTAGTCAAAAAGCAAGTTGAAAAGGAAGCATAAAATATATTTTAAGTTGAAGTAAATATTTCATTAAACAGGTACTTTATTTCACTACCAGGTGAGAAATGCAGTCCTATATAATTAAATACATAGATTTTTTTTCAGTATCTAAATTAGTATTTGGATGTAAAAACTCAATTAATTTTGAAGACTTCAAAATTTAGTAAAAATATTAGTAAAATATATCACCTAATGAAAATAAACTTGTAAATCAAAGGAAGCCAAAGTAATTGGATTTCAGGAAAGCTTTTGGTACTGTCGCTAACAGTATCCCGGTGGACAAAATATCCAGCACACAGCTGGATAAACATCATGTGGTGGGTGAGCAGTTGACTCATGGGTCAAGCCCAGAGGGTAATAGTGAATGGGGAGACATCAAAATGGTGACCTGTCACTAGTGGGGCTTCATCTTGGGCCCTGTGCTCTTAAACATCTTCATAAATGATTTGGACACAGGACTGGAAGGGAAACAAGCAAGTTTGCAGATGACACAAAACTGGGAGGAGCTGTTGACTCCCTCAAAGGTAGGGAGGCCCTGCAGGGAGACCTCAGAAAATTAGAGGACTGGGCAGTCATCGACTATATGAAGTTCAACAAAGGGAAGTGCTGGATTCTGCACTTGGTATGGGGCAATCCTGATTATTGTGTACAGACAGGGGAATGAGATGCTGGAAAGGGTCCTGATCAACAGCACGTTGAATCTGAGTCAGCAGTGCCCTGGCAGCCAGGAGGGCCAACCATGTCCTGAGGGGCATCAGGCAAAGCATCACCAGCCAGTTGAGGGAGGTGATTGTCCTGCTCTGCTCTGCTCTGCACTGGTGGGGCCTCACCTGGAATATTGTGGCAGTTTTGGGCACTGCAATATAAGAAAGATATTCAGCTATTAGAGTGTGTCCAAAGGAGGGCAACAGAGATGGTGAAGGACCTTGAGGGGAAGCCGTATGAAGGGTAGCTGAGGTCACTTGGTCTGTTCAGCCTGGAGAAGAGGAAACTGAGAGGAGACTTCATTGCAGTCTACAACTTTTTCATGAGGGGAAGAAGAGAGACAGGCACTGGTTTCTTCTTTGGTGACCAGTGACAGGACCTGAGGGAATGGCTTTAAATTATGTCAGGTGAGGTTTAAGCTGGTTACCAGGAGAAGGTTTTTCACCCAGAGGGTGGTTGGGCACTGCAACAGCTCCCCATGGAAGTGGTCGGAGCACCAAGACTGACAGAGTTCAAGAAGCATTTGGACGATACTCTCAGGCACATGGTGTGACTCTTGGGGATGGTCCTGTGCAGAGTTAAAGAGCTAGACTTGATGACTGTTGAGTTGGATGGGACCTACAACATATTCTGTGATTCTGTGAAATCGTTTTATTGATCTGAACTTCGGACTTTTTTGTATTACTGATAGAATGAAAAAATAATCCAGTTTTTTCTATTATTTTTTCCCATGACATGAGGGTAAAATTATTTTTACTCTTTAAAATACTTCATTTAAATATTTAAGTCATATTATATGAAATATTGACAGAGTGTATAGTTAGATATTCACATTAAAATATATATATTTCTTTATTTTGTATCATACAAGGTAGTTGTTAATCACACAGTTAAGCTGTAGAAGGGTTAGGTGGACCTTGTGCAAAAGATGGTGAGGAGATAGGCTGATTTAGGGATTTGTCTTTTTGTTCGAGAGACCTTTGGTAGCTGGAAGACTTAAGCTTGGATTTCTTTCCCTCTCCAGCCTTGCAGAGCAGTTAACTCCCTGAAAAAATAACATTTTCACAGATGACCTTGGAGGCCCCATGAGGCGGAGATGAGGCAAGCCTTGAAGGGCAAGAAGGCTTGAAGGGGAAAATGTTTTGCATTCTTTCATGCCTTGTGTACATGTGTCATTAAATTTAGCATTCTCACCTTTGAAAAATAAATTTTTCCTAATTTCTTCCAGTGCCTGGCATTTTGGGGGTGCCTATGTTATCTTCCTTTATGTAAACACTTTTTGCCCAACTCTATTTTTTCCCATCTTCATGTTGTCTCTTTGGCTTGACTTTGGTTCAGAAAAAATGCTGTAGCATGTACATAAGTGCGTGCCATAGCTCATAAAAGATGGATTTTCATATTGCTAGTGAATCAAGTTTCCTTTCTTGTGTTCAGTTGCTCACAAGTAGTATAGGTCAGCTTTTAGGCCATATCAGTACCTTTTCAGGAAAGCAAAGCATCAGAAACTTTCACCTTGCAAGCCACTTGACTCCTCTGTCCTTTCTGCATGTGGTTTTTCATTCCTGTTAGCGTTAAAAAGTTAAAGTGCATCATACTGCTCCAACCATGTTGTAGCCTCCCGGACAGGCTATTTGAAGTCTCAAAAATGATAAGCTCTTGTGCAGTAAGATGAAAAAATGCCAGCAGACAAAGGTAAAAGGTAACTAGTGGACCATGGGCTTAGGAAGCAAAGTTAAGGAATTTTAGGTCCTGCAAATGAGATATCTGAAGGAATAGATGTTTTTTGCTCACATTTTTATGCAATACAAATGGTTCTTTTATTACCAGGATGCAGCTATACATGGGTTCTGCCTTGTTGTTATTATTTCATGGGTGTATTCCAGAGAGCTGTGGCCTGTCATTTAAGACTTGCCCTGTATTTGTATCATGCTGCTTTTGTGTGTCTAGGTCAGTTGGGCATTTTGAGATCCTTATGTATTCAGCTGAAATCTGAGAAAAGCCCTCTGGGACTTTATGGGTTTGTTTTTGTGTTCTGTCTTTTTGCTGTGAATGTTTCTTTAGTTGTATAAAATCAAAAAACTCTTTGTTTACTTTCTGACAAGGGATTAGTTTCATCTAGAGTAAAAGAATGCTTTGAATAAGCTTCTCCTGCTAACACTGATGAGGATCCTAAGCTCCAAGTCCTTAAACCTTTTATGTGAAGGGATCAGTGGGGATCTTTAAGTTGACTAAACTGATGGAGATTACTCTATCGAACAACTCTCAAATAGCTGAAAAGGTTAGACATATGTTTAAGACAAATGTACTTCAGCAGAGTAATTGGAAAGCAATTGCAATGTCAAAGAGTTACATAATATGCTGAATTATAGTGAAAATTGCATAGATTTTGCATAAAATTTTAGCTGGAATTTAATGTGCTGCATTTTTTCTAGTTTCTATGGAATGTCACTTTTTAATTATAAATAATATAAAGATGTTACCCATAAGATAATTGGATTAAGCTGTAATTTAAAAAAAAAAAAAAAAAGCTGCTATATCTAGGTACCTAAAATAAGACAATGTTATGTGTTCATATAGTAAAACCAGTCTCAGAATGATTCAAGAAAGATTGTTATTCTGGAATCCTATATTACCTCTTTTTGTAGTATATTATCATGGAAGTTACTGTGATCAAATACTTACTTAGCTTCCAGTGATATTTTATTCAGAACTTTAAAGTGGAATGACGGAAGGAAATTTTTAATAATGAAAAAGGTTAATAATGAAAAGGTAACTAAAGGCCTTTAAAAATTGCTTAAACCATACTACGCATATTTTGTTTCTTCACGGAATGCAAAATATATACTGGAAAGTTTTTATTGTATTTTAAGAAGCTGAAATGAGTTTTGCTACATACTATCAGAAATCCCAAAACTACTGGGACACTCATGTTGGCGTGTAGACTTACACACAGGGGAAACCCAAGGCTGCCCTCTAATGGCACCTTCGTCAGTGATCCAATATAGCGCGGCTCAACAAAACTACCTTGTAGCAAGGCAAAACACCACTATCTGGTAGTTACCGTAATGTAGGTTACACAAACCAACTGCAGTAATTATAGTTCTTTTTTATTTCTGCAGAACACCTGTACATACTTTTTCTCAAGAGAAGAAATGGTTGAAAATGTCTGTGGCGATTTCAATACTGTAGAGTTCACAAAGGAGAAAATGGTTTTCACTCTTCATAAATCATTTTTGTATGAAAAATAAGAGAGAAAGACAAAGGTACCTAATTTCTGAAGCAGTCGGCTCTGCTCTTTGCTGAAATGAATTTAATTTTTTCAGTGCACTGCAATTAGAGGTTATTAGGAGAGTGATTATGACTGTGCTTTTTTATGTCTTCATCTATACTAGAGCTGTTCACTTCTATCTATGGGGTATCATCCCAAAGAAAGGAAAGAGCATACTCTGTCAGGACTCCAGACAAGCTACTGCCAACTAGTGCACACCTGTGTGCTGGGTGTGAGCTTTACACAGGGTCCAGAAAGCAAAAAAAGAACCTAATTCACTGTAATTCTGCTGGGGGCAGGGGGGGAGGGGTGGTGGTAGTGTTTCATTTTTGGAGCTTCTTTTGAGCCTATGAGAAAAAAATTTCCTTTTGATGGGAAATGTCCCTGCAATATTGCTTCAAAATGAGCAACACAGTCTTATTTGGCACTATTGTTCAAAATAAATAAAAAGAGAAGGGGTTGGTGAAATGGGATTATAAAGAGCATTCTCATTATTTTTGAGTATTTAAATAATGTCTTTTTAGACACTTTTGTTTTTTTAAGTTCTGTTGTTTGACTCTGAGACATAATTTCTGGTAGTAGAACATGAGCAAACAAACATATTCCCGTGATTTTAAATGGCTATGTCTTTGCAGAGTGCATTCATTTGATCAAATGTGACTTCTGAAAGAATCACAGTGATGCTGGCAAATAACACTGGCATTTTACTTTGTAGACCTTTTTGTGTACCTAAGAAAATTTTAGTGTATTACTCTCACCAAAGCCATCTGTTGGTCTGGAAGAGACATGCTAGATCGAGCCCAAACTGAAACTTGGGAGCAGATGTAAAATGTCTCATGCTCCCTTGTAAAATTAGCAGTATTTCTAATGAAAAGCTGCACTAGCATTGAGTTAATTCACTTTTTCATTCTTCCAGAGGAAAAAGGGGTGCACAGTAATAGAGTGGTAAGAGCTGTGTTTGTGCTTATGCCTACTGCAGGAGCAGGAAGATGACATGAAGTACATAGCTCAGAAATGCAGAGCCTTTCATGAGTAACCCTATAACTTTGTAGGCTTAACAGAACCTTTCCTCTGAGTACTTAATCCTGTGTGGAGTTTTCATGCTTTTTCCATGCATCATCTGGGAGATTATAAACCTTCTAAGTATTAGGAGAGTGAAAACTGCAAACTGCCTAAATTCAAAGTCATGATCTGTAAGTAATTCCTAAAACTTTACTGGTGTGAGAATATGACTTAAGTGTTGCAAACAGATAGGAGGATAGAGAGAAGGTAGATACAAAGATAAAAAAATAATGTTACTGCATACTGACATGATAGCTACTCTCTGTTTTCCTATGTTCTTCCCCAGTCCATTTTGAAAGACAAAATTGTTTAAAAGGATGTTTCATTGTACAACCTTTTTTCAAATTAATATTTCTTGTAAAGTAGAAGCTATGTAACTTTCTAATTTGTGTCACACCAGTTGGACACACAGGGTAATAGAAGTTAAGAAGAAACTTTCAATTATGTTTAAAAAAATTATTCTATTATGTTAAAATAAAAACAGAAAAAAGAATTTACTGAAACAAGGGTGTAACAGTGAGAACCTTGCAAGATCATAAGCTGAAATTTATTTATCATCGGAAAAGTAGTTTTACAAAACTTTTGCCAAAATAGGGGCTACTTCTGAGTTTACGGAGGCACAATCTGGCCATTGGTCTGTCAAGGGCACTGGAGCTGAGAAGAGAAATTTTAGAACTCATTTTGAATATTTTCTTTTTGTGAAAATTAGGTACCAAGTTAATGTAACCTTGATTTCTGTAGATGCTAGACAACTGTGAGTATGTAAGTTTGATTCACTCAATGCTTCATGTTGATAGCATTTCAATGAGATAGTGGAAAAGTGTTTACACTGCTTACGCTGGGTGTTTAAGGTAGCTTTCCTGTTCAGGGAGACAGAGACAGTCTCCCTGAAGACCATACTTATGACTTCCCCTACCCTCAGGCTGCATTTATGCAGACCCCTGCTCTGACATACCAACTGCCTGTGTCCCTGGGGCCCTCATGGACCCATGTTCTCTCCTTCCATTACCAGGTTGTGGCCTCAATGTTCTGCCCTCCCCTGTGCATTTCCAGGGCATTTGCTGGATGATTTAAATCACTCCGAGGCAGCTGTGGTTTTTTGGTGTTTGTTTGGTTGTGGTTTTTTCCCTAAAACATTCCGGTTTTATTAGGTTAAGTGATCTCACAGAGGAGTCAAGTAGGCTATAGAGGTCAGCATATGGAAATGGGGCCTACCCTTCCAGGACCTGTAAACTTTTATGCCAGCTTGTTATGTCCCTTGAAAGTGTACTCCAAATCATCCTGGCTGAATTCCACGCTGCCTTGCCCTCTGATGGGGATGCTGCTAAGGCTATTTGGCTTCCAATCTCCATGCCTTAGTTAAGCAGCATTAGTATTCCTACACCCTTCCCCCTAAAAACCTCAGCAAACAAGTTGTTTTGACAGTCTTGAACTCTGTCACTCTCTGCAGTTGATGACCTCTTTCTAATCTACGTGAAGTCTTGAACCACTAACCTTGTGTAATTTGTCATGTAATTGCAGCTACTCCCTGGAATGTTGTACAATAATTTTGATTATTTTAATCATACCATTTTAATTGGCTTTATGAATGATACTCTTTAAAATTGAAAAATAATTATGGAGTGTAATTTAAATTGAGAAAGAGTATATAGCTCATAATAGTGAATGAATAATACATTTACTTGACCTGAAGCTTTTTCAGTGGGGGTACAGTGATACTGACAGTTTCTAATATGTTTTATGCTCTTAATTCTTAGAACAGTGGGTTTTGAGGTTTGGGGGATTTGGATTTTTTTTTCAGTGCCAAGTTTCCCTACCTTAAAGATTAAAAAAGAAGAATCTCTGAGGCACTTCTCTGTAAAATAATGAAATTATCTGCTTGCCTAATGCAGGCCCGTAGATCTGCAACTAGTATGATAATATAATTATTCTGTTGGTCTTCCCTATATATGAGCTAAATTATTTTTTCCTTTCTTTAGAAAAATTATTCTGAGGTCAGGACACAGCTGTAAGAGATTGGTTAAATTTTAGGTCAAATTATATTTCGATAAAAAGCTAAGGGGCAGATCTTTCGCAGCCTATCAGCTCATAAACATTACAGTTTTGTTGCTTATTTTCTGTATGCCTGGAGAGTTGTCTCAGAGATGGACTGTGCTTACTGTACCTGCATAGCACATTGACACTGTTGTAGTAAGCTACTATTACCCAGAGACTACATTAGGGATACTGTGTAGTTACAATGCAAGCTGCTTTCCAGCAAGATTCCTTGTACTTCAAAGTCATAGTATCTTTTGACAAAAAAAAAAAGGTTATTTATCTTTGCAAAATCTGACCTGATACAACTGGATTGAAATGAAAGCTGACTTTTTATGTAGTGACTTATGTGACACTTTTGTAAATCCCACTCTTCAACAGTGCAGTGCTTCCATGCTAAGCATCTAGTGTTCATTTCATTATTCTGATTCCATTTTCTCCTAATATGAAATTATATTTGGGATATTTTTATTTCTTAATTATTAGATACAGCCTCCCTTCCCAATAATATCCCCCACTCATGCCCCTAAGCCTCTTTATATTCTGAAGCTGTATTTTTTTTTTGATGTGTTGGTAAAATTAGCTGGTAGGTAGGTGTTGCAGTAGATTAACTGTCAAGACAATGGGAGGACAGACATAAATTTATATCATATCTTGATCCTATCATATAGTTAAAGATTAGGCCAGCAATTTCTGACATTTCCTCTGCTTCAATGTCTCTAACAATATGTTATTGGACTTTCTATTAATTCCATATGTTCTAATAAGAAACAATAGGTAGGAACAAGTACGTGAGAAATGTGTTTATTAAAATAGCATATGAAAGCAAATAAATGGTTTTTTAATTAATAATTTCCCAAGCATTATTTTATTTCGTTTGTGGGTATAGTGAGAACAAACTAAAGGTATGTACTACTTCTTCATAGAACTGTAGTCATTACTAACTTTAGTAGGCATAGTTTAGCCATTATTCTTTACATCATTGTTACCACCTTGTTCAAATCTACCAGAATTAAAATTTATTTATGTTACAGTAATTACTCTGGCTGCATATAGGAATGGAATAGGACTTGGATATTAAGACTAAACTAGGCTAATACACCTGTGAGAACATTAATAGGTCTGTTATGACACTTCTCCTGTCAGAGTGGTGTTGTCTATATTTATAGATTATATCGCCCAAATGAATATATCTGTTTCAAGACAGATGGGAGAGTGGGCACTCTGTACCAGCTGTAGGGAGACAGGCATTAAGCAGCCACAACTTGGTTCCACTGTTATTTGCACATCTTGCCTCCTCTTAGAAGTCACCTTTGTTAAGACAATTGTTCACTTAAGTTCACCTCAATAGGACTTAGTAGGTATTAAAAATAATACATTGAATGAGGTTAAAAGTTCCATACAGAATTCAGTAATGCCTGTATACAAAAATACAGCGTCATAGAGGATGATTTTAGAGCATAATATAACATTAAGTGGATGCCACTCATAAGACGCATAAAGTGCTAGTTAGTAAGATACTTGTTATGATATTT
>WEIV01031092.1:34804-47521 GCA_013390005.1 Calyptomena viridis
CTTTTTGCACATGTCCAAAGTCATTCTTCAGCCTTGCAGTTTAACTCCTGCAAAAACACAGAAGTGAAGCTCTCTGAAAGGGATGGCTGGCCAGCAGCAGTCAGCCCTGTTCACAAATGCTGCCTGCTGCTCTGCTTCTACCTCATGATTTTATAGATCCCTAATCCGCAGGATCCTTCTTAATCCATCCCTGCCAGCTTTCATTTTTAAGGTTTTACTGTAAGGTTATACCACATGTACAGACCTTGAACTAACTATAATATTTGCAAACAACATTTTTATACATTCATCATTCTGACCTACAACATTCTTCTCTTCAGAAATATCTCATCTGCTATTAACAATGGAAGTGTTTGGGGCTCTCTGTACTGTCTATACTCTTCAATATTGGTGATACCATGGACAAAGTCCAATTAAGAATGAAGTCCCATTGTTCCAGGCAGGGTAAAAATGTAGTCCTGGCTACAAAGAGTGCAAAAGCAGAAGACAATACATTACTGTGTGAGACATGTAATATCTGTTGTACTTGGAAAAAATGGATGAAACTTCCAGGTTTTTAAGGCATTTTACATGTTTTAAAATTGAGTTTGTCAGCAGTGATGTCTCTTTTTTCTAGAACTATGATTTGTACTCTAAAATCTCAATATGCAGAAGTAATTTAGCAAAGACAAAATTCTATTAGATAGCAGTGACAGAAGCATGTATTTCACAGGATAAGAATATTATTTTATCATCACCTCATGCTTTGGAACTTTTGGAGGTCTATAAATTGTAGTGTATTAACTCCACAGAAGGATATTTATTCATTACAGTTCTTGGGGGGACAGTCTCGCTTCTCTCTTAAAAATAATGAGGTTAGTGCTGATTATTCTGACAACAAGATATTTGTCTATTAAATAATCTCAAGCACTAAAAGATTATGAAATCCACCATTTGGAAGCTATTTGTTAACTTTTCCTTTGCATCTGTGGATTAGCAGCACTGAATATATCTATTCTATCTCCATTTAGTGGCAATAACATGTTAAGCAGAAGTACGCATTTCTGATGGCTTAAAATTTTAATCACCAATGTATTTTGGATAGTTGACAAAGCTCTATTTTGGAAACTTTGGAGAAAGGTTAAATTTTTTTTTAATCTGAAATTCCCTTAAAATTTTGCCCAGTCATTAAAAGATTTCAAGAACATCTCTTGTAACGTATGTTGCCCTAAAGCTGGAAATCATGTTTCAGAACACATTTATAATAGTAAACTGGAACAATACTTATGAAGAAATAAAACCTGCAGTTTGTCTGTCTCTTAGTTGATTGCAAATAGGTAAAAAACTGAGACAGGAGCTCTGGTAATTCATAAGTTCATTCATAATATTCCTGAAGTTAATATGTTTCTTGTCTCCCTTCTCCAGAACTGATGAACTTGCTCCTGCTAATCTTGAAAGTCAAAAATGAGTGAGCTTCATTCATGTTTTTCTATTTATTTTGGATTTCTATTGATACAACACACAAATCTGTTTGATTGGGTTGCTCTTTTGGTTTCTCAATATGCATCCAGTCATATCAAAAGCAAAATTTTGGAAACCCTAAAGCCATTTTTTGTGTATGTTCTTTTCATCCATAATAACATGGTTTTGAGAATTTGCAGTCTGCATCTTCCTCTTTACTGAAGTTCAAATACTCAAATCACATACTTTGAAGGAGTTGACTTGATTGTATTAACTGCATTTTGAATTTAGCACATTTGGAGCAGCTTTCTCACATGAGTGGCATGGTTTAATTCTACACTGCATGCAAGGGTTTAGTGTTCATATTCTATATGACTTAAAATTCAGGAGAACTGCTTCAGAGCAGTAGCTTCTTTTATTCTTCTGACAGCTGTATTTCTTATCTGGATCATTATATGCAACAGAACATTAATTTGCAACATGTGATGCTGTCATTATTGAAATTATATGATTAAAAGTGAAGCCCTGTACTTAAATATAAGCTACATATATAGGTAAAAACAACCATTGTGTTTGATTTCCCATTGGATTAGTCAATATTACTTATACTAATAATTATAATATGAGTTGCAGTGTATATTCTAATACAGTGTAAGGTATAAACCCTGTGACGCAATGCCAGAAACCTGATGAAGCAAATGTTCAAAATATAAGGGCTTTGTGTACTGTGTTCACAGTGCTGACATCTTTTTTTAAAAGCTTTACTCAAGAATCTCCATCTACATTTTTTTAAATGCAAGTTTCTGTCTTTTTTAGTTTTGAAGGTTGTGGAAAGAGTCAATTGAGTCATCAGACATCTTAGAAACACCTAATATGAGGTGCGAATAATTTCTTCTTCTCTTTTGGAATCCCATGAGTTTACACAGCTAACTATAGTCCCAAGCAAGCTAACACCTCAGCAGAGCATGGCACAGAGCAGTGTGGAAATTCCTCCTTTGTATACAAAGTCAGGTTATTTTGTGGTTGTTACTAGGTTACTAAGCACTTCTTCTTCATAGGCATCATCCACCACTGGTACAGCTATGCTGCTTCCTATTCTGAGGTTAGGTAATTCAGGACAGATTCAGCATTCTTCTATGGCTAGCATATTTTTTTTGTTTTTGTGTCTGATTGGTACAGTCTGGGCTGGGCTTCCTTTTAATTCATACTCTTTGACTGCCTATACTCATAAGGAGTTATAAGTCATAAAAGGTACTTTTTGGTCTGTGTGCAACTCACACATACACTCAGGGAGCAGGAAGCTCCAGATGGACACACCAAAGAAATGTATTCAGCATGGAAACCTGAGCAGCACCTGAAGCTTGGGGGCTGCTGGCACCAGCTGCAGATACATATCTTTACAGGCACATTCTATTGCCAGGCTACCTAGTGATAAAACCAGATCAGAACTTAGCAATTTCCCATCTAAAGCCTACTGATTAATACTGCTATATGTGAGCAGGGTATTCTTGTTTTTCTAATGTAAAAGTTAACAAAATTTCATCATTGTGTAAACACTGTGAAAGAAAAATTAGCTTTCCCATCTGGTTTCCTCTGACTAACATTTCTTCCATCACATGTTTAACACTAAGCCTCTCTGATGGAATTAAAAATAGATGGCTACAGAGGAGTATACATCTATTAGTTAACACTCAGTCTTTTAAACTTACAACCATAAAATCACTGGAGTAACAGACCCAACCAGGTGTATATATGAGTCAGCTTTTCATTAAAGGCACCAATTGTTCTGTTTCTGTATCTCATGCTTTTGGCAAAATTCTGTTGGGAAGTTCAAATATCAAGATAAATTTATGAGTCTTACTCACAATGGAAAAGTGAAAAGGGTTAATTTTAATTCCTCAGGAGAGCGAAAAGCAGAAGTTTTCATTTATTTTGAGTCTCATACCGACTTATCACTGCAGTATCTGATCACCTCAGATCACTATTGTAGTGACAGTGAATAACTGATCTTTTTGTTTGTCAGCTGATAGTAAAATGAAAGAAATGAAAACCATTCCACTCTAAGCTTGTCACAGCCTAAAGGGTTGTCTGGCCTGTGGGTGTGTAGAGATCACACCTGCGTATTTGTGGGCCATAGAGGCTATATCCTTTAAATCTTGACTTTTTAGAGGTTATCACAAATGTCACAAAAGTAAACACTAACAACTATACCTACAATTAATAAAGAAAATATGCATCCACCTATTACCAATTATCAGCAATCAGTAGTATAGCAGTGATCAATAATGGCAATATTCATTGCAGCAATCAAGTGTATGTATAAAATACTATGTATTGCTACAAACTTAGAACTGGAGAAACAAACGTCACTAATATAACAGCAAATATGACAGATTACTAATATGTATATAGGTATGGTACCAAGCACATTAAGCAGATTCCAGAAGGGGCCAAATCATCCCAGAGGGGAGGACCAACCCATTCCAGAAGGGGATCCAAACCATCCCAGAAGTGAGAGGCCAAAAGGAATCGACCCAAATATTTTTTTTCCAGACTGTTTTCCTGTTCTTGCAGTTAGAATAGCCAGTGACAGTTCCTGATTTTTACTTTCTCTGAATATTTTCCCCTTTTTCCAGACTACTTTTTATGCTTTCAGACAATAAGTTGCCATTACAGCTCGTTGGTTTTGTGCTTATTGATAGTATCTCAGGATGTCTCTGGTTTCTATGTACCCAGCTGTGCTTCAAAGGTGTGCTTGTCAGGGCTGCTTCTGGTTCACGGGTGAGCATGTTCTCTCTCAGTAGTTCGGCAGACATTTTCTTCTATTTAATAATTTTCCCTTCTTTTATGGTCACTTTTATGGCTGCTCAGATCAGAGCTGTAAGTGCAAGTTTTAATTGTTCAATTAGTAAGAACTTTGTGAGAAAAAAGTGACATACTTGGTTACAAAGCTGATAATTTATGTAGGTAATTTAAGTAAACTAGCAGTGTGTGATAGGTTCTCTTTTTTACCTATTGTTTAGTAGCTGTGACTTTGATCCAGGATCAGGCATTACATCCAAGCAGCCTTTAGACTCCTTCTTTGCTTAGGAACATTTGCCATCTTCTGGAAGAAGGTACAACAGCCAGGCTATCCTGTGACTTGTGCTGATCTCCTGCTTGCACCGAGTCATCACATGTAACAACTGAGTAAGACGAGGATGAAAATCCAAGTGTACCATTACTGTGGGAAGTGCCCCAACCAGTTTGAAAATCAGTTTCTCTTCAGAAGGAGATAAACTCATGTAAAGGAGAATAATTACAGTAGGAATTATGGAAGTTCACAAATTTTGTGATCTTAATCCTATGGTCTTTCACCTGAGTGGCCACAGACTTTGGTTCCTATCTGCATTTTGGAAATGGTGGAGACATGACTGCACTCCCTGTCGTGTAAATCCCCCAGCTGTTTTGTGGATGGACACAGGGCTCTCAGTCTTGTATTGGAAATGCTCTTATTAATTAAGACAGAAGTAAAGGAGGTCACAGTGGAGGACAGGAGACAGGCAGCTTTAGTACTTGAGTGCTAACTAAACTCACACTGGAATATCACGTACATAATTTTCTTTTTTAAATAACAACTTAGTTGTTTATAACAGAATTTCAAGTATATCAAAACTGTGGAACTGAAGAATCTGCATAACAGCATAAACTCTCTTAAACAAATTTGCACATAAAATGCTTTAGTTTTAGTTTTACTGAGATGATGATTGAAACAGAATATGTTTTCAAAACAAATTGTCATGAAATCATAACTATGATTTCCTTAAGATTCCTGTCTTATTGTAGAAACATTGAGGTATTTCTCCACTATACACTGTTGGATTATTCAGTATCCCATAGGGTTGCAAAATGTATTGAATTTTTTTTTATCTCATAGAGGCTTGTCATTAATCCTATCATTGTATTTGAGATTAGTTTGGATTAGTAAAACAATAAAGCTGTTAAAATTGCATCAAAAAAGCTGTTGACAAAAATGGTGTGATTCTGAACTAGACGAGACAGTACTTCCATCAAGTATGGCTACATGACACTCATAGCTAAGACTATCAAAGGAATATATATTGGATATAATGTATGTGTCTTTGTTCCACAACTATTATCATGTTAATGATTAAGACCACTGCACTTCTGACTCATTAACCATGTCTTCTGCAGTGTTAATCATGTATTCCTTTGATTCACACAAGTACATATGCCAAGCCATTGTCTGGAGATAGTGTTAGTTAATACACATATGGTGAAATTCTTCATAGCTTTGCTTTTTCATTTTGTTAAAATATACTGTATTTAAACCACTATTTAGTTGATTGCAATGTTAAGTTGAAATATAAAGTATTGATTAAATGATGTCTTTTTGGTGGCTAATTTTTCCTGAGCTTATTTCCTGTGACTACTACTACAATTTTAGGTAATGTTTCCAAAAATTGGAGTGTCCTATATTAATTAATGTAATGAAGCAAAA
The DNA here is from genome assembly GCA_013390005.1 of Calyptomena viridis. Taxonomy (NCBI): domain Eukaryota; kingdom Metazoa; phylum Chordata; class Aves; order Passeriformes; family Eurylaimidae; genus Calyptomena; species Calyptomena viridis. The sequence goes on from WEIV01031092.1 coordinate 40,746, forward strand.
TGCAAGCAATAAATAAATGGAAAAAAGTTAAGAATTAATCATACTTTGAAGTCTTGTGGATGGGTGGGTGGATGGATGGATGGATGGATGGATGGATGGATGGATGGATGGATGGATGGATGGACGGATAGATAGATAGATAGATAGATAGATAGATAGATAGATAGATAGATAGATAGACAGACAGAGAGACAGGTGGATGAATGTGAGAAAAAAACGCCTGTTCCATTTACATAAAATTATGATCATTAGAGAAACGCACCTTAAAATAAGTTATTACTAACTGAAGATAATTTTTAGTTACAAAAGATACTTCATTGCACTACACCCTTCGTTTCGATACTAGTAAGACTAAGTTCAGGAGTCAGCTCTTCAGACTTATATAGAGAACAATCACCCTTGGAGATATTTTCTTTCAGTCAGAGGCAACTCACTAGGAAAACACTTGCATTTAGACATGCAGATTTTGGACTGTGACTGTCCTGTTGGCACTTCCGGCTTTCCACTTTTGGGAACATCATGTTATGGGTCTCCCCAAGGTGTGGACTTGGAAACTGGAAGAGAATAATCTCTGCTTCCCATTCTCCTTCCTCCTATCAAGTTCATGAGCTGTCTTCACTGCTTTTACAATATTCCTTTTAAGACATTCCCGTGAGTCAGCTTAACCAGAATGACTATTTATGCACACTATTAACTGCTGATATGTGCAAGCTGATGCAATTTAGTTCAGACCATACTGAAATAAAAAGATAATTGAATTATTTCAAGTTCTGTGAAGTTCTGTGTATTCCTTTGTATTTTCCACAGGCTAAGAGCTAGCAGTCACCTGCAGTACCTCTTTTGGTAAATTTACTGTCATCTGCATATTTGCAATTTTAATGCTTTGTGAAGTATTAATACCTATGAGACATATTTACTTTTGTGTTTTGTGTGGAATTGTGACATTGCAAGTTACATTAAAGTTAGCCTTTTAACTTCATTTGCAACTGAAATACAGAACATCTTAGTGGAAGGATTTAATATTCGGAGGAATTAGGAGGGAGTTGGTGTTTCCAAGCCAGAATACGTTTTCCACAATTAAAACCTATAACACATTCCTTACACACTGAAAGGAAAATATTGCTGTCACCATTCCTTTGGTGATTGTCTAGACATTTTCTTGGTTTCTGAATGTTAGCAACTCGTATTTTGAAATGGAAACTCAGCTCAGCTTCTTTCTGACAGAGATGTGGTGGGGGCCCCCAGCATAAGAAGGACATCAATCTGTTGGAGCAAGTCCACAGGAGGGCCACCAAGATGATTAGAGAGAGATAGAGTATGTCTTCTATGAGGAAAGGCTAGGAGAATTGAGATTGTTCAGACAGGACAAGAGGCTTCAAGGTGACCTAATTGCAACCTTCCAGTAGGATGCACTGTATAACTATTCTGAATAGTTATATTCTGTATAACTGTATTCTGAATTGGAAGGGACCCACAAGGATCATTGAATCCAAGTCTTAAGTGAATGGCCCATATAGAGATCAAAACCATGACCTTGCTGATTGTTAACACCATGCTCCTACCAACTGAGCTAATCTCAGCACCTGAAAGGAGCCTACAAAAATCTAGAGAGAAACTATTTATATGTAGAGACAAGACAAAGGGGAATGGCTTCAAACTAAAAGAGAATAGGTTTAGATTAGATACTAGATACTAGGAAGAAGTTCTTTACTGTGAAGGTGGTGAGGCACTGGAACAGGTTGCCTGAAGAAGCTGTGGATGCCCTATCCCTGAGAGTGTTAAGGCCAGGTTGGATGGGGCTCTGAGCAACCTGGTCTAGTGGAAGGTCTCCCTGCCCAAAGCAAGCAGTTTGGAACTAGGTGACCTTTAATGTCCCTTCCAACCCAAACCATTCTATGGTTCCATGATCTTCAGCACTTACCAGAAAATCTGCTGTATTTGGCATCTGTTAAAGTTCTCTTTCCTCATGCTTGCCAGTGAGCAGTGATGATGCAGCAATGGTGAGGGAACAGCTTTTCAAAACAAAGTATTATGTTTTGCAGAGAAAAATGCAATCAAATAACAAAGTGTTATTTATTGCCTATACTTGTCATTCCTTAGGAAGCAAGGCTGGTGACTTTTTGGCTGAGAGGACAGTGTTGTATTCAAACCATCTAATTTTAGGCAATCCCCTCAGGTGTTAAGAGTCACTTTTGAAGGTTTTTCTCCCTCAGAGGTCAAGAATCTTGAGCTTCTAACTTCAAGTGTTCTGAATTACATTTGAATTAGATAAGATGTGCAAATAGTTCAATTTTGGCGCAGATTCTGGATCACAGTGGCTATTTGTTAATCTGTGCTCTCTCCATTTCTTCTCTGTAGGACTGGCCTTTTAACCAGTCAGGGTTCTTTGATCTGCCCTTTCTCAACTGTTAGAAAACTTGCCCTATTAACAAAGCTGAGATATTAATTGCATCATGATATCTTACTGTATGTTATAGGGGGATTGTTCTGGAAGTTACTGGCTCACAACTTCTCCCTTTCTAGCTATGTTTATGAACACTTTCTAGATTATAAAAATAATACTTGAGGTACACATAACGTGTATAACATACAGTTGATATCATATGACAATTTATTAGTTGCTGACTTTTCGGTGAGGATATGATGAAAAATTTTGATTTTTTAAAAATAGACATTGTAAAGCTGTATTCTTTGTTTTAGCCCATTCCATTTTTTACTAAAATTACAAAACGTTATTAGTATTATTGTCAGATTCTCATGGCTTAAGTTTGGATTTTTACACTAATCAACAAAATACCTCTGTTTTGCAAACTAGATTCTGTATATTTTATATATGCATTTGTCTACATCTGTAGTTAGGATGCACTCAAAAAGATTGCTTTTGTCTGGACCTGCAGTCTTTCGTGTTGCTCTGTGGGTCGAGAAAAATACACCCAATATATATCCAGTGATGCTTTGATGCTAATTCTTTGGCTGTTAGAGTAAGTGTTACCAGGGTTATATTTTACTCTTTTTATTACATTCTTTTTGTTGTAGTGAGTGAAATGTGTGCTCTTGAATTCAGTGTTTTAAGCTGTGCTGTTGTCCTAGTTTTATTACTATTAATTATTGTTATACTTGAAAGTCTTGTTGCTTGGCTAGGTAAAATAGCTGTATACAGAGAAGCAAGGCTATAGGTATCAGGAAACCTTTTTGTCCCAGAACCATTCCTTGTCACTGCTGCAGCATTAGGGACTAGTAGTACCATAGTAAAGGAAACTGGGCTTGTGGAGGTGCCCAGCTGTCTTGCTCATTTTCCTCAAGTTTCCTGGGGTACACAACTTCAAGCACCTTTGTCATTAGTTTCAACAGATTTTCAACATCAATCTCTGTTTACTTTCATTAAGAAATGTAATTTTTCCAAAGTATTCTACTATATCTGCTCTAATTTATGTTTCAAGTAGTTGAAGGAAATATTGCATATAGAGAAAATAAACAACTTAAAAAACACTTCTCAAAGCTTATCTTTTTCTTGGAGTATTTTAGATTCAGGCTTCCAGTCAGTATGGTTTTGAGTTATAAACTGGCGTCAAAACTGACAGTTGAAAAAGAGCTTTAAAAAGCTTTTGTGGATAAACATGCTGGTTAAATACATAAAGACACACAATCCTCAGTCTGCTGGCCCTCACTTGCAAAATTTTATGTTTAATTTAAATCAAAATTGTTTCAGTTCTTCTCTTTATGATTAGAATTTCGTATCATTTTTGAATGTGTTTTTCTTAATAATGTTTTTCATGAAAGCTTTAGTGGAAAGACTGGCTAGTCTCCCTCTCCCACATGACCAAGTTATCAAATGTAGAAATCTACATTTGAACTATATTTAGTGGAGAGGAATAACCAGTCTTCTGTGCATTTTATCCTAAAATAGTGGTGAAAAATACATTCAGTGCAGGTAGCTGAATATGCAGCTGCATTGTGAGGTGCAGGTTGAACCCTGGATGTCCAAGAGCCCCCGGCAAGGGGCCATGAACTGCCAACCTTGTGCATAAGGGCACAGGGACCTGTGGCCCAGCCAGGGGACTGGACACTCAGAGACACAGCAGGAGCTGGGCACTCAGGAGGGAGAGAGAGACTTTTACGCACTTGGACTGTGAGATATAAAAGCGCAGGGTCTTTGTTCAGGGTCCCTCCTCAGAGTCACCCAGTTCAGCTTGTTCCTTAGTTATTGCACAAAGATTAAATAATTGTGAGGATCTGAACGTCTGAGACTCTGCTGTGGGAATCCTGTGGTTGAGCTGGTAAGGAAACCTGGTCTGACTGTGTGAGTGTGGGGTGTGTAGCTGTGAAGGGACCTCGGTCCCAGCTCAGGTGGTGCCAGTGTGACTGCCAGAGTGGCTCCTGAGTGGTCAGACAGGGAAGTTTCCGTAACAATAGATGAACTTTGGTTATGTATTTTGATTGTGTAGATTTGTTGCATTTGGGTAACTCCTTGAAATCTGTGGAGGAACATATTGCTTCCCTGCCCTGCTTCAATACAAAGAGATGAAACTATATCTAAGGTCTAATGGAAATAATACTTAGTTTTCAATCCCATAGATACATTAATTTTTTAATTCTTTCAAAAGGTAGCAAAAAAGAGGCATCTGTTTTGCCTCTTCCTCAATTACAGCTTTTTCTTTATTTTCTGCATGAGTGCCTTCACCTTCTCTCCATTGATATCCTCCACCTTTGGGCTGTCTTTCCAAGGTGTAGTTTTGCTGCCTGCATCTGCCACTGCTCATTTTTCAAATGACATTAATGTGAAGCTGAACTGATTTCTGACATCTGGCTGTTGCCAAAAGCATTATGAAGAGCTGAGAAAAAGACCAAAATCTTGTTAATTTGTCTTTGCTGCTGCTCGGCAGCATCATAAGCAGCCTCAGTTCCTGAAACTGTGTGTAAATCGTAAATGTATCACTGGACTACTGTATGTTTGTTTGGTACTTGGATGTCTTTTGATATCTCAAAAAAGCAAGGGAGCTAGGGAGCTAGTTAAAACTGAGCCCCAAGAGCAGAGAGAAAAAAACTAGCTAGAGAAATTTTTTCAAAACAATTCTACTGTTTCAAGGTCAATTTTGCTCAGTTGCTGTGCAGTTTTGGTTTTGTTTTTTTTTTCCGGCGGCCTGGGCCGGAAAAATACTGCTTCTGAATTCTGTGAATTAAGCTTCTATAATCACATGGAAAAGCAAATAGAGCAAATAAAGCAAAACCAGGGAAATGTATGGAACCAATGTACACATATCCCAAGCATACATTGTTTATACACATATGAAACATTCCCTTCTGCCTTTGTTCATAGAAGAAATATTCTCAGAGCTATACTTGCACTGTACCTAGCAAATATAGTGACAAGTTATAATATAAATTATTTCAATTGGTAATTGCTGTAAGATAGCAGGAGTGCATGTGATGGCCCTGACCTATTCAAGACCTGTACAGTGAGACATATTTCTTGGAAGCTGGCCCAACAGAGTAGCATTAAATCCCCAAAGAATTAGCACTATCATATGCCTGTCCCACTTGTATCTTCAAGAGCAAGCTGAATTTTTTTGGCAATGTCTGCTATAGAAGAGAGAAGGATAAATATCTAAAAGAAATGACTGAACTAAGAACAGTTCTACCAAAACACTTTGCAGACTGCACTTATCTATGTATCTGTACATTTTTTTTCTCTGAGAGGACAGACTATGAGAAAACTTTATGTGCAACAGTGTTAGCCATATTTGCTGGACTTGTAGAATATGGTTATAGTTATAAAAGTGGTACCAGTTGCTCCTTTTTGTTTGCTCAAGCTCATAGAGAATGACTGTGTCCCAGAATCCTCTACAGCCTAGACAGAGCAGAACGTCTCTCAGGAGTGCAAGAAGGTGCTGCATTCTGCACTCACCCAAAGGCATGTTTCCTTCTGCCTCACTCAGCTTCCAGGTGATCAGAGGATGAATTGTCCCTCTGAAGGAGACTTGACGTTCTGGCACATGCCTTCAGGGAAGTAAGGGAAATGTGCATTACTACAAAATAAAATTGTGATTCACTGTCCTGCTTTTTTTCCTATGTAGAAATCTGAGGATTGGAACAGAAGTAGATTTTGAATAGGCTTCACCTGACTTTTATGGGGCAATCAATGTTGTATGCTGCTGTAGAAAACAATTTTGGCATGCTTTTAGGTTTGCTGTCTGCTATAGGCATACAGTAAGCATGAGACTACAGGGCACAAATTAGATCAAGTTTGAATCATTGAATGTTTTCACAATTTCAACTTAGTTTTGCCTTTATCAAAGCTCTTACAGTCCCTGTGATCCATGTCCTGTTTTTGAGATTTCTCTCTCTCACAAGATCTGTGAGATTTCTGAAACCTATGTAGGATCCTCAGGTGTGCTCAGGCTCTATCTAACCTGGATCTTTCAGCAGGTCTGATATCCAGGGACAATGTGCACAGTTTAGCATCAGTCTTAACACACCTTCCTAAACTGTTTTTCTTATTGCAGGGCAGTATGTACACATGTGTGAATTGCTGTATCTTCCTTCCCCACAGACTGAGCTTTGATGAGAAGAGAGATTAGTATTGTAGCCTGGGGGCAGTTCTGGCAGCTGGTGGATTATAGGAGCCGGATTTCAGGGAGTGCAGGAAAACACTCTAGGTGTCTTTGGCTATTTTCCTTTCTTTTAACTATCCTCCCTCCCTCCCTTCCTTCCTTCCTTCCTTCCTTCCTTCCTTCCTTCCTTCCTTCCTTCCTTCCTTCCTTCCTTCCTTCCTTCCT